>OX442349.1:15922796-16307796 GCA_949357725.1 Hyperoplus immaculatus | reverse complement strand
ACTTCAACAGGACAAAGGGTAGGTTTACGATAAGTCTTTTGAAATGTGCATGTCCAAAGAAAAATCTGTTAGAATGAAATGTTGGTGCATGATTATAGAAAAAAAAAGAAAAGAAAACACCGGCAGTGTGAAGTGGACATTTTATCAGGGATTGGGACACAAATAAAAACATCGGAGGCCGAACATCCTAAAAAAAACAAGAACAGGTTATCAAAAAAACACACATTGGAAATTAACTGATATAATAATGTCTGACAAAACAATAGTTATAAATGGGTTGTATAAATGACATTATGTGTTGCCCTTTCTTTAGGACATCATTAGTAATGCCAACAACAACATACAATCAGTGTTCCCAATATAAATATGTATTCTAAAATAATATTACAACACCTATGCCAGGTTGAAGCACAGTACAAGACATTGCAAAAAGAAATGTATAGTTAGTTTGAGTATTCTGATTTGAACCATGTCTTGGATTTAATGTTTAACATAATGTAGAGGCTACAACACATTTTGAGTGTGCTCTTATGAAGTGCAGCTTTTTATAATGTAAACAAACCTTTTATTCACACAAACAAAATTTCAAGTATCTTTCCTTGGTTGTTCTTGCGACTGTACAACTCAGCCTCTTTGAAAAATGAGAAAAAAAGTCCCTGTATAACAACACTTCACATTTCAGACCATGCAGGGGGTGCTACGAGATTAGCTTTTCAATCAGAAATGTCAGTTAAAAGGCGATACTATCACCACATCATAGATAATTTCCATATGCCTCCATCTAAAACCCTCCCTGACACCTACTTGATGGCTTTATTTTCCCCTCGACCTCTCACAGATTCTGGAGAGCTGGCAGTCTCCACCCCAGGCTTATTCCTCTTTCCCTGCAAAAGAGACGAGAGAGAGAGAGAGAGAGAGAGAGAGAGAGAGAGAGAGAGAGAGAGAATAACGGGGAGAAAGATCTTAGAGCCATGTCTTGAACGTTGTTTACAAAAGCATTTTTTGGCAAGTCAAGTGCTCATTATGGAGGCTTAAGGACACAATCGGGTTTAAAACATGTTGTAAAATGCGATAAATGAGGATAAGAGGCAACAATTGGTTTGATGCCAGGACTACAGCCGGCGTCTGAGGATCAAACAAGCGATGAGTACCACTTAGCTACAATGAGATGCAAAAACACCCTCATGCATACGACACATTCACTAACATGTCTTCACACACAGACAAGGACATCATGCATAATATGCAATACACTGAGTTAACATTGACATTAACAAAACTGTAGTTCATATCTACACACTACTTTGTATCTATGACCCTTTTTCATTGCAATGGTTGTGTAGGAGCTGCCATAGCATGTGTATTAAACTCGTAGAAACATAATCAACTAGGTATATTCATAGCTGTGTGTTCGGGGATTACAATCCCAGAGTAAAATGTGCTCCTCTTCAATAATGAAATCACGAATACCAGCTATGGGGATACCGCTTAAAGGTCACAAGGACAGTGTTTGGTAAGCTTTGGCTGCTTACGTTGCCTCCTGTGGTCAGTTGAGATAGTTAAGAAAACATTATTAGGTAAATTAATTAGTTTAACTAGTATTCTCTCGTTTACAGTAACACACATCAAGCAAAGCAATCTGCACTGCAAATATTCTGCTCAACAAAAATGTCACTCATTATTACAGTTTACAAAACAATGTAAACGCAATTACTGTGGGGAATATCATTGCCTGGTCATATAAGATTAGACAGTATAGTGTTGCGCTTTCACTATCAATAAGTGAAACCTAATGCTGAGCGATACAGTCATTCTTAACGCTGTGGGTATCTCCAGAAGGGACTGCCTGTAAAATAATAATAATAATTAGAATAATACCAAATGTGTCCTCTCAGGGATAAGGTGTCTATCCTTGCAGGCTTCTTTGGAGGGTGAGACATACACTTATATTACTTAACTTGCTGTAAATGTTTTAATCATTTAATAAATAGTGCTTTCAGCAAAGCAACACACAGTTATTGACCCTTGTATATACATTGAACTCCTGAGGTTGTTTACACTGAGCTCTTTCCATGCTGAGTCACGCAGACCCTTCTACACTTACAAAATGTTTTTCATCCTAACTTCACATCAAGGACATTAGGAGCACATATATCGCTAAATGTCAACCGAATAAACAAGACCTTTCCCCATTTCTCAACTGGCCGTGAGACAAAATTAGACACACCAAGTTAAGTTTTAGCCAAAATCGGTGAAACTCCATCCTGGACATGATCCTGTTTGGAAATCTCAGCTAGATCACCATCTGCTTCTGTAGATAATCATCCTCCACAGCAAGTTAAATGAGTTTTAATCCCATGTGTGATAATTTGACAAAATATGCAGTACTCCGCATTTGACTCCTCCACATTAGCTATCTATCAATAAGAAAGATTTTACCAGTACACAATGTGCCTGGATGACAAATTACAGTGTGAGGAGAAAACTATGTTGGTCCCATTGTGATGAGTTTTACATAACATAAGATTTGAGAGTTGTATGTTTAAAGGAAAACTATGTATAGGCCTATAATTATTTATTGTTACTTTTACATAAGCCAATATTGGTTTCTAGTTTTTTGTAGCATGTTGCATCCATTTGGTGTTTCCTGTTTCCCTCCTACACCCTCAACCGCGCTTCCTTTTAATTGCACAAAAGTCGTCAAACATATAGATACATATAAACTAATTAATAACTTCCCTCTTTGAAGTGTCAATCTGACTCCTCCTTTCTTCCTCAGAACTGAGATTTTATTCAGCAACACACACAGCATTAAGGGTTAATGCCCCTACTTGCAAACAGCTCATAGAAAGAGACATGTTGAATACTAATGATAAGGATAAATGAAGTGGATGCGATCTGCAATTGAATGTTACCTGGGAAATTAAATTTCAAAAGAAATAGAAAAGCTATCTTTTTATTAGTGGTTTCTGCATATGGTTTCTGTTCTGCTGTCAGCATGTGATTGTTTACGTATACTGAAACACCATTTTGTTGAGAAGTCATCATACCAAACACACTGTTTTCACATAACAGTGTAAAATGCCAACCCTGGTGGTAAGCGGGTTAAACCTCTGCATCAGGAACACTGAGTAGACCTTGGTGTGCAGCCACAGCTTCTACAGTACCTCTCTGTCACGTCACATGCTATGCCACTGTTTCTTATTCACACCTACGGGCTATTTTTAGTTTTTTTAGTTCAACCGACCTGCATGTCTTAGGACTGTTGGAAGAAATTGAAGAGACACATACACACTGGGAGAGAACGTACAAATCTAAAAAGCCGCCGTCAAGCGGTAGGGTTCAAACCAAGGACGAACGGTGAAACACCATGTGGTTCGTGCTGCTGATGTCCTTGCTATGTGAGGTACAACACAAGGTCTTTAAACGAGGACTGTCTGACATCACCATTTGCTGAGTAGACTGAATTTGTGTTCCTTCAATTATTTAGGACAAAGAGAAGAGTCATGGAGAGGGTGTCTGTCAATGCCGGCAGATTGTCCAATAAATAAACCCAGCCATAAGAGTGTGAGTCCTAATAGGAGTAGGAATGAGATCTTTATAGAACCATTGACAAGACTCCACAGAAAGCTTCGATGTAAAGAGGTGTGAAAACATTAAAAACTACCCCTGAAAAAGGTGCTATGGGTAAAAGAGGGGTTTTGGTAGAAACCTTGGAATCGGATACTTCACATACGGATACTTTCAGTACAACCTCATGCATATTTAAGAGCTGTCTGAAAAACTTCAGAACAGATTGTTCCAGATGCAGACAAGGAACAGGAAGCCTAGAGTTTCCTCACACCTAAACAGACAAGAAATGTTGTCCACAATGACCCATATGACCGTTCATGCACTTGTTTTCTGATATAACAATATAGGTTTTGGAGAAATGAAAATATGTTACTTCTGATTAAGCTAGAGGGGAATTTCTTTCTGTCACCGCCATCAACTTGTCAGGAAAACAAACAGATGCAGTAGGTTGTTTTTATGTGTCTCAACAAACAACCAATGCTGTGTTTTATCAGACAGTTACTCTAGTTCATACGTCTATTTTCGGTTTCTGCTATTTTATTTTCCCTCTACTTGCTTCCATCCAAAGGGTAAAGAAATGTTTTTTTGCTCATAATATTTATCTTTACGTGACCACACTTCTTATCAGACGTTGATAGACGATTCCCTTTACTCTTTTTTTTGGTTGAGAGATTTGCAGCTCGATTTTGAACTGAATGATAAATGCAAGTAGATTGCACTCAATAAAGGATTTTAAGCAGCCTGCAGCCTGAAGGCTTTCAGATGCAGCCCAGCATCTGTCCTGCAGACCGGTGGCCCCTTTATTTATTCTACTGTATCCATCTGTTATCCATCCACACTACACTAT
Organism: Hyperoplus immaculatus; assembly: GCA_949357725.1. Classification (NCBI taxonomy): domain Eukaryota; kingdom Metazoa; phylum Chordata; class Actinopteri; order Uranoscopiformes; family Ammodytidae; genus Hyperoplus; species Hyperoplus immaculatus. The sequence continues at coordinate 16,303,376 of OX442349.1, read as the reverse complement.
TATTTATCACATCACGAGTCCAGCTCTGCACAAACGTTTCCAACAGGGAGTGAAGCTCTGGCCATGACCTAATCTATCTCAGCCACTGCACTGTAAACATGCTGTGCAGTGCATACACACAGGACAGAATAGCATTAGATTTGGGGACACGGGAAAGGGATGGATTTATAACAGAATATGCTATCAAGTACAGCTCATCTATCATTTAACAGAATCATAAAATCTTGAGGAGGGATGGAGTGGAGAGGGTGGAGAAGGCACAGTGTCGAGAGAGTGTGGGAGGATGTGAGAAACGGGAGGGAAGATCAAGGGGACGGAAAGGAACAGGAGTACCACGACAGAGTAGCGGGGCAAGAGAGGAACGGAAAGGGACAGGATGGAGGAGGGTTGAAAGGGAATCAAGAATAATGATGGTGCCGTATCTCTGCACAGGAACTTAGGGATGATTGGAGATGTGAGTCCCTGCACTGAGCAGTGCGTTCCGGCTTCCCTGTGGAGTCCTGCTGTCATCTTGTATAGTTGCACACCTGGATGTCGGACACCTGACCGTCCAGCATCGCCTTCTCTTCCTGCCAGTCTGCGTGCCTTAAGCAGCTGTATCTGCCTCTGCCTCCCGCTTCCCTCCCCCTTCCACTCCCAGAAAACAACCAATTGCGTGAGATCAGTTCCAGCAGGCAGCGTCATGGAGCAAATGCTTTCGTCTTTTTCTTTTATGGCAATAAATGTGCCATTCCTATTTATACGATTCAACAGAAGAATAAATGGCTTGTCTCTTCAATATCCTAAACACACAAAACCTTAATTTACCAACCCTATCTCCTACAAATGTTGTTTATATACTACTAATGTGTTTTCGTTGTTACTATTTTTTGTTCTCTCTTTTCTTTCACCCTGGAGCAATTCAGGCAACAAAAGCAATTAGGGTTAAGGTTGGGGGAAAGATTGAAGTTTTCGATTAAATGTTAATGAGTAGGCCAAGGGCGTTATCACCGCCATTATTACCCCACAATACATGATACATTGAAATGTGTCCCCTTTAAAATGTGTTATCAAATACCTGTGAAATCCCCAACCCTCAATATGCAGTGTTAAACTCACTCAAAATCACAGTGGTGGCATGTTCAATATAAACTGGCAAACACATCTGGATGTGTGTTTTCCCCCAGCTTAACAGTCTGGTGGAAGAAAGGAAATGTATTCAGTTAGCTGCCCTTTTAAAAAGTCAACTGTGTCGCTGTGAACCGACCAGGTTACCATTGTGTTGGTAGTCAAAACACAAACCCTTGGGTGCACAGTGTGTGGAGTGTGTCCTGTGTTTTATTGAACATCCCATGTTGCTTCAGTAGCACCGACACGGCCTCCCAGATGAGCGACACTTACTATTAGTGCTATATTTGAATGTGCTGATTACCTTTACCTCACGTCATATAGAGATGATGAGAACAATCATTATGCAGCCCTATTACTGACCTTTTCAAACTCCCATTCTTGGTACATTGCACATTCTTACCTGTAGGTGTTTATTCATTTAACCTTTAGGAGAGTATCACACTAAACAAACTAAATATATTAAAATGGAAAATGGAAAAAAATAAAAGAGACAAGAGATTATGAAGAGGAAAGAGACTACAGTGGGAGCAGCTACGGAAAGAGAGAGGGACATTGCTGAAGAAAGAAATCAGTGACATTCTGACAAGGACATGGAGTTAAAGTGACAAGGGAAAATACAAACCAAGAATAAAATGTAAAGGAGGGTTAAACAAAAACAGACACAGATAACATGAGGATAAACAAAGACATGTTTCTGGTCTAATTCAGTGGATTTGTGTTACTCCAAAACAATGATAACAAAATGGCTTTTAAGGAGCACTACTCTGCAATACATAGTTTATAGTGAGGGATTACAATATTAAAATTATATTATTGTATCATTTAACTTTGCTATTTGTCCTCTGAAAAAGCCCATTTAACTCTCTGCTTGTGTGTGTGTTTGATCAACTGCTACACTGCAAACAGAGAGACAGACAGAGATGAGAGAGCGGGACAAAGGCAAGGCGTGAGGGGTGACAGAGTAGAGGAAATGCCAGAAGATCAAAATGTATAGGAGGAATTATGGTTACTCTACCAGCAGCCAATAGCTCAGAGTGATACTCATTAGCATGTGAATCATTAGCATGGCGCTGGAGGCTGGGGGGCAGGCAGCCATGATGCGCCAAGCTCGGAGCGCACAAAGCTATGTTTACAGCTAGAACTAAAGTCTCTGATCATGTTTGCTGCCATGGCAAAACACAAATACTCTCTATGGCTCCTGTGCCGGAGAGCACACAGGGCAAAAACACTGTTTAACAACAACATGTAGAAGGCAGCCTCTGCATATAATCATTTTCAAGGCCACAGTATTACCAGAAGAAAACCTGACGGCCCACACAGCTGCAGTTCATCTTCAATGTCACATTGTCAATGTTCAAAGGCATGTTAGAATAAAGACTTTGTGGAGGAAGATGTGTTTTCACCAGAACCATTTGCCCTCACTCACAGGGCTGAGTGTTGAACCAATGTGTCTGTAGCACTGAGTATCAAAAACTTTAAAGAACCAAACGTTGGCAGTGAATTTTTAATTATTCTTTGATCAAAGAGATCCCTATTTATATCACATTTTTACTAATTTAACAAAGTTGTGCAACGTTTTGTTTATGTAAAGTCATTTCAGATTTAAGTGTTAGGTTTAAATGGTTGCAAATTATGTCGATTGACTAATTGATTTATTAACTAATCAACAACTCGTTTCAGATCTGCTTTGGTATCAATACCAACATTCACATATATTTCAACACTATATATAAAAAACGTTTGGAACTAGTGCATGCCCTACTTTGTCACATAAAAAATAATACAGTAGTTATCAGAACATGTCTAATTTATTCACCACTTGTTGTCCCATAAAAAAAATAACTTAATGATTATTTAAAAGTAATTATTTAGTTGAAACAATTATTGAGAATAATCATGTCAAACGCCATTTCTTCCTCTAAAACATTTTAAATAGATGTTAACATTGAAATATGTTTGTGGAGATATGAACAATAAGCGCTGTCACTTACCAATTTACGTTGACACCAGGTGCAGACGCCACAAAGAGCGACCAGCCAGACGGCACACACTACGAAAGCAACAGACACCAGGAATACGCTGAGCGACACTGAGCCTGATGGAGAGAGACAGAGACACATAGAGAGGAAGGTATTAGTGCATTTAATGTAACACTCGCCTGGTCGAGCTTCAGAACTCCACACGAGTCTATAAAACAAGAAGAAAACTCTCCCCCATTCAAAAGAGAACATGTTGGTATATTCAGGAGAAATGCTTTGTAATGTACCTTCTCTCTTTCCTTTCCCCATTCATCCTTGTCATCAGTACGACACAGAGAGTAATGTGCAGGAGTTTGGGGGGAAATGACATAAAAGCAATGAAGCTGCTTCATACTCATGTTCCCTGCATGTATCAATATGAGATTTGCACATGTCAGGAAGAGATAATATCATGGGCCAGGATCTGTGCAATTACTAGCTTCCGTTTTCTCTCTTTTATCTTGTGAGTCCTTCACCAACTTTATTCCCGTCTAGACGGGTGAACATTTCTTCCACAGCCTTTAATTCCTCATCTCTATTACTTTCAATTACTGCCTCTCGACGATGCCGCTCATGCTGTTGTCTGCCAAGTCATTTAAAATGCAATGGCACGCTGGCAAAACAAAGTCAGCAAACAATGAGCTCATAAACTGCAACATCCCCCTTCTCAGCAAAACAGTACATTATTTATTTCCGAGTCTTTCTGTCTGTACCTGAGAAATTCCTCTGACTACTGATTCCTACCTTTATCCTCCCCATTTCACTCTTCATCCCAGCCTGAGCACTTTCAAGGTTTGTGTATTTTTTTGCGAGCCAATAAAAAGGAAGGGATTAGCTAAGCCAACTTAATCATGCATATCCACCCTCTTCCTTCATGTTTTATAAACCTCCTGTGATTTTGACTTCCTGAGAAGTATTATGCACCTTTTAGACATAGTTCTATGCACCGTTATTCTGTGTAAGCACTGCTTTTCATCAAATGTCAAGTCACACAAAAGGATAACGTACAAAAAAGCTAAGGAATTTTAAAATGTAGGTAGTCTAGTTATTTACACAAGATATTGGCTCCTCATACAAACATTTTCAGCATACCTATTATTATCTGGAAGTATTGTGTTACAGTATATACAGTGTCAACATGAGGTTCCATTGGTTTATTGCATGTAATTCCCTGTTTCTCTCATCCTTCATGTTTCCTGTTCCTGTAAATAAAAATACATATCCAACAATGCTTAAAAAGGAAAATAGTTGGACCGGTGAACAAAGGATAAAGGAAAATCAGAAATTAACTGCTGAAGGCACGTGACATTTAATACATATGATTAGGTTGGTCAATATCAAATATCATTATTTATTTTTTCAAACCTCCCCCTATATGATCTGCCGGTGTACATGAATGCAGAGGTTTATTTCCTTGCTTTTGGCAGTTTAAATTGCTCCAATTATTAAAGTGTCAGCTTCTTTTTTACCCACAAGCCGCACCAAAATTAAAGCCTTTTAGCCTGGTTATTAAGTATCAGATTTTAAATAAGGAAATATTAAACCGGGCAGGATATGATTGCAATTGAGATCAAAAGGGCTGAGTTTTTCCTTGCTCTGAGCTTTTCAGTCTGGCGGCAGAGGGTGCGCTGTGGTAAAATTGCTTTCAAGAGTGTTTCAATGCTAAACCAATAAGTAGGCTCGTTTTTGCTGTGTGTCCTTGTTAGAGCAAAATACAGCTAAACACAACGCTTTGTTGGAACGGGCAATAAAAAGGTGTAAACAACTCTCCAGTCAGAGGAAAAGCAACCAGCAGGAGAAAAGCATGTCTCCTTTCAGTGCTTTTAGAGCTGCCAGATCTCCAGAGTGGACACAAGAGACTGACAGTTTCTCACTTGGTGGGATGTAAATCATCAGGGGGACTTCGGGATTTCAGGCACAAAACCATTAGAAAAGTGATTTTTTTTATGTCAAGACATAATGTTACCATCCCAGAGTTTGTCAAGGCAAATCCTTATTGATATAGACGTACCTGTTTTGTAACTTTGCATTCTATATTTGCGTCTGTGTAAAAGTCTTAATAGTCACCGGTGAAGTCAACATTTTCTGTGTAGGATTCAGATTGTGTTTCAGAGTTCAAGGGACTCATGTGATGCATGCATATCTTTGATCCGCAAGATTAAAGGCAGTACATGAATGCAACTTAGCAGGAATCCTCTTAGTGCACAATTTGTTTTGATGCACTTTAAACAAATAGAAGAGTTCTTACTCTTCTTTAGCATATCTGACGGATTAGCTGATTATGGTGTGTTTGAAAAGGAGAGAAAAAATCAACCAATACCAAAGGTTATAAATGAAATAAGAACAGACACATTTGCTATTGAGAGAAGGGAATGTGGATGTAGAGAGTTTAAACTTCTTGCGTTGGCTGATACTGTATGTGAATACAGACAAAACATGTTGCAATCAGAATGCAATCTGTTTGGCATGAATAAATCTTCAATGTGTATAACTTTTCTGGAATAGTAATATGTATCACTAAAGCACTGCAGTTCAGCACCATGGACAGCATCCATTCCCACTGACGTTCACTTGTAGCCTGCAGGGCTGAATGGACCAAGCTGGTCCAAATGTTTGCTGTCCTTTTTCATCATTCAGGTCGTATTGGAAAAATGTAAAATAAATATCAAGTCAACTGCAAGAACATCTGGTTACTGAATCTACATCGCCCAGAAATGCCTTCTCTCAATGTCAACACAAAGATGATTACATATGTTTTTTAGGAGCATAGAGAGAGGCCAACAACCTTATATGGGGTAAAATAATGTAGAAATGTTATATGTGGAGAGTTATTAAAATGTTTTTTTGTTTAAGATTACAGATTATTGCTGAACACTGCATTGTGCTTCAGGTCTCACTTGTTTGTGATGGTGGGAAACAACACCCGTATTACCTCAGCTGCTGTGCCCCACCAGCAATCCGTAAGATCTGTTTTAACCTCACTTGGGAATAAGATCTTTGCCCAGGAGATAGGCTCATATCCTCCAAAACCCACAACCCACTGCGACCTCTCTCTCACAAAATGACCGACCTCCCCAGCATCTGTTTCAGGAGCTGGCCTCATTAAAATGTACTAATCATTGCTGGAAATATTTGTTTTAAAGCACACTACTGGGAAACTATGGATCAGGTCCATTTCTGACCTCATTTTGAAACTGCTATTGATACCTTAACAAAAAGGCATACACTACTGCACCTGTTTCTCAAAACACCCATGGCTGTGAGGTGTGTTCATTTGAACATAACTTGTCAGGACAAGACACAAGGACTAAACAATTTATATAAAATGTAAAGAAAAACACGATATTACTCTATATTACTTATTTACTATAATAAACTAACAATACATTAAATAGTTTCAAAATATGTACGATTTTGAAGAACAGCCACTAGTTAGGAACAGCTATTGCTATTACTGGGTTTTCAGTGTATGTTAGTAATGTTGTCCAAAAAAAAAGAAGAAAAACAGACCAGAAGCTTGATTCAGAGCGTATGTGTATACACATAAAAGGTGCCATCAATGCAAGAGCAAATAAAACTCACTGACATAATGCCGAGGAGGGGTCCACGTGTTTGTGTGCACACGTTCATGAGAGTGCCATCCTCACCCAGGAAATCAAAGGAAACAAATGCATAAATGAGAACATACTTAAAGGAATACTTCACCCATACGGAACCAGCGTTCTATCATTGTAAAATAACTATTATAATATAATGAATGAGGTTTTTCTTCCCTCAGTCTTCCCTTAGTCTTCCCTTGGCCCAGCTGTCCTGTTAATCCTAACCCTTACTGTGATGTCACAAGAAGGAAACTGTAGGGTTAGACAGTGAGACCATAAAACACTCTTTCTGCCTTTTCTCAGGCTAAGATGAGCCGATTAAATTTTTTTTTGCACATTTATACTAAATAGGATCTCCGAGTTCAATAAACCTTCATATTCCAACCGGTGAAGTAGGCCTTTAATGAAGCAAATGTTTTAATTTACAACTAAAGTGTTCCCTAAGTTAAGCCAATAAACTCATGTCACATAACCATTTTACCTGACGGGTGAGAGTGGTGGCCACATCAAAGGGACCCATAGCAAAATATTAACAGTTCATGACAGAGTGAGGAGCTCAGTGAACCAAATGGACCTCGACGTCACGCAAATGCTCCTCCACTTTGAGAAGAGCCAGCTGAGCCAGTTTGGCCACCTGGGGAATGATATCTCTCTGGCAGTGGCCACAAGTGACTGAAGGGATACCACAGGACGGGACATAAAGGATATCTACTATCAGGCTGGGGGAAGCTTCACGTAGGCTAGCCCACTTGATTTAGAACTAAATATGATTCAAGATAAATAAGCAACTGATTGGCGGCATCAGGTAAAGTTATACCCTTTGTACCCTTGGATTTGGGCCTTTTTGGGGGGAGTTTGTGGTCTAGCTCTGATGAATATTGAAGTTCATAAATAACAATTTTCATGTACAGTATATTTGACTTTTTTGTTGTCCAGAGATGCCTCTGATTTTGCACATCATTATAATTATGTATTGTGTTTAGTATAGTCCTAAATCATATAGTAAACAAACCACCTAATTAACTGAAAAAATTATTTTACACCACAACCTAAAAAACAAGGTTCACTTACTAGCTTTTTCCAGAACCTTCAACCATAGCATACAGTTTTCTTCAGTGGATGAGGATTGCTGGGTTTTCACGGAAACACATTTGTTGACAAGTTGTAAGCTCAGCAGGTGTTATAATTGTATCCATTTATTCCATTTGAAAGTTTTTAATCCATGTTCGTCTAAAGGTAAAGCAGCATGGAGCAAAATCTACTAACGAAAACTGTGTGATGTGGTTAAAAGCTCAAAATAAAGCTAGTAAGTGGGTTTTGAGTTTGGAATGTTCTTTCAAACAACTGTTTCTTAGGTCAAGAATGGACTTGGATGCTTATTAAAATAGTAATTCACACTAAGCTGCATGCACATTTACAAAAAGCTTAATTGTATTTATGAAATCTAAAACCTTTATTTCACACGAAATGTGGCACATTTAGACCTATCCTTAAAGAGAACATGCAGCAGCTGATGTTATGATGTATTGTCAGGTTGTGTGAGGCTCTATAAATGTGGATTACACACAGATGCAGTACCAACTGTGCTGTTTGGTATCATACTGGGAACCTCCTACGGCTCCATGTGTAAACAAGAGTGCAGGGCAGTACTGCTCCTATCACTCAAACTCTCCCACTTGTTCTCTGTGTTTTGTACTTTGGAGTAACAGCATACCTAGTCGGAGATCATTTGGTAATCAATAAACGTAACGCAGAGACCGTTTCATATTTAATTACAGGTTCGTTCTCCATATTCTCCTCATAATTGTTATTCTTGCCTACCATCTTCCTTCTTGCACCTCTGCCAACACGCCATTATTTTTACTCATGTTGTAATTATGTAATTTATAACACAACTGATTAGAACTGTGCTTCAGAAGTAGCCCTCATATAAACTGCATTTGTCTCTCTCTCACTCCCCACACGCAGCACCCTCCTTCATCCCAACCACCACGCCTAATTATTAAAATTTTGTAGCAATTTAGTAAATTGCTGCAAAATTGGGAATGATAACACTGAAGTGCTGTTGGGTGACTGGAAAGTACAAAGCCAGGTTTTGTACTTACGATAGAAAAAGCTCTTGTGAAGAAAACTGAGCCTCCTTTTCTCCTTGAAAACTAAAACTTATAATGATCGACTATTAAGCACAAGCTAACCTTTACAAATGTAATGCTAAACAATTATCTGTCATGGTAAATTTTCTCACATCACAGCGAAAACCACTTTGTGTTGAAACGTGTTATGGACTCCAGTATCATAATATTGATAGAAGATGGGACCTTGAGCAACTGCTTTTATACATTAGCTTGTTTGCCCACTCTCAGTGGCCTTTGTCAACTTTAATGTGTAAATAGGTATAAATATATCACTATTCTGGGTTACCCTTGTTCAAAACACCTGTAGCAATACCTTCTCTGTTTAGTGTGTTCCTTTACTCACTGTTGAATTGTCTTCAAATTGTCATTCTTGGTGATAGCGTTTGCAATGAAGATTTGATGATTATTATAATCTAACAGAACATACATAAAGTTGAACTCGAGATATAATGCTACTTAAAATGAAGCAGCTTCAATTTGTTTTTCCAAAGTAACAATAGAAGTTGAGTTGAGTTGTCACTTTTCCCCTTTAACGAGCTCCACCTGGTTTAATTACTGGCAACAAAAACACCTGTATGGCTTCTTATGCAAGGTCGCTACCGGCTAAGTTACTAGTGGGCGTTTCTCCATTGAACATATATCGTCAAATAGAATTGGCTACGACAGCACTGCTAAACTATCTTTTTTGTGCGTTAACAGTGAATGACGTTGTGTAATGTAAAGATTAGGTTATTTGTAATGACAAAACGTAGGATTACATTTCAAACTATTTGTTATGCACGCAAACTATGCGTTGTTTGTTCTTAAACCAGCTTCAGAGAGCTTGGAGGTATTGGTAAGAATTACTGAAGTGTTGACAGAATGAATCTATTTGTTTCCATGTGCTAAAATATTTATGCTAAACTAAGCTAAGCGAGCGAACACAACATGATTGTCCGCAATGCAAGTTTTGAAAGCTAGTAGGGAAAAAAACGGCAACGACAGCAAGCTCAAACACTGTGACTGCAAGAGTAGCTTGGCTGTTTGTTGTGAAGGGTTCATCGTTTCAACCCTGGTCCCTGGAACAACGACAGGGGAAGGACCAAAAAAGTAGGTGCTGCCAGGTACAAGGGACCAGGGATTTATTGGAAAACCAAAAGAGGCGAGTAAGGTATAGCCGGTACAATGTAGTGGAAAAGTGTAATTACCAAATGTCAACCCCTTCCTTTAAAGATTTAGGAAGTTGCCTTGTTCCCAGCTTTCAACATGGTGGGTAGAATGTCTCGTAACAATGGCCAAAAGGCATAATAAAAAGAGTTATAATGGACTGTAATTATACTTTAAAGGTGAGGCTCTAGCAGGCTCACCTTCTCCCTCTGGCTCTCTCTCAAACACTTCCCGACACTGTCCTCGCTAATCCACTCTATGCTCTCTTCCCTTGTGGGCACGGTTTCCTCTGTCAATTGTGCACCTTTTATTCTCTCTTCGTCTCCTCTCTTCCTCCTGCTGTGCTAATCTGTTTGTGACCTGTTCACTCAGCCCCTGGTGGTAGCGCCTGGCACAACGCAGAGAATAAGCACTGTTAGCCACCGGAGTGAGACCTGCCGAGGAGCATTTCTTGCCTTAGGTTGAAGCTCTCATGGAGAGGGACACCACCATGAGAGGTGACCCCTGACAGCACAACAGGCGCACTGCCAGAAGAGCAGCAACCAGTGGGAGGAACACAGGCATCCAATTAAACTGAAAGCCAAAGGGAAAGAAAGGAGAAAACTAGTGACTAAAAGCCAGTGACTGTATCAAAGTTCGGCGTTACTTCAAGCGCCCCTGTTTTTATGGGCTCCATTTTGCATGGAATAAAATGTTAAGAATAATCTGAAGGTTCATTAACTCTATACAGATAACATGATTTACTCCTCATGATGCAGTTTCACTGACAGGAGTGTAGAAGAGTGAGGAGGCTTTGAGAAGTTAGAGAAAACAGCCATTCAGTCATGAAATCCCAGCAGGTGTTTGTTTGTCAAATATGTGAGACCAGTTTGTTGAACCTTGCTGTCACAAGAACAGGGTTGAGTCATCTGTATGCACTTATTTTTGTCAATATATCATGACAAATGCTGTTAAATTATATTTTACTTAAATCTTTCTAATTGTATTACACTGAATAAAATAATTTGACTCCTTAATTTTCTCCATTTTTTTTGACAGACTAAATGCATTTAATCACACAGCTGTATTATTTGGTTATACTTCCACTTATACACTGAACTCCCTCGGGACATCTCGGTCCCGGCGACTCTCTTTAAATCTTTGTCCAAAAACGCTGGTTGCCTGAGTGAGGGGGGATCTAATTCTTTCCGCAGTGCTTTTCCCCAAAGTACGGCCTAAAGTCTGACATTTTGATGGTGATAGAGAAAGAAAAATATACTCTTCTTTGAAAGGTTTAGTCAGGATAACATATTAAGGGTGCGTGGGTTGATGGCTGCCATTTTAAACCCATCATCTGAGACTTTTTTTCATTTCAAGGCCTTTTTATATGATATGCTGTTTAATTAGATATTGAGACATTTTGTAAATGTTCTGAAAATTCCTGTGTGTTTCCCCCATAAAACTATTGTTTATCTCCCAGATCAAATCATGGAAAACTTCAAACTAAGTGGCAGGTTGCTGCTTGTCAAGGTACAGATTATACCTTGGTTCAGGAACTGTGAGTCAGGATCAGTGCCGACAGTGTTTAACAGCAGCTCTCTGACCTTTAACACATGTTAAGGGCTCCAGAAAAAAAGTGCAGTAAGTATACATCAACTCTTTGACTCACCAGCTCACATTATGTTCTCATGCTGTGTCACGTTTTGGGCAAAAAAAAACAAAACACAAATTTAACTGCAAACATTGTCCATTGCTTCCTGCATAACAACATGGTTTGCTTCTTTCCTGTTCCTAATGTCAAAGTGGGACAAACAATAAAAAAACAGACACTTTTCTCAAGAATAAGGATCATTATCAGCCAGGTATATCCTCTATATTTATCCATCATCATTTTGTTTATCTATATAAACTATGTAACTTCCAATATTACACTCTTTTTTTTCTGTTTCCTTCCAGAGCTGCAGTTGGAATGATAGCAACAACAGTTTGTACAAACAAGCTTGCAGTGTTGGGAAAGTTCTTTTTCTACGTGAACTAGTTCAAAGTTCAGTTCACACTCTTTAAAATGAACTAGTTCAGTTCATAGTTCATAATTCAAAATTCTGAACTAAGTTCACAGTTCAAAAATGAACTAGTTCATAGTTCTTTTTTTTCAATATGTTGCTGCAGGCTACTATTTTTCTAAATAATTGCCACATACCATATAGAACCACAGACAGAAATTATTTCAATAACATTCAGTCCACACTAGAAGCCAGCTGCAACTTTTACCCCTACAGTATATTCTCAAAAACATGAGGAAAAAGTTGCTGTTTGATGGTCTTTTTAATGAAGAATTATTCAAACAAAAACGGTTAAGGTGCAAAAGTTTTTCCATTTTTATAATTTTCCAAACCTGGAAACAATTTACATGAAATTTCATTCAAAGAAAGCAATACTGAAAAATATACCAGGCAGGTTCTACTATATAAACAAATTAGCCTACAACTTAAAATAGTAAAACCCTCAAGGAGACCATTCTAAACTGAAGTATAGGGCCTACTGTTAACAACAAAGTCCAGAAGATGTGTTGACATACTTATTAACACAAACACAATCTGAGGTAGGTAACAATCATACGAAGAAGAGGTAGAACCTGAGGCTAGGTCCATGGTCTGAGTAAGCGCTGCTGCATTCATTTGTTTTTGTTTTTTTCTCGCGGTGTTTCGCATTTTGATGACGCAGCGGCGGTGGGACGCTGTGGTGGCATGTGTTGCCAGATTGGGTGTTTTTCAGCTACATATTAAGGGCTGTTTACGATGTCTTTTAGCGGGGTTTTCTATGGAAATCTGGCACTCGATGAACGATTGAACGACTGTAAGAGCGCCGTTCACAAACGCCAGAATGAGCGCGTTCGCAAAAACGTTCATGAGGCAGAAATCAGGCCCCCAGGACTGTGCCGTCAGCCAGCATGGACATGTGGCCAACCCATTGGTATTGCATGGTGAGGGGTGGAGCTTATTTTCATGCGGCCCGTAGGCAGGTTTCCCTGTCCAAACAGTACAAGCGGTGAACAAGATTGTGTCTCTGCAAAAATGTTCTGGATATCAATCATAGGCTCATACTTATCTTTAGACCATATACTATTAAACTGGAAGTTTTCTCATTTCAAAACGCCACCTCAAGCGTTTTATTAGCCCAACGGCTTTTAACGGCTTTCAGTTTGTTTTCGCCAGGCTAGATGCTACAGAACGAGAATGATTCTACTCCCGCCTCCAGTCCGCTACGCTTGCCGCCCTCTTTCTTGATAGGTCCATAGTGCAGCTACGTCCATGCTACGTCATGCTTCCGGGCCGCATGGAATTTCCGGATTATACTTCCTTGTTGCGTCTCTGCGCCAATGAGCAGCTTGAATGAATGGGCGCCGTGTTTCAATCCGGTGTCCATTTCTTTATATGTCCATGGCAGAAATACATACGTTCAGTTCACGTTCGCCCCAATATGAACGAGTTCATGAACGAACGTTCATTGAACGCGTTCAGGCACAACACTGCAAGCTTGTACCATTGGAAGATATATAAACTTAATTTGAAGAATGTCTCAGAATATTATATTAACCTAAAAACAAGACCTACCAATTGTGTCCCTGAAAACGTTTATTGGGAGTGCGTTGAGGTGAGATTTCTTCATTGAACACGATGAACTTAAAAGGAATTATTACATCAAGCAAAACCTGTTTCAATGCTCTTATAGGCAACTGACGATAGTGCTAAGACAGTTGTGGAACATTGTGAACCTTACCTTTAAATAAAACCAAATAGTGCAATAAAGCACAGGATGATTTTTTGTCAGTCACAGAAATTAAGTTTTTTTTCATGAAGCAATGACAACGCAGGATGACAATCTCCGAAACAGTCCACTGATGGAGCGAGAGCCGTCTTCCCAAGAGGAATGACAGCATCAGTCATCTCAGCAAGAGCCTCAACATGACATATGTTTACGTTTTAGTCACAAAGCCCTCGAGCAGCCACAGTAATTAGGACAGGACCATAGAAGGAAGTCAGCTGTTTGTTACCCATTTTAAACCAACCTGTCAACGTTGTTTATTTTTAAAGCAATGTAGCAAAGGTCCCCTAAGGTTAACATAGTGTTTAATAAATTAATTTCCACCATGACAACTACGGCAATGTTCACACTGCAAGCCTTAATGATCAGGTCAAATCATTTGAAAAAATTACAAAACATTGTTATCAGACCATAACAAGGACGAGGATGAGGAGACTGAGGGACACATTTCTAATCATGGCTTTTTGTGGATCAATGGCTGCTACTTTTGTACAGAGGTGCTGCTGGATGTGGAGGCAGAGCCAGGAGTGTCATGAATGGCTTTACACGCGTATAGTCAAAGAAAAAAAGGATTGAAGCAATAAAATGATCAAATGTGTAACCCCTTGACTCACTCAACTGTTAATGTCAAGAACATTCACTCTGTTTCCTGCTTCCAGCCCAAGCCAAGCACCACAGGGGAAGAGCATCCACAATGCTGACGAGTATCCAGTTTAAAATATGTTTTTGTAAAACACAGCATGTGACTATCAAGAGAGATGCATCGCTACCGCTGGGATCAGGCATAGAGGGTAACCTTGGGCAACACAAGCTCAGAGAACCTTTACTGTCGATCATCGCTACATTGACTGAACACAGAGCGCCATGTGTTTTGCTTCAGCACATGTGAGTGTGCAGCAAACAGGCTGTTTGTCTGCTGCAAGTGTCAGAGAGCCGTAACACCACAGACCCATGACGGACTCATAACCTAATACACCTTTCTGACAGGTTTATCTATACAGGCAAAACATCTTTAACAGTCTGCAGGCAGAGCCATCAAAGTGTGTTCCTGTAAGAACTGTGATCTGTTGTCCATAATGAGGAGGATCCAGCTGTATGCTGTATGCTGTATGCTGTGTGCGTCTAGGCATACTTTGGGTGAATGGCGATAGCTGAATCACACTGAGATGCTGAAGAGAGGGAGAGTAAGAAGCGGTTGAAACCTCTCATTATGTGGTGGAAGACCATTTGAAAGATATCAAAGAAACGGCTACCCAAAACACAGAGTGAAGACAGATACAGTTTAAGCATGGGCTAAACAAGTGAGAATAACAATCAAACTCCAGAGAGTTGCAGTATAATTTTACTAGATTCAAACAACTTGATTCTCATTATATCGCAATGATATGCCATGATCACATAATATAGAATATATATTGGCGTCTGGTGCTAATCTCTTATCTGTCTTATAGTCGACAAATCTCATGAAAAGACCAAAGCTATCACAGCGTCTATATGTAGCCAAAGCCCGATGTATCTGATTCCCCTTTGCAAACGAGCTCATATGTTTTTAAACTTTTTAACTATTAAAAACATATTAATGAGCCTCGCTGCTGCAGAGATGGGCGATATATTTATTCATTACAATGAACACTGTCATTTTCCTTCGATATATCACATATAGGCCTAATATGCTGCTCTGTAAATACTCCCCTGCGCACCAAATTCACAGGGAAAAATAGTACCAAAACAAATTTACCATTCCTCCTTCTTCTTAAATCAATGTTGATGAACAGTTGATCACCAAAGAGGAGATGAGGAAAAATGTTTCTTTGAAAGTCGCAAAACCAAAGATAAATACCAACTATGTAAACATCTAAATTTATCCGATATTATCCCCATCAGAATATTTATATATTCTGTGAGGAAATGGTGATTAATATTATTGAAGAAAAAACATCAGTCAGTATTTCAACATCTGTATCTTATCCTCTAATCTCCGATGATGTGAAAATGTGGAATCTGGAACCAGCAGCTTTTACCATAAATAAGAATAACCTTGTGGATTCATAAGATGTGAATAACAACTGTGTTTTCCCCACAGTTGTCATCTATTCTATAAAATGACACCCTGATCCCAGGAAAATAATCCTTGAAACATCCTCTTACATTCTAATTAAAATGAATTATTTTTGCAGTGAGACGCCAACAAATGGATTATGACAAAACATCTCCTGTTGCTTCTTCTGCCTCCAATTCACAATATCGTTATAGTCTCCTGCTGTGTCCCAGTTCACAAGCTGGGTCCTTGAAAGTCTACATTTCCAGAAAGTATAAATTGGCCTGTCCCATTTCAATAGCTCCTTCCAAATGCGGCAAAGAGATGCCCTGAGTTTCCAAGAATCTAAGTTTCCGGCAATCTTTTTTTATGCCGTGGCTATTGTTTCAATTAAATACTCATGCAAAACTTGTCAGCTTTGTAAGACCAGGCTATGTGACCATGTTATATTTGTTTGTCTATTGACTCGGCTCAGCTGTCAAGAACTTTGATGTCACTTGTGTATGAAACCTTTTAGGATTGTAAGTAATAGTTTGAATGGAGGAAACCACTCATGTTGTTGTTAACATTGAGATGATAATCCATTGGTTACTTTCTACATGTGAAAAGGGGTTGATAAGATGAGCCAGATGTGTGGAATAGAAAGC
This sequence comes from Hyperoplus immaculatus, assembly GCA_949357725.1. Classification (NCBI taxonomy): domain Eukaryota; kingdom Metazoa; phylum Chordata; class Actinopteri; order Uranoscopiformes; family Ammodytidae; genus Hyperoplus; species Hyperoplus immaculatus. The sequence goes on along the minus strand of OX442349.1, from coordinate 16,286,879 downwards.
CACTACCAAGCTTTTGAATATTAAAAACACCATTATGCACATCATGAGTTTAACAAGCAGCTAACAGTGAATCTGAAGGGGGTGAAAATAGAGACACAACCTCCAAAAAAGGCTGAATTTATGAGCAACCCAACATAATAAGAGAAGACCGGTATCCTCAAACATGTAAGTCAGTGGCAAATATGAGCACCACCTGTACTCCCCTAACAGCAAATATGTGCACCAATATTAGGTGACCTTGAAACTCAGAACATTCAATTTAGACATTTTTATTATACAAATACATTCATCGCCAGGGAGGAGAGAGTGCCAAGGAAGAGGACTGAATACATTTCACTGAAACAGCATACAAGAGTGCCAAGTTTGGATCTCTGGTGGGAAGAGAATTTGCCTAACAGGATGCCTCTGCTCCACCCTCCGGACATCCGCACATTTTATCTAGAAGTGCCTCCTGTTGTTGTTTGAGACAGTTATTCTCTGTGATGAGGATCCATGTGTCATTCCACAATTACAATCTTTTGTCAGAACTTTCCTCCCCATTCCAATTAATACCTCACTTTCTTTGTACTTTAACTCTACAGTTGTACTGACCAGAACATGTCAAGATTTTGTTAATATTGAATTGTCTTTTTTGTTTAAAGGCGCTTTACAAATAAATTGTACAACATAATTTTGTTTTTTAAATAAAGTATTGTTTCTTAGGGGCGCCCTTTGCTCAGTTGGTAGGGCGTCCCCCCCCCATGGGCCTCGGCCAGCAGCGGACCCGGGTTCGATTCCAGCCCGCGGTCGTTCTCTGCATGTCACTCCCCTCTCTGCCCCATTTCAACTCTCTACACTATCAATAAAGCATAAAAACACCAAAAAAATTTCTTAAAAAAAAATTAAAAGTATTGTTTCTTGATTCATTACTTTATTGTATTTCCCATTCTAACATTCCTTGAGCTTTTAAAGAGAATCCCCACATACCCACTGATATTGCTGAATAAATCATGCTACCTGTGGAGGTACTCTAGATGTAGAAATGTTATAAAATCTCAATAGAGCAGTGTATTTGATACGTACAGTGAATTTTGAATGAAGGATGAAAAAATTGTGAAACATCATTACTTTCATTAATAAATGTCTTGCTTTGAAATTATTTTTTGAAAACGAGAGTGAAGATTGAATGAGGTGGCAGAAGTTTAATGTGGGAAAAGTCGTGGGAAGGAAATGAAAAAGACAGAGAGAGAGTTTACGCCCTGTTCAGCCGATCCAGCAGCCTGCAGTGCTTACATATCCTGAATATAAAATCCAGCATAGATTTTCCTTTTTTGCCTTGAAAAAAATATGATTCCTTGTTTTTTGGAGGGAGTTCTGAACATAGTCTTGAACATGTGCTATTAATCAACCAAAGGAGCGGATTGAGCAGCCAGACTGTGATATTCACATCACAACATCTAGTTTGCTGCAGTTTAACACGAGGGGGGGCTGCAATTTCCTTTTTTTAGTCTTCAAAAGACATTATATTCTAACAGAGCCACATATGGACAACTTCTTCACATACATCACTGTATGGCTGGGCGATATGGGCTAAAATCAATATCTCGATATTTTTTTACTATATCTCGATACACGATATATATCTCGATATATTTCAAATCTCCTCTAAAGCACATCCTAAATGCTCAATTAATTTTTTCTTTGCATAACATCACACCAGTAATATGATTTAAATATTCCCTGCAAAATGTGTCTGCACTAACGATGCAATAGGCTACATGAAACAACATCTTGTTTATATTCTTTAGTGCTTTATATTGGAACAATTTGAAACTTGCACATGCCAAAGAGTTTGCACATTGTATTGATTGTTCCACATCCTTCCACTCCCATACAATGGATCCAGCCTTATTTTATTTGGAAACAGTTTTTTCCACCTTCTGTTAATCTGTAAACTAAGAACACTAATTATGACTCATTACAACCACTTACTAATTGTTTATCACCACTAACCCCCTGAAGATAGCAGCCACACTTTAAATGCAGAACAGGTTTTGCTCCATAATAGCAGTCTGTGTATAAAAGGCTCTGACATTTATAATGGTTACTGTCGCTTTAAGAGCAGTTGCTCCCAGTCTATAGAGCTGTTAAGCGGAAGTGGCGGAATTACAGGGCATGGGACCTATCGGCTGAAAAAAAATTAATGGGAGTCTATGGAAAGTAATCTACTATTTTCTGGTCCCAGTCATTAAATGCCTTGGATTACATATATGTTTTGTATGGGTCTAAATGATAATTTTTCATGTGAAGAGTTTGACGGTATGTTGTATGATTATTCGTCTAACTGCTTTTGAAAAAATGTTACGAGAACAACTACAAGTCTTGTCGCCTCTGTGACGTCACCTCAACACATTCCCTCCACTTCTCGACTGACAGTGCTAATGCTAATGCTAATGGCTGGCGTGGACAACGCCAACAATCTCCCCACTCGAGAAATTGAAACTCCACATGTCCACTTGTGTAGTGATTTTCGCCACGCTGAAGACTTTTGTCTTGTCATTGAAAGAAGGCGGTAAAGTGCATTAAAGACACAGCCATGTTTCTGAGCTAAGCAGGTGCCAGTGGTGGTGACGTATATCATAAGTGTCAAGAGCAGCGAAGAGCTGTAGTCCACAAAAGCGCTCTGCACAAAACCTGACCGTATCCAGCTTCTACTCGCTAAATTGTTCCATTCTTTGCACGAAAAAATACCATCTAAATCCATACAAAACATATGTGTAATCGAAGGCATTTCATGACTGGGACCAGAAAATAATACATTTCTTTCCATTGACTACCGTTGTAATTTTTCGAGCCGATAGGTCCCATGCCCCGGAAGTAAGTAACTTCCGCTTAACAGCTCTATAGTGTATAAGTTAAGTTTCGTTTTCTGCCTGTTAGTCCGAGAGAGATTCATGCGAGCGCTCAACAGCAGGTGGCTCATTGTCCCTCTGTTACCCGCCTTATTGTTTAATTAGCCCTCCTGCATTTTCATAAAACACTATGTTTTATTTTATAAAAAATACTCGCAAATGTAGCCTACTTTACATAAACTTTTAGTTAATACACGGTGTGCGCCTCCCTTGGTGCTGACATGGACCTATTATAAGAGGCTGCCCGTAATAAATGTGATACCGTGGTTGTGTGACGTTGGACCAAAAACTCTCCGTGAAGTCGGAGTAATCCGCCCCCCGGTGCTTGTTCGCCTTCCTCTCATAAGGACCAGGCTCTGTACAGCGGCCACTTATGCTGTCAAGCGCCCGCCTCCCCCGTTCTTTCGCATGTGTAGCCACTAGCCTTCCTCTCATAAGGACCAGGGCAGGCTGTGCTGTGTACAGCGGCCGCTAATGCTGTCATCTGCGCCCGCCTCCCCCGGTCGTTCGCCTGTGTAGCCTTCTTCTCATAAAGCACCATCGCCGTCTTTCGCGCCCCCCTCCACCCGCTCGTTCGGCTGTCATAAGAGCACAAGAGCCCTCGTCTTTTTTTCTCCCCCTCTCGTTGTTTTCCATGTTGTTTTCACATGGCGATAAAAGTAAACACACACAGGGCGCACTGCAGACTACGTCACAGATGCGCGCCCAGGAGACTCTGGTTGGGAGGGGGGAGTGAGTGAGTTGCCAATGCATGTGAGTGTGAGGCAGAGAGCCACAGGAAAGAGCGAGAGAAGCGAACACCAGCGAGTTTGCCGGTGGCGGCGGCGGCTAAAAAAAACACATTACGTGCCAATTTGTATTCGATGGTCACGATAGGGTCATTTTATACATGCCCTGGAGAACATCTCGCGATACATCGCATATATTCGATATATCGCCCAGCCCTACATCACTGTGAACAATTTTTAACATCATTAACCTTGATGAAAGACCTTCATATTTGCCTTGTTATTTTCTCCCATACAATACATTGTATAATTCACTTCCACTAATATAGTGCCCTTCATTTCAGAGCTGTGGACTTCTACAAGGAATCAAATTCTTATCTTCTCAGTGCAACATCACTGTAGAGATAAGATCAGTCTTCCATCTTAGCATTTCCGCTGTCTGTCCACTTCCTATCTGATCTGTCTTTCTCTGCATCTTGCCTTTTTTTCTCAAAGACACAAAGATACACACACACATACGCCTGCACACACAATTTCCCTGTGACACAGTACACAATGTTAAAGATATGACCCCATAGACTTTCCATTAATAAGCTCTTGACAGATGTCAAAAAAAGGAATGCTAGTCAGTTGATGCCTTTAAAAAAACATCCAGCTACACACTGAGACATCCCCACCCTCAGCTAAATAAATAATCCACTGGAAATGTTACAGAGTTGGATGTGGATTTGTCATTAGGTTACCGAGCGGAAACTCCCTCCAACCCCCAAACATAGACAGACTGTGTTTCTAGATAATAACTAAATAGCCCTTACAATACAGTGAACAGTTGAACCGAAGAGCAAATTCCCTTTACCCTTTCCCTCTAGTTATTTTGATTAATTCAATATGAGAAAGAATTACTGTATCACAAGAACATACATGCTAATGTGGTAGATTTGAATGTTTAATACCAGAGTTGCTGAGCAAAGGCCTTTAAATGTTAAGAGGACACTGTGAGAGACGAAGACAACCTTTTAATAGATAAACGTCATCCGATGCTGGGACCTGTGATATGCCTATTTTAGGAGAACCAGCAGGCCAAGTTTTTGATATAAGACGGCTCACAGGCGTATACAGCTAGCCTTTGGGGGACAGCCCCCCATGCTCATGCTATCACCAAGTCCTCTGTATTGTCTGTTGGAACCTCTGAAATAAACTTGGAACATTGATTTAAAGAGTCCAGCCTCGCCCTTGTCTTGGTCGCCATGGGGAAACGATCGGCTACTACACTAACAATGACAATTAGGCATGAGACGATGTGAAAAGTCCAAAATTGTGATTGACAATATCGTTATGATATTATACAGTACTTAAAACTCTTTAAATGGCTCATACGCATACTTAAATCACTTAACCTTATAATTTGTTAAAATAATTAATATTTTTATTGCATCACAGATAGGACAAGGGCACACATCTTTTTTTGAGTGAATAACACTCAAATAACCCTGGATAATATACTTTTTTTGTGCATTTATAGCGTCATTAGAGTGGTATGTTTCTTAATGTCTGAAAAGCAACGACAGTTCGATAGGTCATTACTGTAATATAGTGTTCTTGCAACAATTCATCAAGTTTTTAATAAATGGATTTTGGTCAAGAAATTATGTAACTATTGTGCAACTATTTTTCCCAAAAGGTCAGCTTGTTTATTGGAGAGTTCTTACTGACTGACAAAAAGCGTTAGATCAAAAACAAAGCAGCTATGATGCTGGAGGAAGATAAGGGAATTTTTAGCTTTGGACATTAGTGACAACCTATGGAACCTGAATGTTGACTTTAAATCTTCATGAGGATAACTAATTGGCCATCGATGGTGAGCTGCTTCCAATGTTTCATGCTACAATCAAATGATAATACAAGCAATTACTAAAAGATACATATGAACTGTTTTATCTGCCATGTGTATCAGCCTAACGAGTAAGAGCTGGCAAATGTTGCCAAGAATAGTAGAAAGGTCTAACCACCTCATGTACAGTACATATTCTTCAGAGGCCTCATCAGCTCCCTGCTACAGTAATCAGCAACCGGTTGTGGCAGTCACTGTTTTGTGCCAGTGTCATCACTTTAGGGTACCTGTGTGGGGTATTTTATGACTTCATTATTGGCACTTAAACCTGAGAACAGTGTTAACCCTGCCCCATAGCACTATGATGGAGTGTTCAGCTGAGTGGCTTAGACAAGAAAGTCCATATGGACACAACTCTGGGGCTGGGGGGACTGACTAGGTTGCTCTGTCACTGCTCTTCTTATGTCCATCTGTGGGACTTCAAGTAGACTGTCTGCTCTAGTTTTTTTAATGACCTCTGCAGCGCACAGGGTTAAAGCATATAGATTTAAATGCAAAGTTGCTCATGCGTAGAGAAAGATACACATATACCTGCTAGGTTGTGATAAACAAGGGCCAGTTAAGCTGGAGACAGCTGTGCAGGAGCGCTGTGTGTGGTGTGTGTGTGTGTGTGTGTGTGTGTGTGTGTGTGTGTGTGTGTGTGTGTGTGTGTGTGTGTGTGTGTGTGTGTGTGTGTGTGTGTGTGTGTGTGTTTGCTGATGTACTGTTGAGTGGGTTGAACACCAAAAACAGCCTCGGGAGCAGGCAGGTCATCAGTCAGACTGTGTCCCTTCTGTTTGAAAAGAAAAGGTCTTGCTCATGGAAGAGCTGTACTGCCATTCTACGCAATAGTTGGCACCAATTAACAAACACCCAGTACGCCTTCATCACCCATCACTACTTCCAATAATTTCTGGCCTTGTCATTCATGAACAACAATACTGTAGCTGATTGAAGGGCAAAGTAGCTCTGAAGCTGAATCATAGTGACAAAGGGTTACTGATGCATTAGAGATGTTAAGGTTGAAGGTTTTGTTGTCATAATATCACACAGCGTCGCACAATGAAATGCTGTGGCAGTTACATACAGAAAATGTTTTGTTTGAAAAAGTTTTTTTAAATATTTGAATTAGAATAGAAAATGAACAGTAGAATAGATGATAAAGTATAACAAATCATACACAAGATACACAAAAAACTATTAGCCTATAAAATAATTCTACACACATAATGACATTGATTGATTGATTGATTGATTGGTTTTCTTTTTAATTTGAACATGCAAGCAATAAAAAACATATTTAAATTGTAATAGATGAATAAAGTAAAAAACTTATATATATATAAATACCATAAATATTACAAAACTACAGTTTATACAGAAGCTCTTCCAAATGTCTGTACTTAGTGAGGCTGATGTCTTCATATTTGTTTTTAAACTGTGTTATGTTTTGGCTTTTCTGTACTTCCACACTTAACTTATTCCACAATTTAACTCCGTAGATGCTCATACAAAATCTCTTTTTGGTTGTGTGTGTGCGGTGGACCTTGAAGTTTAGCTGTCCCCTTAACCTCCCTCCCTTTCAGAAAACATTGCCTGTATGTTTTTTGGTAACATATTATTTCTGGCTTTGAAGATGATTTCATAAATAATAATATCTTAAACGTATTTACTTTGAAAAGATGACTAAATCCTATGTGTTATTATTATTTAAGTAATATTTATTAAAAGTTATATTAGCAAACAAAACAAGGAGAGAGAGAGAGAGAGAGAGAGAGAGAGAGAGAGAGAGAGAGAGGAAGAGAGGGAGAGGGAGAGAGAAAGAGATAGGGAGGGAGAGAGGGAGAGAGAGACAGAGAGAAGGAAGGAGAGAGAGGGAGGGAGAGAGAGAGGGAGGGAGGGAGGGAGGGAGAGAGAGAGAGAGAGAGAGGGAGGGAGGGAGGGAGAGAGAGAGAATTCTAAAAAAGCCATTTGAATACTATAATGTCTATCACAAACAACATGGATAATAGAGAAGAAAAAAGTAAAGGGGTGTTAAGCACTGGCCATGTACTGCAATTTCAAGTCCAACCAGGGAACTTTGTTGCATGTCATTCCCCATCCCAGTCATCCCCTCATTTTGTCACCTCCCTATATAGTCGACTGTTTAATAATAGTCATGAGAAAAACATTTTAAGTTGGGAGATCTATAGTATAAGAAACAAACGGGGGGCAATATCAAAACAGCAGGTGCAACTTAATAGCATCTTTATTTCACCCTTTCTGCTTGGAAATACCTCATGATAGCTGATCTTTATCTATAAATTGTGCTCCTTGAAAAATAGTTTCATTCAAGCATTTCATATACTTATTGGGTGTTGAAGTAAATTATTATATTTCTTTTAGCAGATTAATTCTGATGAATCAACATGATTTATCATTTAACGCAGTGATGCAGTGAATGAATCCAAAATGCCAGCCCTGGTAGTGTCAGGCCAGGACCAAAAGAGGACTCAGATGCAAAGGAAAAATGATATCAAACTCACTTTATTGAGTTCAAAATTACTTCTTACAAGAAGTGCTTAAATAGACAGGCTCAAAAATACTGTCTCTCTGAAAATCTGACTAAGAACAGAATTCAAAAATTTCACAACAGGGGCTTAGGAGAAACAAACAAACGAAACACTTCAGCACAGGACAAAGGGAAGACGCCGACTAAATACACATGAGGATAATGGGGAACAGGTGGAAACGATTAGGGATCAGGTGAGACAATCAGACCGGTGACACATGAGGAAGGGCAAGTGACCGCGGTGTGACAGTACCCCTCCCTCTAGGGCCGACTCCTGACGGCCCAGGCTGGTCAGGGTGGTCCCTGTGAAAATCTGTGATGAGGATCTCGTCCAGGATGTGTCTAGACGGAACCCACTGTCTCTCCTCGGGACCATATCCTACCCAGTCCACCAGATACTGTTTACCACGGCCCCGGTTGCGAACTGCCAGTAACTGCTTAACCTTGTACACCGGACCGCCGTCTATTACTTCTGGGGGTGGCGGCGGGGCAGCGGCTGGAACCATCGGGCTCTCCTTAGCGGGCTTGACTCGGCTCACATGGAAGGTCGGGTGGACACGGAGGGATCGGGGCAGGCGAAGGCGAACTGCTGCAGGACCGATGAGCTTGGTAATAGGAAACGGACCCACGAACCGCGGCGCCAGCTTTCTGGATGGAACCTTAAGGTGCAGATCCTTGGCGGAGAGCCACACTCTCTGTCCTGGCTGGTAGGCAGGAGCGGGCCGTCTCTTGCGGTCCGCCGTCTTCTTGACCCGGTCCCCTTGGCGAATTAACACTTGCTTGGCGGCTGCCCAGATGCGGTGGCAGCGGCGAACCATGGCATGGGCGGAGGGTACAGACACCCAGGGCCGGATCTAGGCATAGGCATTCTAGGCACGTGCCTAGGGCCCATTTCCACTAGGGGGCCCAGTGAGAAGGAAAAAAAAATTTTTTTTTTTTTTTTTTTTTTAGTATGTGTGTTTGATATTAACATCATATTATGCAAATGTAAGTTATCATACAAAAAATGAATACAATGTTTTGGTCTGGATAGTTAATAGCCTAATAATTGAATCAGTTCATCCGAGGTTAACTTATCACTCGGTATTGAGTTTATTTAAAAAAATTGGAAATGGGGCTGCCCTCAGTTGCCCATGCACTGTGTATAGTCTATAGCCTATTTCAGCCTCATCTGTGGAAAAAAAGATAGCTGGACAACAGAGTTCTTCTGCTACGTTCCTCTCGCTGCATTTAAATGCATTCATTAAATTACAGAGAAATATGTCCCATAAAAGAAAAAAAGCACCAAGCCCATCCCAGAGGACACTGAATTATATTTTTTCTATATTAATATTTTTATGGAAAATCCATATGTCTTTCTTCAATAGCTTTTAATTCTGCTTCATTTGAGCCAGTATCTCCAAATTATTTGTTCACAAAAAATTCCTCAGATTTAGCCTCTTAATTTCCCTCTCAAAGTGCACCAGATTCATGCATTTCACTTTAAAAAGGTACAAAAAATCTCCCGGGGGGCATACCCCCGGACCCCCCTTGGAGAGTCAGGATCTCGGCTGGCTACTATTTTCACTAAGCTGGACATTGGAGGCACTAGCGATGAACTGGGTGTGTGAATGACATTTAACAATAGTCAATCATTTGGCCACGATAACATTGGAGAGGGGGGCCCTAATCAAATTCGGCTTAGGGCCTTATGAAGGCTTGGGCCGGCTCTGCTCCCCGGTTATTATTTTAGCCGTCAAACCAGAGTTTTTCTGTGCGGCGGCTCACACCGGCGATGTCTCATCAGTGTGAATTTCGCCGTTACCCACCACAGAGTTCCACGCCAGGTTTCACCAGGTGAATCGCTTTATAATGTCTATGGGGGCAAGGGTGGGCGAAAAAGCAGGCGCAGAGATCTTACAAAGGCAAAAAGAATCTGCTCGCGCGCTTAGAGCGCGCTCGCATCGTCGGTGTCTCTGCCCTAATCTAACTGTCTAGTAGGCTCCGGCGCAAAGACTATCTTTCTCTTGCGCAGCACCAGAGGGACTTTATAGAATTGTATTTGGCTCTATCTCTCTCTTTCTCTCTCTAGGCTGTGCGCTGCATTATAATGTGTGTGATTGTGGATTGCATGGTGTGCCAGTCCCTGTATTTGCGTGTTGATAGCGGTCCATGGCTGGTTTGTGTCCAGGGCCCGTGGTCATGTTAATCCGTCTTTGCACACTGGACTCTGCACGCACTTTACAGAAGTGCTCCTGCAGTGCGCTCACAAACAGACGTGAAGTCGCACACGGTTACGTTTCTCTTTACTCCCGTTTACAAACGCGCAACTCTTAAACAAATGAATGAGCATAATACTCTTGTGGCAGTTCAAATGTATGTAGTTTTGTCACTAAATCGTGAAGTATCCGTTTGGAGGGGGCCCGAAAAAATGCGGTATGCCTAGTGTAATCTTTCCTCTTAATCCGGGCCTGCAGACACCTCCAGCTCGTTGTCTGCGAACACAGGGGGCTGATAACCAAACACACACTTGAATGGTGAAATACCTGTGGCCGAGGTGGGCAGAGTATTATGGGCATACTCGACCCAGACCAGGTGTTTGCTCCATGTTGAGGGATTCTGAGAGACCAGACACCGGAGGCCGGTCTCCAGTTGCTGGTTTAGGCGTTCGGTCTGGCCGTTGGCCTCCGGGTGATAACCCGAAGTCAGGCTGGTCTTCGCTCCGATGAGCCGACAGAACTCCCTCCAGAACCGGGAGATGAACTGGGGACCCCGGTCTGAAACAATGTCCTTGGGAAATCCGTGAATCTTGAAAACATTGTTCATCATTATCTCCGCCGTTTCTTTGGCGGAGGGCAGTTTAGGTAAAGCAATGAATCTAGTCATTTTGGAAAATCTGTCCACCACCGTGAGGACAGTGGTGTTACCTTGTGAGACCGGGAGCCCCGTGACGAAGTCCACCGAGATGTCGGACCACGGTCTGGAGGGAATGGGAAGAGGCTGCAGGAGACCCATACGTGACCCGGAGGACGTCTTGTTGCGAGCGCAGACCGAACATGCCCCTACGTACTCCCGGACCTCCGGCTCCATGGAGGGCCACCAGAACCTCCGGGTGATAGCGAACATAGTTCTACGAACACCCGGATGACAGGAAAGCAGCGAGGTGTGGGCCCAGTGGATCACCTGTGGGCGCAATTCAACCGGAACAAACAAACGATTCTCTGTGACGGAGCCTCACCATTAGCCTGCTTAACCTCATTTTCTATCTGCCAGGTCAGTGCTCCAACCACACATGACCGTGGGAGGATCGGTTCTGGGTCCTTGGCAGCAGGCTCGGGGTCGAAGAGACGGGACAGTGCGTCTGGTTTGACGTTTCGGGACCCCGGCCTGTATGAAAGAGAAAAAGAGAATCTGTTAAAAAATAGCGCCCACCTGGCCTGGCGAGAGTTGAGTCTCTTGGCTTTCTTGATGTACTCCAAATTTTTATGATCAGTCCATACGATGAATGGATGGTCAGCCCCCTCGAGCCAGTGTCTCCACTCCTCCAAGGCGAGTTTGACCGCCAGCAGCTCCCTGTTGCCAACATCATAGTTTCGCTCCGCCTTGGATAGCCGCCGGGACAGAAAAGCACAAGGATGCATCTTACCGTCCTGCTCTGATCGCTGTGAGAGAATTGCCCCGACCCCTTCGTTGGAGGCGTCCGCCTCGACCACGAACTGCCGTTGAGGATCTGGCATGGTGAGAATGGGAGCCGAGGTAAAGCGTTGCTTGAGGGTCCGGAACGCCGCATCCGCGTCTGGAGACCAGTGGAACTGCACCTGCGTGGAGGTAAGAGCATGGAGAGGAGCAGCTACTGCGCTGAAGCCTCTGATAAACCGCCTGTAAAAGTTAGCAAAACCCAGAAATTGCTGAACCTTTTTGCGGCTATCAGGTGTGGGCCAATCGAGCACAGCGCTAATTTTAGCCGGGTCCATCTGTACTCTTCCAGGGGCTACAATGAAGCCCAGGAAGGAGACAGTTTCGGCATGGAATTCACTCTTTTCAGCCTTGACATAGAGTTGATTGTCTAATAGTCTTTTTAACACCTGGGTTACGTGGTCTTGGTGTTTGGTCAGGTTCGGGGAGTAGATAAGTATGTCGTCTAAGTAAACATACACGAAGTGGTCAAGAAAGTCTCTCAATACGTCATTTATCATGGCCTGGAATACTGCAGGAGCGTTTGTGAGACCAAATGGCATGACTCGGTACTCATAGTGGCCACTGGGGGTGTTGAAACCGGTCTTCCACTCATCTCCTTCTCTGATCCGCACCAAGTGATAGGCATTGCGAAGATCCAACTTGGTGAATACTTTGGCCTGTTGAAGCTGGTCAAAGACAGATGACATGAGAGGAAGCGGGTAACGGTTCTTAATTGTTATGTCGTTGAGTGGGCTGTAGTCAATGCAGGGTCGTAGTGAACCATCTTTTTTCCCGACAAAGAAAAACCCGGCTCCGGCTGGGGATGATGAGTGGCGGATTAGCCCGGCTTTCAGGGAGGTCTCGATGTACTCCCGCATAGCTTCCCTCTCGGGCCCTGAGACCGCGTACAAGCGCCCTTTGGGGATGGTGGAGCCCGGAATTAACTCTATGGCACAGTCATAGGAACGGTGAGGAGGAAGTGATAGCGCTTTGGCTTTGTTAAAAACCTCTTTGAGGTGGTGGTAGCAGGACGGCACAGAGCTCAGGTCCGGGTAGTTGGGATCTGTGGTGGGGTTAACAGAGACCATATTAATGTCTGCGATTCCCCCTCCCCGAACTGAAATGTTCATACAGTCACGCGCACAGTCCCCTCCCCATCCCACAATCTTACCCGTTCTCCAATCTATGTGGGGATTGTGACGTGAGAGCCATGGCTGTCCCAATATGAGGGTCTGAGATGGGGAAGTGAATACATAAAAACGAATGTTCTCTTGGTGATCGTTAATGCGCATTTTGAGGGGGGTTGTGATGTGGGTGATAGTAAACAACTCATGTCCATTAAGAGCTTTAGCTCTGATGGGTCTAGCTAAAAGTTCTATGTTAAGATCCAGTCTTTTAGCTAATTCCCAGTCCATCAAGCTTTCATCAGCCCCTGAGTCTATAAGTGCCTTGAGTTCAGTGGTGGCGTGGTGTGTTACCTGCACTGTGGTGAGAATACGTGAGGGGGTGTCTGTAGTCTTGAATTCACTCACCATCGTGGTCCTTTTAGCCGGGCAGGTGGAGACGAGATGCCCGGGTTCACCGCAGTAAAAACAGCGACCCTCCTGTAGTCGCCTCTGTCTTTCCTCCGGTGATAGCCTGGCTCTCCCCAGCTGCATAGGCTCTTCCTCTCCTTCCTCTCCTTCAAGGCGAGGATAAGGAGGCTGTTCTGGTGGAGGTCGCTGGGTGGTCGACCAGCCAGGTGTCTGCATGCGCGATGGTCTCAAGGTGCGCTGCTGTCTGAGTTGACGAGCTCGGTTATCCGTCCGGATCGCGAGGGCGATGAGCGAGTCAAGGTCCGGGGGAAGATCCAGAGGAACCAGAAGATCCTGAATAGGAGCCGCCAATCCCTTTAAGAACACGTCGTATAGAGCCATAGTATTCCAGCCAATCTCGGCCGACAATGTGCGAAATTGGATGGCGTAGTCACACACAGAGTTGTTACCCTGTTTCAGTCCGCTCAGCTCCCGAGCCTTTTCCCGGTTGGTAGTTACTGGGTCGAAGATCTTTCGCAGCGCCGTCTCAAATCCGGTGAGTGATCTGCAAACAGGAGAATCTTGGGCCCACTCTGCTGAGGCCCAGGCTTTGGCTCTGCCGGCAAGGTGGGAAATCATGAAGGCAATCTTTGATCGGTCAGTGGAAAAAGCGTGGGGATTTAGCTCATAGTGTATGGAGCAGTCTATGAGGAAAGCTTTACATAAGCCCAGTTCACCAGAGAATCGTGTAGGTGAAGCCAACTTACATGTAGCTCCCATGATGGTCATAGTAGTAACGGGATTTACTGGTAGAGTGGCGGCCACTGCCGGAGGCACGGGTGCTGTATCCGTCTGCACTAGATGATCGTGCAGGCCCTGGAGTTGAGAGGAAAGAAGCCCCATCTGGGAGGCCATGGCGGTCTGGAACTCCTCCTGACGAGAGAGTCGGGCTTCTTGGGTTCGCAGGGCATCAGTGAGTTGATCTATCCCTGCTGAGTCCATACTGGCTGAAGTGTAATGTCAGGCCAGGACCAAAAGAGGACTCAGATGCAAAGGAAAAATGATATCAAACTCACTTTATTGAGTTCAAAATTACTTCTTACAAGAAGTGCTTAAATAGACAGGCTCAAAAATACTGTCTCTCTGAAAATCTGACTAAGAACAGAATTCAAAAATTTCACAACAGGGGCTTAGGAGAAACAAACAAACGAAACACTTCAGCACAGGACAAAGGGAAGACGCCGACTAAATACACATGAGGATAATGGGGAACAGGTGGAAACGATTAGGGATCAGGTGAGACAATCAGACCGGTGACACATGAGGAAGGGCAAGTGACCGCGGTGTGACAGGTAGTTTGTCATTTTCATGAAACACGTTTATATTGTGGCTTTCTGGGAAATGTATTATGAGGCGCATTTTCACTGCCTGATCTGTCAGCGGAGGTGACAAATTAATTTGTTGTTAATTGGTGTTTTGTCCAATAATAGAGATGATAACAACAGCTGATTTATTTCCTCTCGTCAAGAACCGAAAACTGAGCCACAGGTCTAAAACCTTAATATGTTGTAGTTTGCCAGACGTAGAAATTAAGTTGATTTCACGTTACACTAAAATGTGATTGGATGATCACAGATAAATAAAGAGACATTCAATATTTAATCTCCAAAATTGAACTATTATTTCTGTAGCAAGGGTCTATGAGTTGTATCTTAATGGACACCAGAGACAAACAACCTTTTGTTATGGTTAAGTCACCTATGGCATTTGATATTTTGCATTTATATTGCATTCCACTGCATGGAGATTGCCCCTGGTTAAAAGCCACTTGGAGGCTTGCCAGCTGGGATTTAAGAGATTGTGTTGTTGCTTGAGATAAATAAATCCTGATGAGGACTAATACATTTAGACATGAGTCCCTTGTCTGTTTCAATATTAGAGTATTTAATCATCTCAACTGTAGAACATTATCAAAATACTAAACTTTTTTGAAAACACAAATACTCAGAAATACTAGCTGGTGGCTGTTTATTCCACAATGAATAATCCACAACAATGCAAACTACTATGAAACCATAATTACTATACATGGGTGAGTTTTATTTAATTTCATTCATGGCAATGTGGTATTCTCTATTAATTAATAATAATTAATTGTTTTTCTCCATGGAGGATCGTGTGCTTTTAAACTTGTTTGGCCCAAAAGCTTTAGTACTCTTTTATGGTTGGAAGTAATGGCTTTATTGTTTAAGTGGGAAAGTTTTGAGAAAATGAAAGCTGTGTCACATAAGAAAGAGAAGTTTCAGGGAAAGGTCGTCAAAGGTAACCTAAATTAAGCAGAGCATAGATGTAAAAGTTTGAAACTCTACAGAAAGGACAATCTGAAAGAACTGTCAAATATAAAGAAAAAAACTATAAATGATGATATGCTCCCTCATCAACAAGCCACAATCATTAAAGACCCCACATGTCATCTGTGTTCAGACACAGTAGCACTTTGACACCTCTTCTCAGAACGTAGTGTTTAAAGTGCCAGAAATGAGACTTTTGATTGGCAACAGTAATTTGTATTGAACAGAAATTAAAATAACACTGTGCAGAAGTGTGGATAAAGAGATCTTTACATAAAAGAGGAGCTACTTCAGTTGAGGACCATCAACCAGTGTCATGTCAAGAACATAATAGTCCAAAATTATGAATCTCTCTCAAAAGTCTTTGCAGAAAACAATACCCTTTATCTTTTTCACAAAGGTGAAAAAGAACCAGTCGCAAACAGGAGGAGAATAATGAAAGGGGAACTGGATACATTTTCAGCAAAAAGAAAAGTCATTAAAACCTGAATTAAAGCAAGACTAATAAAGTGTAAAACCCTGTGAATATCCCCTGGGTCCCACAGTTCTGTCAAACATATTATACTACTATGTTATTCCTTGAGTTTGCAATGCAAAGGTTGTCCTGAGAGTGACACCAGAAGACAATCCATTATGCCACTCAGGTGATGTGAATTTCAGTGAATTTTACAACAATTTGCCCATGACATTTTGTCATTTGTCAGGAAAGGTTAAAGGGATCTAGTTTTGATGCGCTACACAATGCACTACATGTCACATAAAACATTAGGAGTACTCTTCTTTTGGTGATGAATGTAAAAACAGCATAGTCATTAGTTGACCATTTGACCTAATGGTGTCAAGGAATCCCAAAAATAAGGGGTTGATACATATCTGCACACAATGTCAAACCCGGCAATAGTTATCTAGATATTTAGCTCTAAAGACCTACGGATTATAATCCCTATGACTACGATGTATCTTTTTTCATTATATGATTGGCTAAAAATGAGGAAGACTTATGTCAAAGGCCTAAGGCAACACACAGCAAACATGGGGTGAATCTCAATACAGGGGTTGCGGTCTACGAAGGCTGCATTTGAAGACCGATTGCGTCATAGCGGCGCGCAAAGGTTGTTCCATTTGCAAGGCTCCTTGCAAGGCTCCTCATATGCGGCAGAGAAATGCAGCCTTCGTTTCACGGTTTTGAAGGCTGCATCAGATGAATCCTTCGCAGCCCAACATATCCCATGATTCATTGCGTTTTTTTCAGAGATGGCATAAAATAAAATAAAAAATAACAAAACAGCAAGGTGTTGCTCCATCTTCTTAACTTTTATCTTCCTTTCTTTTTTTCTTGTACTTTTTTTTCTTTTCGTCTGGTAGGCAACTTATTTTTCTTTTTTCCTCTGTTGACAAGGCTGTTTCCGTTGGCAGCAATCAGGGTTGCTAGGCAGCACAGGAGCGGCGAGTCCTCACGCAAGGTAACGGCTTGTTACGCAAACCGGAAATGCTCGTAAACGGAGACCTGCGGAGACCGTCCCGTTTAACAACGCTCGTTCGGCCCTGGTTCGGCCTTCGAATCGGCCTTCATAGGCTATAGCCTTCATAGACTGCGAGACCGCGTCCTTCCAAGGATGCGGTCTCTGTAATGGGATACAGCTAAAATGTTGAAAAGGAAGTTAGCATACACAACAGACTTATGATTGGATGTTCCCAATCTGTCCAGCCGGACCATTTCCTTGTTCTTGAAAAGAGAGTCATGGTTTTGACTTTTGTGTTTTCTACAGTATTACAACAGTCTAGTGAATGCAATTTCACTTTATCAGTGCTAGGCAAAGGTTTAGTGGTTTTTGATGGAAGGCATTAATGATGGAAGGTGATCACAACTGTAGAGCCAGGTGTGTAGGTGTATATTGTATGTAGGCACTCAACTTTAACAGAAATACTTTCTTTTCATCTACCAAAACGTAATAATCCTGTACCATGTTGTTAAAAGTAACCCCTATAAATATCTGTAAAGGTTAAGGGTAAGATATGTCTTAGCGCTGCTGCCAACCGAATGTATTTTTAGAAATCTGTAGGTGTCTCCAGTCCAGGATGGCGTAGTGCAACTGTTAGCAGTCTTCAAAACTTCAGAGTACAAAAGACATCAGATGAAGTGCACTGTCTTCATGCACTCGCACTGGTCAAATGAAGGCTTTAAGCGTGCTTGGGCACGGTATGGATTGCCTATTGTGAGTGCGCCCTCAGGCAACAAAAATCGAACATTCGACTTAGAAGAGTGATGAAAACGAGAAACGACAAGAAAAGGTGGGCAAGAAAGGCAAGATGAGCCCTCTGAGGTCTAGAGGTATTTTCTCGGATTTTACATACTTCTATAAACACCTATTTTGAATGTTCAAGAAGATAAATAATACCAAAGTGTTTTATATGGAAATGTTATTTAAATTCATATATAGTCATTTACACGTTGCGCACGTTGAATCCTGAGCGCTGGGCAGAGTCACAGTAAACAACACAGGTAAATCTGAGATCGGCACGTCACAAATTTCTCTAATACAAAACAAAAACAAGACAAAACAAGGTCCAGTGTATGGCCCTTTTCATGCGTCGGGCCAGTAATGGACTAGCCTGGTCCAACCAGACCATCGTACTTCATTTCATTTGTACAGAAGGTCTGGAAGTGCTGTCATTGGCAAACGTTCAGTCACTTGGAGGAGGGTGTCTGTTGAAGTTTAAAACTATTGGATCTGCCCAGTGCCACTCTGGATTAGCCAACTAATCGCATAACGTTTGGTCGCGTGTGTCATGAGCCGGCTTCTGACGGTGCGTTCCAGTTGGACAGGGAACTCGGAAATTTCCGACTTCACTACATATTGTGGTCTTGTTAAAGCCTAACGTTTAGTTATTTGGACGAGAAAGGTTGTCGGCGTCCAAGCAGATGCACTGGAACACAGACAGGTCGGAACTCGGAAATACCAAGTCGGAAATCTCCTTCTTCCGAGTATAAAGGAACGCAGCATTCAACTGAAACTGGAGCGCAATTTCGACGTCATCGTTCTCAGCCACTCGCTCTGTTCGCTGATTGGACATCCAAAAATCTGGACAAGCAGGATCCCACTAATACACCCCACCCCCAGACTGAATACTGAAGGGAAAATGAAATTTGGGCGGAAGTAGGTAGGCGGGCGGAGCCAGGCTAGTAACGGACTGTGTGAGGTTAAAAGAGTCGATGAGATTCAAAAAGTCTTTAACCAGCTGCCGGGAATCACAACACACATGGATATTAAAATCGCCTATAATTAATAAGCGATCAGTGTTCAAGATGATCCCTGCCACAAAGTCATAGAAGTCCTGGATAAAATCCTTATTGAACTTCGGGGGATGGTAGATCACAGCACATACCACAGGAGGTTGAAAATGTATTTCAAAGAGTTGCAGCTCAAAGCTGGCGAAGCTATGGGACAGCAGCGGAAGCTGGATTTAAAAACTGATGCCAGCCCTCCACCTTCCCCAGTAATCCGCGGGGTGTTGATGAAAGAACAGTCAGGAGGAAGAAGTTCAGCAAATGCTGTAAATTCATCAGCGTGAAGCCAGGTCTATGTCAGAAACATAAAATCCAAGTTCCTGGACGTGAAGAAATCGTTCAGCAGGAAGGTCTTATTTGCTATTGATCTAGCATTGATAAGTGCCAGGTCTTCTTGATGGGCCGCAGCAGACTAGGATCCACTCTGCATCTTCTTCCCCTCCTAGCGTGCAGGCTGGCTTGATCGCCACCTGGTGTGTCTGTCACTTAGTCTCGTGACCTGGCAGTGTCCGTTGACGGGGACTTTGATTTTCTATTTCCGAACGCCAAAATAGCAGGTGAGCTACACGGTGAGCTACATGGCACTTCCATAATAAAACTAGAAGAATTAAAGACAGTCCAAAAGCTTGCTTGAGTTGTTGATGCACCTTGCAGGGAATCCAGAAGAGATTATAGGTCACCAAAAAAATAACTTTTTGAACAAAATTAACCAAAAAATTGCTCGGAGAAGCGGCGAACAGACAGCTCCAGCGTCCTCTCCAGCTGATGTTTACATTCGGTTTAAGCCATGTGAGTATTATTTAATGCTGTTTTCTTTTTTCTTTCTAAATAATGATGATGACATTAACCACATTATGTCTGCTTGATCTTGAGTTGGAGGGAGCGCCCTTTTAAGACTGGAGGTGGTATTGTATTATGTTAGATGCATCAGTGTTATGTTATGTCAGATGGCCCACAATTTTAAGTTGTGTTCAATTTGCATTTGACGGGTAAATTCATGAAATTGTGCTAAAACAACAAGTAGCTCACCAGTTGATGACCCACATAGAAGAAATGCAGCATGTGTCTTGTATTGAAGTGTAGAGTTATAGCATCCTATGATAAGGAGACATTAGACTGTTTTACATGAAGCTTTCCAAACAGTACTTTTAACTTAATTTAGAATGCTTTTACGATGAGAACTAACTGATTGTTTGTTTTGACTAAGGTAACTGGAGCGTTAGCTTCCACAAATCTAACAGAACAGGAGAGAGCCACTAACTTCACCCTAAACTCTGATTGCATCCAGGTCCCACTTCCACACAATGGTAGAGTATGTACAACACAGTGAATGGGGTAGCCATGTTCAACCTGTAACCCAATGAACTCAGGTTACCTAGTTTAACTATGTGATTCTTTGCCTTAGTTAGAATTATATGCTACGGTTGCAGCTCACATAAGAGCAGATAAACGCATTGTTTAATTGCACTTTTGCCTTCATTTGCATTGTTTTCTATTAACGCTCTTGCGTTTTTGGTTTTTAATAACAAATAAAATTGATATGTCTTGAATGTATTCCCTCTACATTTTTGATAACTATTTTATTGAATGGCTTTAATCTGGTATTGTGATGTTTAAATATATATATTAGACTAATATCAAAATAATGCTCAAACTGGATGAAACCTTTAATATTTCTTTAGACATGCAATTTATTTACTGATCTTGTATACAAGCACATATTTATTCCATGTCCAGACGTTTTTACAGGAACCGAAATAATTGAATACTGAGAAAGTTTACCTCAAATTAATCAGGTCGACAGCATGTAATTTGTACAACCAACCATCAGTAATTTGCCTGCTCCTGCTTCTCCTGTAGCCTGGAAATCCAGACCCTGATATCTTGAACGATAGAGGGTCTGGCCACGATCAATAGTAATTTCCAACTCAAGGGGCGGCTCCTACTCGTGCATTTCAAATGCCACTGCACGCAGTTGGATAGCACTACAACCAATCAGAGCGATGCACAAGGTGACGTAAGCCCCGTTCGTTTAGGGAACAGCTGTTAAACTGTTAAATTAAACGTTTGCCGTTGTCGGTCGGCAAAACAGAACATTCCACTTACCATCTAATGAAAGATTTGAGTGCCGTCTTCCAAATCGTAAAGGGTCGAGGCCAAAGCAGTCTCAAACTCACACAACATATCCGCAGCCATCTTTGATGTTTACTATCACGGCTTCGACGTCGCATGCACGTCACTGTCGTCATCCGGTTACGTCCTCCCCAGAGTACCATATAAAGGGCTCTGGCGCGCCCATATTAGATAGAACCAATTGAAACGTGAGCCCGGATTTCTGGTCTTCTTGAAAAAGCTTCAACGGAGAGTGTCCGGACCAACAGGCGCAGCAAATTTAATTTGCCAGCGCCTAGTGGCAGGTCTGGGAATGCCAGGCTACTTCTCCTGTGGATTTAGCATAGATTTTCCCAGTGTTTAACTTAATTTAAATAATTAACATCCAGTCCTGTTGACAAATGTATTATTTTCTGTGATGAATAGGTTCCACCCTGCACACACAGACCTCATTCATCTAAGCCTTTGCAGTGATAAAGCTTAATGAGCTGCCCACTAAGATCGTATTCCGATTCACATATTCACAATACAGTATGAGCAGGCCAGAGTGACATTCATTTGTGTGAAAAGAAGTTCAATACTCAGCGCTGTTGACTGAAAGGATGAGCGTCCTTGATCTTAGGTTCCTCCTGTGAGGACATTTCATGTTCCTCTCATGTTTGTTTAAATTTCCTCTGGTTTCTTCCACACGTTGGCATCAGCATGTACTAGCCAATTATCCACCTGCCAACCACCAAGCCCATCTGAATCTATTCAATCACCAGCCTATGTCTGAATAAAACCACTGTATTCTTAGTAACACAGCTAAGATACATTGCAGTACCATAATCTTTTATCTGTATATGAAGGAACTTTTGGCACTATAATAATAGGTTTTACTGAAGCATAACATGAGCAAATGAAACTGAAACTGAAACCAATGCATAATGACAATGTTATCTACCGGTACATAAAACGTAACCAATTTGAATATTAGCCACTTATCTTTGACCTGCCCACTGACCTGTCACAATGTCAGTTGGAGAATTGGAGAAACAAATTGCAACAACATAGCCTTGGATGTGAGTGTGAATGTGTTCGTTAATGTGATTCCTATGGTCATACTAGCAGTATTTTTTTTTTTTTTTTTTTAACAAATGCATGACTCCATTATGGACTCAAATAACCAGGCACCTTTTTGTCCCATTTGCATGTATTTAAATGAGGGAATATTCAAAATCCAGAATGTGCCATTCCTATGCTAATAAGCCTTGTTGCAAATAGCAGCTTATCCTCAAATGCTAATTCCAACAGGCCATTTTAGTGGTGCAATTACCGCGTACGAAACTTCTTTACTAAAGCAGCGCTATTTCTCTATACTAGAATCAGAATCAGAAGACTTTATTGCCATGACATGTCAAACATGTTAGGAATTTGATTTGGTACAGTGGAGCACAGTTTACAACAGGACAGGTGCAAGACAGGACAAGACAATGCAAACCAACATCATGCAAAAAGAGTAAATAATAAAAAATATAATAAATAAAGAAGTGCCAAAAGTTCAAGTGTTACAGGTAACGACAGACCATAGCTCACTGAGTGGGGAGACAGGTCTTTCTGTCTGTCTCTCTGTCTCCCTCTCTCTCTTCAACACTTGTGAGCTTGACATTATATTTCATTGATATTGAGGGGGGGGACTCCTGGCGGGGGGGGGAGTGGGTTATGCAATAATGTATGATTTCACCCAAGAAACAGTTATAGCGGGACATCCGCTCACTCATGTCAGTGCAAAACGAGGGCAAACTGTAACCCGTTGCCAACCTTTATGGCCATTAGCGCCGGCATATACAGGACTTCTTGCAAATTCCTGTGTGGATACTGTGCTAAAACGGGGCAGATTGCGGGAGCTATTTCGCCGCAAATCATTGAGCTACTATCGTGCACAATCCATTCTTAGTGGATTTGGCCCATTGTGTGTAAAACAACTTTTCGAAAGTTTGCTTTTGTTGAATTCTCTTTCCCCTTTCTTACTGTGATTTTACAATTGCAGCTTCCGCAGCAAGACATGGTATTCACAGTATTCCCCTGTTTGTACCTAGAAAACACAGCTTTTTTAAGCAAGAATATAGGTTTGTGGTGTTGCCTCATTTTGGAAACAGTCCCTGCACACTACCTTAAAGGAATACTTCACCCATACGGAACTAGCGTTCTATCATTATAGAATAACTATTATAATATAATGAATGAGGTTTTTCTTCCCTCAGTCTTCCCTTAGTCTTCCCTTGGCCCAGCTGTCCTGTTAATCCTAACCCTTACTGTGATGTCACAAGAAGGAAACTGTAAGGTTAGACAGTGAGACCATAAACAGTCTTTCTGCCTTTTCTCAGGCTAAAATGATCCGATTTAATTTTTTTTGCACATTTATATTAAATAGGGTCTCCGAGTTCAATACACCTTCATATTCCAACCGGTGAAGTAGGCCTTTAATATATATCCTAAATCACAGCCTTTGCTAATCATGTTGTTTGTTTGTAAATCAATTTAATCAATTAATAATTCAGCCATACTGCCTTCTAAGCTTATAGAGCACCAACTTGTATGACCTATAAACGTTGTTATAATGATTTATAGTCATGTTTAACCATACTAAAGTGTCAAATAATGACTTGCATGCATTTAGACGTATATTCCCTGTTTACAGTCTGGGGTGGCTGTGCAGAGCGCAAAACACCAGGACAGCCGGTCGCGATTCACTTGTTCAAATTTCCGGGATTTATCAAAGTAGATCAATCCGGATTTTTCAATGTATGGTAATGCTACAACATGCTCAGGCACGCTCCGGCCATGCCCCCACCTGCCTGCTCAAATCTGCCCACACGCAGCTGAAAGTCTTCCAGAAGAAGGTAACCAATCACAACGGAGTGGGGTTGGCAGGAGGGGGGCGAAGCGGCGGAGAAGGACGAAGCCTAGTGTTGACAGAGAGTGCTGAATGCTCCCAGATGAGAGGAAGAGTTTCCCGAAAATCTATATAGTTTTTGTGCTGTGATTGGTGTCAGGTTGCTCTATAGGAGTCATTAATGAGAAATTAAGACCAGAAAAGTAGTATAATAGGAGATCTTTAATATGTCATTCTGGAAATCGGTCCATTGTATAGAACAGTGGGCATGAAAGACGACAAGCTATGATTGGTTTGGGACCAACATGTGATCTGTCATGTCTCTCATCCAAGTCAAAGCAAGATTGTATGACTCCTGGAGCCAATAACACAGGGCCTGCCGAAAAATTGCAATGTTGCTAGTTTGTTTCTGGCCAGTGACCTTTAATTCGTGTCAATCCCTGTCTTTTTCCAATGTTTCCTGTATTATTCTGCCCTGTTTAACACAGGCAAAATGGCCCCCAATTTAAATAAAAAAGTAATCTCATAATGGCTTAGTTAGCTATCACACAGATGCGGTAACACTAAAGCCTCTTCTGTAGCAACCGATTCACAGTACATACTGTACATTGTACATACTGTACATTAGGGCTGCAACAACGAATCGATAAAATCGATTAAAATCGATTACTAAAAGCGTTGGCAACGATTCGAATTTGGTCATAGATTCGTTGAGTCGCGCGAAATAAGTCACGTGTAGGCGCGGCACTGTTTACATCCAGCCGCCGACAGGTTCATGCACGCCCACAGCAAGCCTTCCGCATGTGAAGCGGTGCGGGAAAGCTATAGTGTGAGCGGCCACAGCTTGTATTTTGGTCATATCTAACACTGGACTGTAGGCCTATATAAAAGTATTGTACCTTTGTTGTCTTTGGGTTAACAAAACTCCTTCAACTCAGTATTCGTCTAGTCCAAAAAAACTCTGTCAGCTGCTGCTGCTGCAGACGGTGTGCAGACGGGCTCGGAGTCGGCATCGGCGCATGAACAGTCATTCAAAGCAGCGGCAGTAATCACTCAACCGAACGGTGTAGAAAATCCCGTCAATTAAAAATAGTAATCCAGTTTTTAAATCCATGTTAAAATCGGAAGGATATCGAGCTAGTTAGCTTAAAAAAAGTAGCAAACATGTGAAATGTGATGTGTTCAGGCCGGCTCAGTAATATGATTGATGTGTTCAAATGCAACACAAAAAAAAGAAATTTGAGATTTTGGCGAAAACTTGTTTTCCCAGCAATATAAAATAGATAGTAAAGATGGAATTATGACCTGTTTAATGTCCTATCTTGAGCTATGATCATATCAGCAATTAAAGCAATAGGTTCTATTTCAACAAAATAATGGAAAAGTATCAATAGTGATATCAATAAAGACTTGGATCGTTATCGGTTGACTGGTTTACCATGGACATCCCTTATATACTGTATAAATGTATATCATACATTGTACGTTTTTTGTGTTATCCCAGTTATGTTTATTTTTAATTTATCATTTAATAATACTTTTAATAGTTCCGGGACGTTGGAGCAATAACCTGGTGTTTTGACACTACAGTCTGCACTGTGAATTTTAAGTAATGTTCAGTTTTTGAATAAAGATGCGGCATTTACAAATTCTTCTTTTTTTTATCCGATTCATCGATTAATCGAAAAAATAATCGACCGATTAATCGATTATTAAAATAATCGTTAGTTGCAGCCCTACTGTACATTGAGTCCCTTAGGAATAAGTGGATTTTCCCAACCTAAAAGTTACTTGCAGGAGTAAAAAGGTGTCAACTATATATTTAGGTGTTAAGTAGCTGTATATTATAAAGCCTTGCAGGAGAATTCAGTGATTTGAATAGGAGCGGGAGATGTTTTATTCCGACTTTCTCATCAGAATTTGGTTCTGTAAAATCATGGCCCTTTAGCACCCTGTAAATAATGAGTCATTATTAAAAGGTAGAACGTTTTGATATTGCAATCGAGCTTGAATCCCATGTCATGTTTAATTTAAAGCACTCTCTAGTATGTCATATCTAATTCATAAGAGAAGTCACGCTCTTTTCACTTAGCTCTACTTTGCAACACCTGGGGGGCATAACAGTGGTAGCCCTAATGCACCCTGCCATTACATACATAAAGCTGTTGGATATTAGCTGTGGGTCTGGAGGTTTCAATAAGATTCTGGACAGCATTAGCTCCATCCAAACACACAATGCCACTGATTAGATGATTAGTGATGTTGCCGTTTAAAAAGGTTTGTTTCTACATAAATGATACAGGTAATCGCTTCACATACATTTTAGACGGTCAGCTAGGAGGTAGCACACATTAAATCTAAATTGCAATATTGGAAAGAAAACTCGTAAATGTATACATGGTTCAACAGGAAAACACACATTCCTTGTTAATTGTAATGTGACCAGTGTATTTCTGTTGTTTACCTGGGAATCATTGTGATAGACTGCAACCATGATACATTTAAAAATAAATAAAATCCTGTCTCTAGGTATTACAATCTGTTGTGCATTATTTTGGTATCTGAAAAGCCTTCAAAAATCACACGTTCTGCTCAAACCTCCCTGGATCAATATTTAATTGTCTCATAGTGCCTAAATATTAAACACGGCACCAATGCAGCAAATTGAGTTATAAATGCAGGGCTATTTTCTGTCTGAAAGCCTATTAATTGACACTTGATCCGATCCCTCTTCCACCTAACAACAGTCGACTGACACATTTTGCTTTTAATGGAGTTTCTCCGTTACAGTCAGCAAACTTTTCTTTACCTATTTGAATACTTTTCCATCGCAATGAATGAATATATCTTTTATAAGAAGTTTGTTTATGTTTGCATTGTTGTGCATCTGTGCCAGAGTGGGTCTGCATAATCACTCAGACAGACAAAGTGACTCACTAAAGAGCTGCAGGAGATAGAGAGAAATGCGAATAACTAGAAGAGACGGCAGGATGGGGCGATGGGATGGTGAGATATTTTAGGGAAAGGAATATAAATAATTACCTAGAGATAGTTGCAAAATGAGAATGTGAAGTTACAAATCTTGCTGTTGACTGAGGAGAGTTTCAGTGCAGGCATAAATGGCAAAATTAGTATACTGGTAGCTTATACATTTGTGAGTTGATACTGATATGCATCTAGAATGACGGAAAATATAAGCTAATTCTAATTAAATATAAGTTGTTCAATATAATAACACTAATTCATGTACCATACAGAAATATCAAAGGATGCTGATGTCCTGTCAATAAACAAACTGATGAGGACAATGTCCATATTTTTTTTTCCTGGTGTTTAGCACTATGGAGAGGAGTAAAAGACTTCAAGCAGGTAAACGTGGATGTAAACAATGATTGATGAGGTTTCAAAATGATAAAAGAGTTTGTTTTGAAAATGTTTGATGTTTTATCAAGGAAAGCCTGAAGGATTCCCAAAATGCATTTTGATGAGTAATACCGAATGTATTAACGTGTATCTCCACAGAGCACCTTCATAATGGTTCAATTTATTGAATGGCTTTTCTAAAAAAAATTGTCAGTGATTTTTGTTGACACAATACATACATTTGATCAACAAACGTGGAACACAATGATGCTATTAATATGGATTTAATGTTCTTATGGACACATAAGAGCTTTTCATCACAGTTTGACTACCACCACAACATCTGGTCACTCCACACATTCGAGAGTACGTATCTAAGAAGTAATGCATCTGTATCTATCAACTAATGTGCAGTGTGCTGTGAGTCAACTTTGGCAACGTATCAAGTGTCTAAAATAAACTGTATAACAAATGAAAGTGTGAACAAGTGAATCAAGACCTTTACCGAGCGGATCAGTGCAGATGATGTAAGAAGCCGTAACTGGCTCTAGGGGTTTGGAGGGCAGAAGAAAAAGAATCAATGATTACTGAAGCAAGCAGGACTCTTATGGAAACATCAGCTCTTATACTGAATCCAATCTACATTAATTTAGAAGATTTAGTTTAATTTTATTTAGTTATGCACCTTTATTTACTCGAGATGGTGCGTTTTTTATCATTTTGATTTGAAGCATCGAGCATCTGTCTCCCTGTAACTGAGCTAAATACTGTACTCCACACATCTGTCCGCTGTGGATGACTAAAGATAAAACACAACAAACAGCAGCCTTTTGTCTGTGTCTCAGATTATCCTCTACAGTGTCTCGATTTCCCCCCTCTACCGTCTACCGTATTATCCAGCAAACACCCCTCTATTCCTCTCACACACATCCACAGACACAGAATCTCTGTCACACACTTGCTTGCTCTCTTTTTCTTTTGCTACATGTATTTTTTGTGTGGTTGTGCTTTTTATCACTGTCTATGTGTGTATGATGAAGCTCCTGTGATTCATGCAACAAGCCATTGTTTTATGATTTCGGGCCTCGGTGCCACAGCAATCTAGGACACCATCACAAGGAGCAGACACGGCAAATGCTGTGCATGGCATAAGTAGATAGTGAGACACAAAGAGACAGACAGACAGAGTGAGAGAGGAAACGGAAGGGGGGGATTGATGAATATAAAGATTACAACATCTCTCTGGCATAGTTTTAAGAGGATAGGTGACAAACTGTAGTCTAATTGTGTAATCTGAGTTCATCTTCATAATATCTATCTGCTTTCTGTCGGGGAAATTGACTAAGCACTTTTTTTACACTGAGATGCAATACAGATTGTTTACCACTGGTGCACCTTTTTCTAAAAAGAAAAGAAAATGATAAACTTGAGAGCCCCCAGGATTTGGCTTTTGTCCCCTGCATATTCCATTTTGGAATAACCCATGAATGAGGTCTCTTGATGGTTCTAAATTATTCAAAGCATTTATTTATAAATAAAGACTGGCTGGGCCTGTACCCATCTGTCTAGTTGTATCTCTCCTCTGCTACCATGATGTAACCTTCAGCTACCAATCCATCCATCCATCCATCCAACCAAATAAAAATAAAAAACACCCACCAACCAGCCCTAGAACCTTTTTTTTATTTATCCTGTTGACTGTACCTCACCAGAACTCTAAAAACTCTGCCTCTCTCTCCTTCCTTTTACAACATTTCTCTCTTAAATGTAAAGCACACTTGGAGCTAGGTGAGGTTGGTCAGTCCAGCTCTTGGATCCAGATTGAAATATCTCACTATTTGATTCCTTTGACATTATGTAGTACAGTAGAGACATTCAAGTTTCAAAGACAATATATCGAATGACAATTAAATGTCCCCATTGGGACACATAAAGGATTCTTCTTCTTCAGAATCCTAATGACTTGCAGGTCCTCTGACTTTCCCCGTAGTGCCATCATGTGGTTGACTTTTGTGGTTTGGATTGAAATGTCGAAACAACTTTTGAATGGATTGCCATGCAATTTGATAAAGACATTTGATAGTATTTTCTAGAGCTGCAACGATTAATCGACGAATCGATGATTAATCGATTATTAAAATAATCGCCAACTATTTTGATAATCGATTAATCGTTTTGAGTAATTTCTTAATAAAAAAATTCCAAATTCTCTGATTTCAGCTTCTCAAATGTGAATATTTTCTGGTTTCTTTAATCCTATTATGACAGTAAACTGAAATATCTGTGTGTTTTGGACAGAACAATACATTTGAGGATGTCAACATGGGCTTTGGAAAATTTATCAAATTTTCACCATTTTGTGACATTTTACGGACCAAAACACTAATCGATTAATAATCGATTAATCGAGAAAAAAATCGACAGATTAATCGATTATCAAAATAATCGTTAGTTGCAGCCCTAGTATTTTCATTGGGAGCATATTGCCATGCCAACGGTATGCATTTAGCTCAGAGTAAATACTTCTGTGGACCGGTAGTTATTTTCCTCTTTCAGTGTTCTATTTTATTTCATTTACTGTTTGTGCCCAAATCTACAGCAAATGCATATATTAGATTACATAACACAGTTCACTGTTTTTTCTGAAGGAAGATGGACGTGTGTTTCAGAGTGCTGCCACAGGTCAATCCCTGGTTGCCACTGTTCAAACAAGACTTGGGTCTGCTATTTTAAACCAAGTCGGATCACTATCTGTTGTATGAATACTCCAATAATAAACAACAATGTGGACTCAAGGAGGGATACATCAGAGAATATTGAACATTTGGAATAAAGTATAGCTATACTAAGTCTGTCAGTCACATAGTAACCATTTGTTCTTGCTGAAGCCCAGCAGTGTCAGATCCCTGCTAAAAAACCTGGGCATAGAAAATGGATACAAACACATGTGGATTTACATGTTGATAACAAACTGATCTCTCCTTACTCACTGTCTATCTGACACAGGTAAATACTGTATGTCTGGGTTTAGTAGTGCATGACGGTAGAACCATTGAATATTTATAGGTCTCAGCTGGCCCAGCCGTGGGCTTATTGTTCTCTATTTTCATACCCTGGATGAATGCAGATATGTTACATCTACATTAACCCTGTTCCGTCAATATATCTTTTCTTACTCTTCAAATCACATCCGCTTTGCTCCGCTCCTCTCCTCTCTCCAGAAATACTTAATAGAGTGCATTCTTGGCCACTTTCCATCACAATAATTTAAGCATTTTGGATGTATGATGGTTTGAGACATACAGGGGAAAATATATAAACAAGAACAATCCTTTAAAAGCAGAGGGAAAGAAACTGAAGGGGAAGAGTATGCCACAGAAGTGATGCCGGAGCAGGAGAACATCAGCTTGACGTTGATACAAAAACTGATGCGGACGCTGTCACACATCATTGCAAACACAGACCCACGCATATACATGAGCAAACACAACCATTCACGTACAATGGGATGGGGACACCCCCATTATTGTAACCTGTAAACAAACAAACACACTTGCATTTCTTCATCTCATTCCCCTGCGGAGGGGACACATAGACAGATAGCTGATAACAAGAGTATGGCAATTACATCAGTGGCAGTTTGCAGGTGGTGGGCGTTTAGTTGTAATGGGAAATACGGCTGGCTTGTATCAAGAGGTTTAGCAGGTCCTAGTAGGCTTTTTAAAGCACTTTATATTCTATACGTGTATTACTTCACATTTTATATTTAACGTTTCTGTATTTCCTGTTTGTCCTTAAAAACAAATATGTTGAATCCACTGGAAGATATACAACAGTGTCTATCTTACAGTGCTAGCCGTACAATGAACAGACACTAAGATATGTCCACAGAGAAAGAGCAGACTACTGATGAGTGAAGGTGGGAGAGCATATGTGTTGTCCACAGTAACCAGGGGAATACGTACATTTGCCCATATAAAACTTACATGAAACTAAAACAGTAATGTGCTATTTGATGAGGAAATAAGTGTACCAAAGAACTGACAAGAGACCGATGGGAAGACATACATGTCAAGGCAACTTGCTCAGAATTGTCATAAATGAATTAACTGCCTTTGCCAGAGCCTGTCTGGTCTGTTCTTCAGGACCCAGGACGAGTCACCTCTGTGCATCAGGAGAAAAACATTGCCCAGGGGCCTTGAGACAGACACAGCGGTCGCACAGTGACTGAGTGCTGAAGGCTCAGGCAGATATCATCCTTTTGGGGCAAGCCACCCCTAATCCAGCAATACCAGACTACTCCTTTCATTAGAAGAGGGTGAAAAAAAGGCCTCAGAGCAGAATGAAACTGGCAGCCAAAGGTTACAGTAGCCTGGCTCCGCCTGCCTACCTACTTCCGCTCAATGCTAATTTCACTTCAGTAGTCAGTCTGGGACTGACGTGTATCATGGATTCCTTCTCCAGCCAGACTTTTGGCGATCCAATCAGCGAACAGAGCGAGTGATGAAAACGAGCTGAGAACGATGACGTTGAAGTCGCACTCCAGTTTCAGTTGAATGATGTGTTCCTTTATACTCGGAACTCGGAAATTTCCGACTTGGTAGTTCAGAGTTCCGACCTGTCTGTGTTCCAGTGCATCTGCTCGGGAAAGTATGGACGCCTACAACCTTTCTCATTCAAATAACTAAACGTTAGACTCTAGTTAGTTACCATTGCCAGGTACCGGTGGATCCATAGACTACAATATTGAAGTCGGAAACAGTACAACTGGAACGCACCGTCAGAAGCCGGCTCATGACATACGTCACAACCTAACGTTATGCGATTGGTTGGCTGATCCAAAGTGGCACCGGGCAGATCCAATAGTTTTAAACTTCAACAGACACCCGCCTCCAAGTGAGTGAACGTTTGCCAATTACAGCAGTTCCAGACCTTCTGTACAAATGAAATGAAGTACGATGGTCTGGTTGGACCAGGCTATGGTCACAGGGGGACGTGGCTCAAATTTGTCAAGCACTATGGAGTGTGAATTGTCAGGTCAGACATTGCGCTCTTCTCATGTCATTCATGTCAATGGGATCAAACAAAGAGGGTAAACTATAAGCAACAATGAGTCTGAAAAATGTATTTAATTATCAATAGTCAATCAATAGAAATGAGTTGGTATCAATTTTGATAAGCATTTAAGCATGTATCAAACATCAAGACTAATAGCCTACAGCACATTAATGGTCTGGGATAATGCTTACTAAAGCATGCTGACATGCTCGCTATGACAAAAGATGGATAGATAGATTATACTTCATTGATCCCGAAGGAAATTCAGAAATGCTCAATGCTGTCATAGGCAACATATGTGTATTATTTACCATGCTGACAATCTTAGTTTAGCGTGTTAGCGTGCTACAATTAGCTAATTAGCACAAAAAAAACAGTCTGGACCAAAATAGTAGATAGGAGACAGACCAATTAACAGTGCTGCCAGATTAAGTTGACCAATTTGAGTCATAGAACCTGCCCAGTTTTTATGAGACAGTGAATATGTGAATAAAAGGCCTCAGATAGTGGCATCAATGTGCATCATAAACACATTAACTGGTACAAAAGTGGATTGATTGTATTAAACTTCAGGCTATATATTTTTTTTACTCTGCATTTATGCTGAGAAAAATTATTTAGTAGGCATTAAATAAACCTCGGGGCACCACCCTTCAGGAAATGGGAATATGATAGCCAATTAATTAGCTGAGTTGCAAATCTAGAGGGCATTTAAACCCGTAAACAGTGAATATTTATTTATTGCGTGGTTTCTTTCCGGTATGTATTTGATTCTTAAAAATGCTGTCCATCTTCGCCAGGTCTCTCTTGGAAAAGAGATTTTAATCTCAATGTGACTAACCTGGTTAAATAAAGGATAAGAAAAAAAAAATTACTTAAAGTGCATAAAATATAGGGTGCAACATTACAGTCTGTCACAAATTATTATGCAAATTGGAATTAAGTGTCATAAACATTTAATTTTTTGTATTTAATTTAAACTCATGGATGGTATTGTGTCTCAGGGCGCTTTGGATCATTGAAATCAATCTCAGACACCTGTGATAATCAGTTTGCTAAGTAAGCCCAATCAAAGGAAATCTACTTAACAAGGACGTTCCACATGATTAAGCAGGCCACAGGTTTCAACCAATATGGGAAAGAAAAAGGATCTCTCTGCTGCCTAAAAGCATCAAATAGTGCAATACCTTGGACAAGGTATGAAAACATTAGATATTTCACGAAAACTTAAGTGTGATCATCGTACTGTGAAGAGATTTGTGGCTGATTCAGAGCACAGACGGGTTCGTTCGGATAAAGGTAATATGAGGAAGGTTTCTGCCAGTCAAATTCATCGGAATAGGAGAGCAGCTGCTATAATGCCATCACAAAGCAGCAGACAGGTATTTGAAGCTTCTGGTGCCTCTGGAGTCCCGCAAACCTCAAGGTGTAGGATCCAGAAATTTGCAGTTGTGCATAAACCTATTATTCGGCCACCCCTAAACAATGATCACAAGCTGAAACAGTTGCAGTGGGCTCAGGAATACATGAAGACTCATCTTCAAACAGTCTTGTACTGATGAGTGCCGTGCAACCCTGGATGGTCGGATGGATGGAGTAGTGGATGGCTGGTGAATGGCCACAATGTCCCAACAAGGCTGCGACGGCAGACAGGAGGTGGCAGAGTCATGTTTTGGGCCGGAATCATGGGGAGAGAGCTGGTTGGCACCTTCAGGGTCCCCTCGGCAAAGTATGTAGAGTTTCTGACTCACCACTTTCTTCCGTGGTACAAAAAGGAGGACAGTGCCTTCAATAGTAAAATCATCTTCATGCATGACAATGCACCATCTCATGCTGCAAAGAATACCTGTGTCACTGGCTGCTTTGGGCATAAAATGAGAGAAACTCATGGTGTGGCCCCATCTTCCCCTGACCTCAACCCTACTGAGAACCTTTGGGGCATCCTCAGGCAAAACATCTATGAGGTTGGGAGGCAGTTCACATCAAAACAGCAGCTATGGGAGGCTAGTCTGGCATCCTGCAAAGATATTCAAGCAGAAACTCTCCAAGAACTCACAAGTTCAATGGATGCAAGAATTGTGAAGGTGATATCAAAGCAAGGGTCCTATGTTAACATGTAACTTGGCCTGTTAAGATGTTTTTGATTGAAATAGCTTTTGATTTCACTAAATATGACCTCCTAATGCTGCAAATTCAACAAATGACCATTTTTAGTTGTTTACAACCTATACAATGTTTTGAAAATCTGTTGTGCATAATGATTTGGAACAGTGCATTTGGAGTTTTTTATTTTTGAAAAAAATACTTTTATTATTGGGAGGTTTGTTCAATAAAATTCGAAATATACTCTAACGGTTGATGACTTGAAAATTATACTGACTGTGATTTGCATCGACTATTTAGGAAAACCTGGGAAAATCTAATTTGCCTTATAATTTGGAATGTAGTGTATGTGGTAAATACACAAGTCACAACGAGCACACAGGACTGTTTAGTGATGTTGTAAAGTAAATCCTTTGACTGTCATCGGAGACAGGCTAACGCTACCTATTGACTACCAGAATTTGAGCTAAGCTAACTAGCGATAAGGGACCTTTGCCTATTCCTCCTTCAGAAATGCATGCACATTTAATGGAATGGTTCCTGTCGCCTCGTCTTGAACCTAAGAGCGAGGCAACAAGTTGAAAATAAAAAATTAAGTTCCGGGGGCGCTCCTGGCGCAGTGGGTAAGCGCGAAAGAAAAAAGAAAAATATCCCCTAAAATTCCCTTCAAGGATAACCAATGGGAGTCATAAAATAAAAGACTTTGAGATACAGTAACATTGAATATTAGAAGTGTTCATTTACATGATAAATTAAAGCTTTTTGCAAGTATTTTTTCAAACAGCTATGACAAAATAATAATTTGAATCAGGAAAAATAAATTACATTTGACCAATCATCAGCTTGTCGAGCTGAGCTCTGACAGTGCTCTGTCAGTTTCAAATATACTACACAATCCTTATGGGGTCCACTGTTACGCTGCTACACTTACCTGACTCGTTCTGACTCGGTTAGCCAGCCAGTAACTTAGCGCCTCTCCTTATGTAATGCATTAGACTTGAAACATGGACCTGAGCTTCCCTTGGTGAGTGCGACTTTACCTATCTAGGGGGTTAGGTGTAAGGTATCACCGCTGGTAGCCTGGTCCTACCAGACCGTCGTACTTCATCTCATTTGTACAGAAGGTCTGAAATCGCTCAATTGATAAACGTAAACTCACTTGAAGGCGGGTGTCTGTTGTTGAAGTTTAAAACTATTGTATCTGCCCAGTGCCACTCTGGATCTGCCAACCAATCGCATAACGTTTGGTGCGGCGGCTTCTGACTACAACTGAAACTGGTGCACATCATTGTTCTCGGCCACTCCCTCTGTTCGCTGATTGGACAGGTAAAAAATCTGCTGCCGAAAACCCGCAAATATACCCAGAGTGAAATGAAAATTGAGCGGAAGTAGGAAGGCGGGTTGTGCCATGCTACACCGCTGGACCACAGCCATTGCATGCGAACAGCTCTCTAGGACACGCGGCACCAGTTCGCAGTCTTGGTGGGGGTGTGCCATCAGTCCAGTCGACCAGCCAGCGCTTGGATTGGTTCACTCAGTTCTCACCAAAGAAGTTCATAATCAAGTGTGGGAAGTTCGAACCGTGTGCCCCGTCCTCTGTCAGCTCTTTGTTCTTCGATTTTCACCGCAAGCCTCACTATCAGCTGTCACAAATCACAGCCTAATGAGACCTCAGCAATGCCCCCTTTGTGTGACATCAGTACTGACCCTGTCTCCTCTCTAGCCCAGCTGACATGGACATTCCTATACCGGAAGCACACTAAAGCTCCCTTCCCAATAGCGTAACATCCACTCATCCTGCAGTAAAACAGGATTCCAAATACTACCTTGACACAAGCCGGCACCTGCTCTATCCCTGGGTGATGCTTAGGTTTGGATGTCTGATGTGCATCGGACAAAGTATAAACTTAATTAACTGTGAACTAAACATTTTTGCTACATATAATAGTCCCTGAGAGCTTCTTTGCATTAGCTTATTTAATTACAATGCCCTCTAGACTACCTGTAATGAATAATTTACCAGTTGAACATGAATGTTCTTTTGCCAGGAACAGGAATCTGAAACTGGGCGTGTAGTGTATCAGTCAGGCGTCAGTATCATTATATATAGTCTTTAAATGCATTGTCAAAATTCCAACTACTCAAAGTGATACAATGGAGAGAAAGTGGATGGGACAAAAGAGGAGAGGAAATGAAGGGTTGTGGGTGTGACAGTGACAGCAATGTGGCCTTTGTGATCAATGACACTCCCTCATCAAGACTTTTACAAGTCCAAGATTGTGTTTGCTGCTGACACTATCCTCTGTCAGTGCTGTATTAGCTGTCTGTACGTAGCTCTGTCTAACCATCTGTTCCTGGCTAGACTGCTGATATCTGTTCATATAATATCCTGTTCACCTCTCTCTTTCCAGGTGGGGTGCACATGTCCTGTATATATCTGGGTTATTTTAATTTGTTTTGTCATCCATCCATTGTTACAGCCAGCCATCTAGTCGGCCATCCCTCTTCCACTTAAACAATGAATTTTTGTGTCCTGTTCAATAATATGAAAAGAGCCAAGTTGCACTCATACTCTTGATGCGACAGTGTTCCCTCTCTCTATCCTCCATTCTGGGCAGCAGTACAAACCACAAATAGCCCTCTGCCTTACTTATCCTGAGAGGCTGTCAGAGTCACACTGCCGATGTGAGTTGAGGCAGGGCTCCCCAACAAAATATCCGTCTATCCGACCCCACAAAGCAACCAAAATCAAGTAATAACCATTTTAAGTTTGTTGTTGCAGACAGCAGATTTCCAGGCAGGTTTTACTTCCATCAGTCACTTATAGCGCAATAGTAAATGCCAATTGGAAGGCCTGTTATAAGTGTGCTTGCATCAAGAAGCAGTTCTGTTCATTCAGCTGTTAGGAAAGCATTACGGGTGCCCAGGTGGCACAGAAGCCAAAATTGACTTAAACCCAATTAAATGGCACATATAGTACTCCAACGGTCAAAGGGCAGCGTTCGGCAGTCACATTTCTGCAACCCTGCCGCTAGACAAAAATGTTGATTTTTAGTTCCACATTTCAAACAAATGTTCTCAACCAAACCAGAAAGCTTGTAGAACATCCTTCTTCAAATCTGTGAACAAAAATCAATATAAAAGAAACAGTTCCACCTTAGTCTTTTTATTTCTGGTCTTTCTCCTCTTTACTGTCAATACAGTGGAGACCAGTGTTGCTTCAATGCGTTCACTGATTAAAAGGCATAGTCTGTTTCTCTCTTTTGCTCCCTCTTCAAAAGTACCCACCACTGGGAAACATAATATAGATATTCTCTCAAAATCTAGACTGCCTCCCTCTCTTCCTCTCAGCCTCTGTCTCCAATTATCTATTTCTGTCTTTCTGCACCAGGCCCCTATATCTGCCAGTAATGTTTTCAGCCCACACTGCTGGTAGATCGGTAGGTTGTTGATGCAACCTCATCCAGATTCCAAAATCTTCTCCACTGTCTGCTTTTCTTGCGTGTGGTAACTTCAATAATTGCGAGGCATAAAGTCAAACAGAAACAATGTAGGGTCCAGCAAGAGAGACAGTAGCCAGGCTCCTGTCTTTAGTGCAGACATGCGAAGTTATGCAAGAGCCCAGACAGGCACTACATATAATATATACACAATTTCGCTATTTGTTTGTCCTTCCCAAAACAGTTTAAGGATAGAAATGTAAACAAAATGCATACATCAGTGGGACATAACCAGATTATGTGTGTGTGTGTGTGTGTGTGTGTGTGTGTGTGTGTGTGTGTGTGTGTGTGTGTGTGTGTGTGTGTGTGTGTGTGTGTGTGTGTGTGTGTGTGTGTGCGCGCATCCAGATTGTTGCAGTAATATGTCTCTCCGTTGGCCTGACAGTTAACAAAAATAGACAAGCTGAAGATAGATTCTGAAAAGTTCTAGCAAACCAAGAAACCTTTTCAGACTGTTGTCAATACCTTTCATACTTACACTGAATCTTAAAAATAACTTAATTGCATTGTACTTCTTTCCATTGGATACACAAATCTTTCAGTTTTGGAAAATAACCAGCCAATCCTCATAAAATTAAACAGAAAAATTCACAACATAAAATTTGCTAAGACCTGACTCTATAGTGGAAAGCAAAGTAATTTAAAACTACTGGATTTGGTAAATTGATGAAGGATAATTTACTTGAAGGGATAAGATCACTTTACATATTATTTTTCTTTTAGAAATGACATAAAACAGGCAAGCTACAAAGGAGAAAGGGCCTGCGGGTGCTGCTTTATTAAATACAACAAGGTAGCCTATACCAATAAAAGCACAAGTATCTGGCCTGCTCTACTCTTACCTGTCAGAAAACAAAACACTTTGAAGCAGAAGCCCATACTGTTTTTTTTTAAACAAAGGATTTCTGAGTAAGTGTATCATGTCTGCTTTCACTGAAAAAGTAAACCTGGCCCTGATCAAAGGTAGTTAAGCCAGTGCCTCAGTTTCACAATAAAACCGAAGTCTAATCTATAGTAGAAGTAGTTTAACACCCACAACACTATTGAGCGATTTAGAGACATTGTGGTGGGCTGCCCACAACAAATCAATGCATAGCTTGTCTGGTCAATTGCACCGTCTTGATTGGAAAGCTGGAATGGGCACCTCTCTGTGTTTGCATGGGACCAATATCACAGAGGGTACCATACAGACATTATATAAATGCAAAATACTGGAAAGGATTGGGGTCGTGCGTAACACCCTACCACACTTTAATTAGAGAAAATTACAAACATATACCCATATGCCTCAATTCCACAGAGTGGTGTGGATCTGTTAGGTCCGTCTCGGTTTGGGTCAGCTCTGTTACACTAGATCTGGCTTGCGTTTCCATTGCCGACACAAACCTTACTTGGTAGGCGGGTTTATAACGGACGGCGATAGCTGCAGACGGTAAGAGTAGGCTATACAGTCTCTGGAGTGCTGGCCGCGGCTGCTACATAACTATTGTGCCATCGTAGGAGCGGGACACAGTGTAGCCCACTGATTAACTCAATGAAGAGGAAAAGTGCCACACGATAAACAAAGAGCTGCGTGCATTGTTCTCTGAACACAAGACTCTTCACTCTTGCCTATACAACATTGTCACAGTACTTCCACTTTTCCTTTAGTCAAAATTACTACCAGCCTACAGGAAGCTTTTTCACTGGAACTTTAGTCTGGCTTACTGGATGACAACTAGCATACCGCTCCCGGCAGATACTCCCGTGAGCGCGATCAAACTCCTCACCTTCCCCTTCCCCACTGTAGCCTACCATTTATGCTCCGCTCAGAAAGGAAGACAACAGAAAGCGCGTGCATGTGTTTAATATGGTTTGATAGTATCCAGCTCATAATTGGGGCAACCGTGGCTCAGGTGGTCGAGCGGGTCGGACAATGATCGGAGGGTTGGCAGTTCGGTTCTCACCCTGCCACTTGTGTCATGGTTGTTGTATCCTTGGACAAGACACTTCACCCACCTTGCCTCGTGTGAATATGTTTGAGGTGGTGGTCGGAGGGGCCATAGGCGCTGAATGGGTGCCACGCTTCCGTCAGTCTGCCCCAGGGCAGCTGTGGCTATCGTAGCTTACCACCACCAGTATGACTGTGTGTGAATGAATGATACCTGGAACCCTAAGCGCTTTGAGTGCGAGAAAAGCGCCATATAAATCCAATCCATCATAATGCTGCAGCACACAGACGTGCACGCACACACACGGGGCGCGTCATTAACAGTGTTGGTCAGCACCATTTATAAAAGGTCTATGGTCGGCACCAAATTGCACTATTTTGAAAGGACACGTTGCAGCTTCCTGGGCTTAGCGCAGCCCAAGAC
This sequence comes from Hyperoplus immaculatus, assembly GCA_949357725.1. Lineage (NCBI taxonomy): Eukaryota > Metazoa > Chordata > Actinopteri > Uranoscopiformes > Ammodytidae > Hyperoplus > Hyperoplus immaculatus. The sequence continues at coordinate 16,246,663 of OX442349.1, read as the reverse complement.
GATTGTGATTGGTTTAAAGATATAAAAACAGGCCAGCCCAGTGTTCCCCCCAATACTTGAAACGATATGGTTCCAGACCATACTGTAGTTTGGTATGGCTGTGTGAGACTACTGGAATTTAAAGATATGTCACTTTGGCTTAAACCACTGTTGTTCTTCTTGGGAGAGTGTAGTCCTAATAGGACCTAATGAGCTAAAAAGGCTATTTCATATTGTCAAAGATGTTTAATTGTTTAAATCATGGACTCTACTTGATATTAATTTGTTTCTCCTCTGATTACATACACAACCTCCTAATAAAAAAATCATACAGTGTAGCCCGATACAATCCTGATTTGTATTTTCCCCACGGTCCCCCCTCAAGAAATGTTTCCCTCAGTGCACTTCCTCTCTCACCATCTATCAACTACCAGTGGTCCAGTGAACTCCTGGTATAAAAACTGTACAAACACAAATATTCCTTTGACATAAAAAATACAGATAGTAACTTTGTCTAACACTTCTTATTTAGAGGAAAGGATGGGTGCCGCCATAGCTGCCTCACTTTACTGAAATGATCACTTGCTGAAGTGATGATTTACCTTCCTAAACATGGTTTTAACTTGATAAACATGATTTCATTGGCAAATAATGGCATTCATCAGAGAAAAAAATCAGTTTTCATGATTTTCTACCATAAGAGATAATCATTTGACTGTTTCCGCTCTGTTCATCACTACACACAAACCTATCTATGACCCTCTCTGCAACACTCTTTGTCTTCTTGTTGGCCCCCTCCTGTCTGACTTTTCAGCAAACATTTTTGATGTGCTCTTCTCTCATACTCCTCATAGGTAGTAAATATGTGCACAGCTACGTACAGTGCAATTTTTCCCCTTTCACTGCCTCACCATCATGTCCTTGGGGTTTTAAATCTAAGTGGCTTACTTCCCAACAGTGTTGCTCACAGTTAAACTGGGAATGTTTCAGATTCTATTAATTACTGCCCTGTCTCTCTGTTTCGTCTCACACAGCTTGTCTCAAACCACTAATAAGATTCCAGCACATTAGTTTTGAACCATTACATTAATTAAATAAAAAAGTTTTCCTCTACATCTACAAGCTATTATTAGTATACAGTTATCTTTGACGGTTCACATGCCGGGTAAATAATGACTCTTGTGCAACTTGCATTGAGGCCGACATGAGATTTACACCTGGCCTGTTCTGGAAAGATTACAACAACACTGCAGAAATACCTCAGCAAACAAACAAACTAAAAGCAATATATTATATTACAAAATGTACAGTATATCTGCTCATACTCAACAATAAAATCATACCTCTTATCGATCACAGATTTTCCAAAAGACACAATTGACTGGTTGCTCGCAACGCAAGTAAATACACCATCCTGTAGATTGCAGATTATGTATCCTGTTCTAACTGCACAGACCAGGATAGCCTGATCAACATTTGTGAAAATTAGCTAGTTGCATGGTATCAAAAGACCTTCTCCCAGCTCACATTGGGCAAGAAGCAGGATCAAATTTGAACAGGCTGTCAGTCTTACACAGGGAGAGAAAAGCATTTACCATTTAAATGAAATCTCCAATGAAACTAACCTGCGCCTTTGATCCACGATAAAACTGTTTATCTGTCAATGTAATTATATAAGTGTCATCGCGACTCAGTTTTTATGGACCTAGCAAATCCTGGCATCATCTTACTTTCCATTAAAAAATGAATCCTAGTGTGTAGTTTACAGTACAGATTCTCAATTGGTTTAACAGAGAGAACAGGTGTATCAACGCCTGTCACTGAACTATGCCAAGTATACAGCATACACCCAGTTACCCCTCAGCAAATCGAACCTGTTGCATTGACCTCAGACCTTAAGGAATACAGGTGAAACTCGAAAAATTAGAATATCGTGCAAAAGTTCATTTATTTTAGTAATTCAACTTTAAAGGTGAAAATAATATATTATACAGACTCATTACATGCAAAGTGAGATATGTGAAGCCTTATTTGTTATAATTGTGATTATTATGGCTTACAGTTTATAAAAACCCCAAATTCAAAATCTCAGAAAATTAGAATATTACATAAAATCAATAAAAAAAGATTTTTAAATACAGAAATGTCGGCCCTCTAGAAAGTATAATCATGCATATGTACTAAGTACTTGGTTTGGGCCCCTTTTACATGAATTCTTGCCTAAATGCGGCGTGGCATGGATGCTATCAGTCTGTGGCACTGCTGAGGTGTTATGGAAGCCCAGGTTGCTTTGATAGTGGCCTTCAGCTCCTCTGTATTGTTGGGTCTGGTGTGTATCATCTTCCTCTTGACAATAGTCCATAGTTTCTCTATGGGGTTCAGGTGAGGAGAGTTGTCTGGCCATTCATGTGCACAGTAATACCATGGTCAGTCAACCAGTTACCAGTAGTTTATGGTACTGTGGGCAGGTGCCAAGTTTAGCTGGAAATGGAAATTGTCATCAACATAAAGCTCGTCAACAGACAGAAGCAAGAGGTGCTCTAAAATCTTCTGGTAGACGGCTGTGGTGACTTTGGACTTGATGACACAGTGGACCAACAGCAGCAGATGACACGATACCTCAAATCATCACTGATCCAAATCAAATGTTGTGTTTCATTTGGAAATCAAGGTCCCACAGTCTAGAGGAAGAGTGGAGGGGCACACAATCCAAGGGGCTTGAAGACCACTGTCAAGTTTCAACAGTCAGTGATGATTTGAGGCACCATGTCATCTGATGGTGTTGGTCCACTGTGTTATCAGGTCCAAAGTCACTACAGCTGTCTACAGGAGATTTTAGAGCACTTCATGCTCCTGTCTGTTGACAAGCTTTATGGAGATGCTGAATTACTTTTTCCAGCAAGATTTGACACCTGTCCACAGTGCCAAAACCACAAGTAACTGGTTGACTGACCATGGTATTACTGTGTTGATAGGCCAGACAACTCTCCTGACCTGAACCCAATAGAGAAACTATGGAGTATTGTCAAGGGCAAGATGATACACACCAGACCCAACAATACAGACGAGCTGAAGGCCTCTATCAAAGCAACCTGGGCTTCCATAACCTCAGCAGTGCCACAGGCCGATAGTATCCATGCCACGCCACATTGAGGCAAGAATTCATGCAAAAGGGGCCCAAACCAAGTACTTTGTACATATGCATGATTATACTTTCTAGAGGTCCAACATTTATGTATTTAAGATCCTTTTTTTATTGATTTTATGTAATATTCTAATTTTCTGAAATTTTGAATTTGGGGTTTTCATAAACTGTAAGCCATAATAATCACAACTATAACAAATAAAGGTTTGACATATCTCACTTTGAATGTAATGAGTCTATATAATATATTAGTTTCACCTTTTAGGTTGAATTACTGAAATAAATGAACTTTTGCACGATATTCTAATTTTTCGAGTTTCACCTGTACATGGTCTCAAAGCACATGATAACAAATAACATCCAACCAAGTGCTGCTCAGGCATATTGATTACACTTCAAAGGAAAGAACAATTTGCAACGGAGTTAAAACTACTGCTCATTTTGTTTTTTGAATCAACAGGTGCAAACAAATGATCTCACTCAGCAGCTAAAATGTATAAGAACACATGTGATATGAATGACCGATATCACATCCAGTTTGTTTGACTTCTCCTGTTTCATTCACGTCACAGCTCAACCTCACGGGAGAACAAATGGTTGCTGAGATGGTTTCACGCGTACAGTCTATGGTTTACGCTAGTGTCTTTATAATACTACAGATTCACATTTACAATGGCACCAGGATAAACAGTCACGTTTTCTTTTAAGATAAATGTGCAAATGCTTCAGCAAAAAAAATTGTGTTTTTTTTGCTTTTCCTAAAATCAATCTAGAAAAAGATTGTGTCTGCAGGACAAATGTGTGAAATGTGTTTCTGCGTTGTGTAGACTATCCAAGGTAATGCAATATGACGATTAAAGCTGGAGGCCGGTTTATACATTTTTTCGTAATGAATCTGAGCTATTGCTCTGATTAATTTTGACACAGCAGACATCCTAGAGTAAACGCTATTTCAGTTGAGGGTTCAAGTGGTAAAACAGGCTATATAGTATGTGGCATTACAGAACAATAAAGAACTTCAGGTGTCTTTAATGTTTAAATTTGAGACAGATACCCTGTTAGGAAAGCTGTTTGAGTGACGGATCTACAGTTTAAAAACAGATGAAAGCAGTCAGCTTGCTTCTTCTCTGATCACCAAACGTACTGTTTCGTCTTATCATTTAGTCATTTGGATGAAACATATTTGCTTTATGAAAAATGAAAATGTAAATGTGTCTACTTGCAAATAAGGTTTGCCACAGTGTGGTAATGTTTTCTAAAGTATTTATTTGAATGTGCACTATTTGTTAATCATAAAAATATCATTATCACAGTATCAGTCCTATATAAGTATTATGATCTAAGGTATATTTTTGGTTTACTTTCTATTCCCCTCGGAATACAAAATATTTTAATTTTGTTTAATCATTTTAATTAATTACTCTTTCAATAACCTGAATCAATATTAATATATTAGCTGCGGTACTGCTGCAAATTCCTATTGTGATTAATAAGTACTATATATTTGTATTTAATGTTGTTATTATGTTTAGTAGTAGCACTCTTGTCACTGATGTTATGTGTTCATGAGATTTTACCAAAGTTGTGTATGCTGCATCCAAACTGCATAAAAATGTGAGGTCCTGTGCATGACGGTTATATTTCACATTTTCACCAACGCTTTCTGACTTGCCTACCTCACTCTCGCACATTTCCTCTCACTTTCACAACACACTCTCTTTCATTCCTCCTTTCTGTCGCTCTGACACGTACCATAACACACACACATACAAACACACAACTGTCATGTAATCATGAAATCAATTCTGGTTGCAGATTGTGACTCATCTTTTTGTCCCCTGTATGGTTAAATCATATCTGGCAATGAGGTCCTATGACATTTTGGATGAGGGGCGGTGCAGTGAGCCCAATGTGCAGGGCACCACTCATCAAAATGGGAACTCCTTGCATAACAGCTGGTAAAAACAAAGATATTATCCGCCCATAAAGCTTGACAGCTGCACATAAAAAATAAATGTTGCATTCCCCTGCCTGCAATAACACATCATTATCAGCATGCTGTTTAAAGCAGAGTTTATAAAGAGACTTACAGTGCGGCAGCATAGTGTTCCCACATATTAAACTTAGTTCTGCCTAGAGCTGTACTGCTGATATCTACTTATTTAACATTTGTGTTCACATGCGATAAATCTGTGAATGTTATACAAGTCTGAGGGTTAATTAGAGCAGATGTTGGTCATACAGTACATGCTGCATGTCAGTCATTGCAATGCTGCTTAACTTATTCCATGTGGGTGTGGTGATCACAATCCGAGTACTATCTGTGTTGAATTAATTCATAATAAGACACATGGCTGCATCATATCGACAGACATTATGAGGCAAACCTTCAGCATCAGGTGTTAGTCAGTGACCTCGACCTCAGTTCAAAGATTGAGAGTAAAAATACCCAGTGTGGGTCCGGCAAAGGCACCGTCATTACTTATCCTGATGGAGGGTTCTTGTCATTACACACCGTCTGCTCTCTAATTCTCCCCCTCCGACCACAACGGAGGACACACGTTCGTGGCGACTCAATTACAGACAACACTACAAACGCACGCCCCTCGCTGCTACGCAAATACACAACCGGGCTGCTCATCACTATGACCGACAATGTTTGACCTTGTGCATGGATGCTCAGGTCACCTCGTGCGAAAGCGACCATATCGAGCACAACAAGTGCTCAAGTGGCTGTCTTCACAGACAGGCACAACATTGCCTCCTTGGGTGTAGGCAATGCAACATCCCTCCTCTGTGCCATACCAGGCTTTTCGGGCGCGTTTTTGGTGAAAGGCAGACAGACAATCACAGAACCATCACACAACACATTAAACCAACAGCTTGTTGTAACGACCCCCACCAGCATCGTTCCTTGACATCAACATGAAACACTCAAGGGCATCTGGCAACCAACGCGAGAGATGTCAACTATATAGAGAGTGTGGATAAAATATTATCCATCGATGGCCGCTGAAATCTTTTGCTCACCTTTGCTGTTATCTTCTTCTCTGTTGAGATGCATGACTCTTCTTACCACTTCCTCATCTAGGCTGTCTAGGTCTAGCAGAAAAGGCTGTGCCCCCTTTCAAAGAGTTCTCAAGGTAAACTCTTATTCCAGTATTGGATGTGTGGTCCTTAGCCCGCTTATTGTCTTATTCGGCTGGCACGCATGGACGCGCCTGCACTTGTGCGTCCTCCTCCCCTTGCCGTGCTGGAACAGGTAGTCTAGGTGATGTTGGTTGAGTCTGCGTCTATTGAGGCTCTCTCACTTTCTCCCTCTGTCTTTCCCAATCTCTTTCCCCCCGCTTCCTCTTCAGCCCAGAGTCGCTCAGAGGGATGGTCGCGGCAGAGGTTGTAGGGAGGAGACAGCAGGCAGACGGGCGGGGTGACGTGAAGTAAATCGGTAGGAGGTCGTCTACTCAGCTGAGGCGAGGAATCCGCGCGCCCTCAGTCAGTGCTGTTGACCGATTCATCAGAGGTTCTTGTCATTCAACATCCCAACAATGCTTTCATTGCTCATAGTTAGAACAACAAGAAAACCGCCCATCGCTATGGAATACAGCTTCCATGCTTGTTGTAGCCAGCCACCCTGTTTGATAAGAGTGGAAATTATGATGGACAGTCGACTCTAATCACCCGCCTGCTGCGGCTCAGTGAAATTAAAAGAGCGCAGGTTAAATTAGAAGTAGAGCGAAAATTGCAGGTAATGTGATCAGCAATTAGGTGAAATGATATTTGTCACAATCGTGGGAGAATCTCTGCGCGTATAGATGCATTTTTTACGCACAACCTGCCTAAGTTCTAGCCTCCTTTGTTTGTTATTGTTGTTGTTTTTATCCCACGCTCACGTGTTCGGTCTCTATCAAGCTTTTAATTAGTGTCAGTGTCATGAGCAGCATGCGTGCTTTCATTATGACCATCATGCCATTAGAGCCAATGGGCCTGCACAGTCGATAACGCACATTAACTCACCGTCCACGTTCGCCAAGAGCCAAGCGTGAAATGTGGCTCACTGGCGGTCCCTAGTGTTGCACATCAGTCAGTGGCATTCATTCGGATGCTGACAGGGTAGAACATTCCTGCCGTACAGGCTGTTTACTGATAGACCAGGCACCAGGGTCAATGTTTGTAGTAATTTGAGTAGCCTACGTTTATACACCTGTGTACAGGTGTGTGTGTGGCTGACCTAATTTCCTGTAGTGTTTCACCAGCACTGAATTAAAGGGGCATTATGTGAAACTAGTGTAAGAATAAACAGTAAGTTGCTAACGTGTTCCTTTCATGCTGTGTATCTATACTATAGCTTGTTTGAAAAAAGAAGTTGCTGAGAAAGTCCTTAAAACTTGGAACCAAAACTGTTTGTGTGTTTGTCTTGTTTTTCCTCAGGGCAGTATTGTGTATTCATTGTCAGGGAAATAGGTCTTGTGTGCAATTGCTCTGGCAGTACAATTTTCACCTATATTTTACATTTATCTTCACTAAACATCATCGATCGCATGAGATCCAGCTTGCCATTCCTATGGTGTTTGCATGTTCCCCCATCAAAGGGGTCATTTTTTAAATTCATTTCTTTACCATTCAAATACTTGTGAATCACACTTGGTTCACATTGTAAGCTGCTAAGAGGCAAATTTGGTACTTTGTGCCACATAAATAAAAGTGATGGAATAATAATCATATATGCTATCTGCCATAAATGTTAATCGTGTCTAAAATGTGACATGCAGCTCATGTTTTCTAAGAAATGCCATTGAACTCTGAATCATAACTAACTTTATCAGAATGGCAAACAGTAAAAGGACATTTCAGGTAAAGAAAACATTTTTCAATTTGCCATATCCTTATCTCGGATTACTTTACCTTATAGCTTAGCCCCAGTTCAGTGCTCTGCTGTTGAGTCTCAGTCACACTTTTGTCCACTTGTTCAATATCACAACAATATCTGTGTGACACTTCTCTTGTGATAACACCTCTGAAATCTTGTGTGATTTATGTGCATGTGTACAGATAGTCTATAGATAGCATTGCATGCTGGTTCTGCTTAATGGCAACGGTGGAATTTAGTCTATAACCCCCACTGTGCATTCATTTCAGTAACATTATACTCTAATACACGAAAACAGCATGTTTCTGTTCCAAACTTCTCATTATGTCAGCTCTCTTCCTCGCCCTCACACCCTCCCCTTTCCTCATGCTCTCATCACGATGAATATTTATTAGCCTGTCACAGCCTGTGTCTTCTCTGAACTCAAAACATCATCATTAATCAACACAACTGGAGCCGTGCTTTAATCCTATGGGGAATTTCAGTGACAAAACGTAATTTCCTCACAAAAATGTGCTCATTGTGTGGGATATTGTTTTATTGGAAACCATAAAAGAGAAGGTTCATGAGCACTCTCGGCTTCCAGGTAATTGTAGGGCCATTATATTGCATTCGACACCATTATTGTTATGAGTTTTAAAGCAATGCAACTGAGCTGGTGCACAGCAGTCTTGAGAATAATGTGCTGTGTTGATACAGTTTTAAGTCAAATGACACACAAACAGGTGGGTCAACAAAAATGAAAGCCTGTAATGATTTTCTATATCACTGTTAAGCTAAGATGCTCAATATGGTGTTACTCATGGTCTTGGTAAGGTGCCATCTTCAGACCATATGAAGACATTTGTTACGTCTGTAGGATATGTTTGACGCAAACTATTTTTGTTCCCTCCTACAGGTGTTTTTACCAAGACTGTAACCACATGGGGTCCTCTGAATGTCTATAAACTTTGACGAATTAGCAGCTTTTCTTCTTGCAAAAGCAATCATTATATGCTGCTGAGGCCTATATGAAGTCTTCACCTCTCTTATGAAAAATCATCAGAGGTTGGTTATTTTGGTATTACAAATTTCAATCAACAAAGTGCAATGTACTCCTGAAGAAAAGGGGTCTATTTCTGTCATCCTTCATTCCTGATGACTGAGAGAAAAAGACTTGACAGTTGACACATTGGTAAAAATACAATAGAATGAACTTGCAGTGCTAACAATAAGATCATGATTTAAAATTAAACACAAACAGCAGAACGATAGAAGAAAGATTTCCCTTGTTCTGTTGGCGAATGCGATTTAGCTAAATGATCATTTTGTTCAGTGAAATGCAACAATTTGAATGAAGTCTGTGGTGCTTTGTTTTGCCATGAGTCATTGACAATTGAATTGATATATCTTACTTAACCACTTACATTTACAAGTCTTTTTGGAGCCTGCTCTTTTTTGGTAAAACAATGCATATAGAGAATGTGGGATATGTTTCATAAATTATCTTGAACATCTCTTGTTGGAGAAGAAATGTACTCTATTATGCAAATACAAGTTTAAAATCTTCCCACATCTTTTAAATCTTTAACATTAAGCATTCTATACAAAAGGATTTTAATTACTGGTGTAGGAAACTGTGGGATCCATAATGAACCTGAACCAACAAATCTAATAATATGTGACTTGCAAAGAACTATGATGAAGACAAAATCATGTTATCAGGGAAACAATATTAGACAAGAGATTGTTCTGTGATGAAAAGAAAATCCCTTAAGAGTAATAGGGCCCTGGTTCAATATCACAGCTGCACAGCGAGAGGTTTCAGTGAGGATGTGATAAGAGGGTTACAGAGTACAGACATGTCAGTACTGACAATGAAGCTGCAGTTATAGTGTGTAAATGAATGGTCAGTATGGATATTTATATGTGCTCTGTCATGACATGTTTATTTTTAGAGTTGCTGAACCAAAGTGTTGGTTGTCTGTTGTATATTTCCAGTACCTCAAAGTGTTTATTGCCGTTTGCACAGTAGTACAGGTACATCAGAATTATTGAAATATCACTATGACCAGATGGGATTTACCAAAATAAAGGTAAATTGTTCATTGTTATTGCATTAGTGCATTACAATAATATTATACAACATTACACCACTTAAAACTGAATACTAATGCACTGTTGATTGTTTCAGGTCCATAAGTAATAAAACAGCACAACAAAAATGTCCAGTAAACGAAAATAAACTTAAACGTGTGTGTTGTCTCTGCCTTTGTTCATTCATACCTGCAGTTGCACAACCATGGAATATCCTCAGTGGGTTTTTCTGATATTTCCATCTGCTTTCCCAAAACCCAGCTGCTCTCAGCACAGAAGAGTCCTCTTTTAGCTAACCACTTTTTATAGACATGTGCCTAATGGTTTTACAATGCCGTCAGATGGTAGGCTGTATAATAAATCAAATCGAATTCTATCTTACTTTTAGGCATTTGACCTTTCTGCAATAAAAAAAACTATGAAATTGAAATTATTGTTCTTAATCTTTATAATTTTGTTTATTTTAATTAATTACCAGACCAGAAGATACCTTTTTTATGTAACGTGAGAACTAATTTTCCTTCTATGTGAGGCATCTGTGGGTTTAATGTGTAGGTTTCATCCTTGACCTTCCAGAGGTCGATGAAGTCTCCTTAACCTTGAAGAAAGAGCATCAGGGGAGTGGCAGGGCTGTACAGTGCGACAGTTTTGATCGCATTTGCTACTGAAATTGATCACGTGCGATGATGAACAAGTACACTCGCAGGAGTGCTAATGAGCAGATGCTGTCTGTTTGAGACACAGAGGAGTGCTGCACAACACTGCTTAGAGGGCTCTACATTAACACTCTCCAAATTCGGGTAAATGTAGTCTTAAGTAAGTTGAGTCCACCCTCCACTTTGGCTGGTGAAAGATGTGGGCTCGGGACCTGTGTTTGTGCGGCGATTCTAGCGTCACGGTAATAACCGGAAGTAGACGGCACGCAGTTAAGTTAGCGCGTGTGCAAACAGAACATTTCCTGTGCGCCTTCACATTAAAAGCATGTTACTAGCCAAACGTGAGTTGACTTTTTTGAAGCCGGTAAGAACAGGAAGTTCGCACTTCACAGCCCTGCAGTGCGCTAGCTTGAAAATCAACTGCTTCAGCTGCAGAGAGCAGTCAACAACAGTAGTCTATTTAAACAAAGTTTGAAATAAATGATAAGCCACTGAAGAACTACTCCCAACACATTCACAACAACCTATTTAACTTATCCTAAATTGTACCAATATGTATACTTATTTATTTAATAGGCTATATGTTTTAAAGTTATAGGTTTTAATTAACAGAAGGACATTTACCAAAAATGTTTATTATTATGAATATAATAATGATATGTATATACAAAAAATATATAGATATTCATTTTATGGGGAGAATAATTCTGAATCAGCAAAAAATTGCAATTGACAGGCAGGTTAGATTATTTTGTCTAAATTACAATCAGTACACCACTATTAATTTTTCTACAATTATTACTGCACACACTAGGACATGACATTAATTGAGAATTTCAAATGAGACCAAGACGACAGGCTAAAAGGTAATTAGAGCTAAATGCATGGGTTAAGGTTATGCAAGTTTTCGATCATACTTTGTGTGCTACTGAATTTATTTTTGTGCTACTGATTTTTTTTGCTTGCTAGCACCAGTGCTACCACCTAAAAAAATAAGCGTACAGCCCTGGGAGTGGTCACATTGGGATAACAAGCTGCTTATTTGATTTTATATTTTTCATGATATAGGTTTTTGTTTTTCAATATATTCTGTTATTGTCCTCCTTTTGCCTGCATCTGCAGCATGACTTCTGTTTGTGATATTGAGGGTCCTTCAATTAACTGCAAATGTCTAACCATTCCTCAGATGGACTGGAGTTTCAATCAGTTATATACAGGTAATATTTCCTCACAGCTTGTTTACAGCTTTGACCCACACACACTTTAGCTGCTAGACACCTTATATACTATGGCAGTTGAATGTGATATTTTCATACAATGCATATGTCTTTATATGTTTGATGTGTTTGTATGTGTGTACAGACGGACTGAACCAACATAATGTTTCTAAGGTGTTGGGTCGCCATGTGCAGCCAAAACATCTTCAGTGCATCTTGACATTGATAATCCATGTCTCTGAAACTCTGCTGGAGATATGAACAGCATTCATCCAAAAGATATTACCCCATTTGGTGTTTTGATGATGGTGGTGGAGAGCCCTGTGGCACACGTCGCTCTAAAATCTCCCAAAGTTGCTCAATTGATGTTGAGATCTGGTGACTAAAACTCATCAAAACATTCAGTGACCTCCCTTGCAGCCTATTGGGACATTGTCATCCTGAAAAGGATAATTCCCATCAGAGTAAATGTGATCATTCAGAACAACATTTTTTGATTGATTTGCAGTGACCCTGCCCTCCAAGGGAACAAGCCGATTCAAACCATTCCAGTGAAATGCCGCCACATTTCATCAGTCACCTGATCCCCTCACTTTAGAGTAGTGCTATTGATTCCTATGTTGACAACAGTCGTTACACCCAGATCATTGCCTCTTGCCATCTTGATAAAAAATCTGAATCAAATGGGCCTGCTCAGCCTTTTCAAACATGCCACAGAGCATGACCAGATGTACCATGTAGTGCACCTGTGTGGAAGTATCTGCATTTGTCATGTTTCTCCTCATTTAATATTACTAAGATCAATGTAAAATAATCCTCTTTTCCAAGACAATTCTTAATGTTGTTTTTTAAGTATTAATAATGACACAGCAAAACAGTCATGCCTTTCTGATCACGAGCTCATACAATGTTGCTAGTAAAAATTGACTGCAGCTGCACCAGCATTTGTTTCCAGGACGCGTGCCAGACCCAAACTAAACTAAAGGAACCGACACTAAAGGTTGCTGTTGCACAATTTCGGAATATCCTTGATGAGGTCTTTTTTCCCTTTTCACATTAAGACACCTATAACCATCCCTCAAATAGCCTAGGATATCCATCAGTTATAAATACTGCAACCAGAACAGTATAAAAGAAGAGTCAGATGAGTTTATTCTTCACTGTTAAGATATTCTACAATTGATTAAGACTTGCTCTAAACTCTGCTGACACTGCACAGTAAGTTTTAACATTTGAATTTAATTATAGGATCTTGAAAATAGAACTTGTATATCATTTTGCAGTAATAATGCAACTGCTTTTGTTTGTTTTGTTTTCCTTTCAGGTATCTATCACCATGAAGTTGCTTCTAGCAGGAATCGTTCTGTTTCTTATTGTAGAAACCAATGCCCAGTGGTACAAGGTTCCTGCTCAAGTTGTTCGAGGTTAGAAACATGGCAAACATATCCATGATTATGTGTTTTATATGACAATTAGATGCATTTATTTCTCAATTATCTCATTAATTTATGTGAAAACCTTTCTGTTGCTTTTCTGATCAGGAACTGGTGATATGATCCGAGCATACTCTGATATGAAGGAGGCCAACTGGAAAGATTCAGATAAATACTTTCATGCCAGAGGAAACCATGATGCTGCCCAGAGAGGAGCAGGAGGCAAATGGGCAGCCGAGGTGATCAGGTGAGGAGCAAAGAATCGAAAAGCATTATCCACTCTTAAATTGATGGCTGTATATCATTATTAGTATTATTATTATTTTGCATCAATCTGTATTACTATTTGAGTTTATATAACCTATCTAAATACCTCACTAATTCAGAACATCGCAACCTTGTTTTTGCTGAAATATTTTTTATATTCTTAATTCATTATTTACTTACAGTAGGCCTATGTATTCTATTGGCCTATGGTACACCTCTCCAAACTAAAGGTTTCTTGATCTTGGCCTTTTAATATTTGTTTTGCCTTATCATAATATTCTTTGCCTATTTCAGTAATGGCAGAGAGGCGTTGCAGTCAGGTCGTGGGGCCGAGGACAGTGCTGCTGATCAGGAGGCAAACAGGTGGGGACGGAGCGGAGGAGATCCCAACCGTTACAGGCCAGCAGGACTTCCAGAAAGATATTAGTTTGAAAGCCATTGATTTTTATTAATAATAGAAATTTCTGGTTTTGAGTTATTGATCACACAGCTACAGACGTTTTGTTTTTGCCATGGGTGACTGTTCTGATTTAAAATTTTTTGATAAACAAAAAACAAATCATCAAAATGAAATAATTGGAACCAAATTGGTAATGATCAGGGATAGAACACACCTGTCGGAGCAATACCTTTTATGCTTGCTAAATGCTTTGATCAGCTTTGTGATTTACAAATGAATCAAAGATGTGGATATGCGGAAAATTCCTGTTGGGGGAAGGGGGAGGGGGGTTAAAACCTCTTCCTGTGTGTTGTGAGATTATGAACAAACTATTTTCTCTACAATTGGGTGTGAAGAAGTTTAAGGTTTAGGCGTAGGTCATGATGTTTGATGTGTTATGACAGATAGTATAAGAAGAACACATTTTTAAGTTAACAAATGTTCATGTTCGGCTGAATAACGCCTTGAGTAAAATTAGATACACCCCTTTGTTGGCTGCATGTAATGTGTGTTATATAATAGTACTATAATCCTCAGTCATAAATGTGTAACACTGCTGATGGCTCTTGCTTGCAAACAATAAATATTTACCAAGAATCTGAATACTGTGTCATCTTGTATTCAGTTACGAACTCTCATCTGCACTACATAAACTGACAATTTCAGTCTTCATGACACAAGTCTGTCATGGACTATGCATCACTAATGAAGAAGTCCAAGTCTACTATCCTTCTTTTAGTCCTGCTTTAGTAAATGTTTTTGAAAATGTTAAGTGAGAACCATTTCACTGTTGGTGGATTAAGTTTTTCTTTCAAAGGGCTGATGTGTCAGATTTCTAGCCTGTCCATCTTGTGATCCTGCTCTTGGTGCTTCATTTGTAATGTAGTCAGTTGTAATGTCATGACATGGCCACTCAGTGGCAGGCTGGCTTCCACCTGACGATTGAGGTTGAATAAATCCTCTTGAATTTAAAAAGTGAATCAAGTAAATTCCCCATTGTATGGATGACATAATAAAAGGGGGATCAATTGGGATTGACTGTGGTGAATACAGTGAGTAACATAAATAATGAATATGACTACAATTAACCTCCAGAGTGCTACAAAATAGCGAAATGTTTTTGTTTTTTCTCTTTCCTGTTAATCCACAAACCACCAAGTGTACCGTTCTCTTCAACTACTTTAAACAGAACAAATAAAATCACAAAAATGTTTTTTTCCCCTTGTAAGACACATAGGCTCATGCGTCATTGCATTTTAGAATGTAATATTCTTCACCACTAGTACAGTGTTTTCAATCCTCCCCTTGGAGGACCACTTGTCCTGCACATGTTAGATCTTTCCATCTCTCCCTTCTCCAACACAGCTATATATATATATTTTTTATTTATTTATTTAATACAGGGACAGTGCATATTATCAAACATTTCTGTCAATATGCCAGAATTAGCCAGAAGGCTATTTTTCATCTGCAGTCCCTAGACAGATGGTAAAAGTCACCCTAAAAGAAAATAAGTTACACATTTATATAAAGCAACATGCCTATAGTAAAACGTACTATTAAAAAGTAAGTAAAGTAAAAAGTACTATTAAGCTAAAATATACAATAAAAACACAGCAGAGCAACAATCAGACAACAGCAGACAATAACATGAACAGGTTAATGATAATGTAGACAGCTCTGGTTATCAATGAGCCATTTCTTTAACTGGCATTTGAATGACCTATATGGGTTCAAATTTCTGATGGCTATGGGGGTGAGGTTCCACTCAGTAGCTGCACGAACAGAGAAAGAGGTATGGCCAAATACACTCTTCCTAAAAGGGATAATACAATCTCCCCTCGCTGAAGCTCTAGTTCTGCTGTGATCAGCTGTTCGGATGTTGACAAACTGATGGAGCGGAGGGGATGATAAACTGTGAATGATTTTATAGACAAGACATAGATTTGAATATTTGACCATGTTTTCCCATTTGAGTAATCTGTGCTTTTGTAATATTGGACAATGATGAAATCTACAAGGTTTCTTGTCCAGGATTTTAACAGTTCGTTTGTAAAGTGATTGTATAGGTTTCAGGGATGTAACAGTAGTTAGTGACCAAATGGGTAAACAGTAAGTGATGTGTGAGAAAATCATAGAGTGCATATATCAAATAATCAGTTTGTTTCCAAGCAGCTTTAGGAGTTCATAAGGAGTTGATGATATGAATCAGCCAAGCAAGTGCAGGAGAGATCTGTTATATTGGTTGTATAGTAACAGTATCTCAAGATATGTATTGCTGTTTGCACAGTACAAGTAATGGTAATTTGGAATTATTGAAATATCACTATGACCAGATGGGATTGACTTAAATTAAGGTAAATTGTTATTTAATTAATGCATCACAATAATAGTATACATTATACCACTTAAAACTGAATACTGAATGTAATGTTTATTATTATAGGTCCATGAGTGCTATCTTACTACTGCCACCTATTGCCATGGAGGAACAGCACGGCACAAAATGCTAGTTACTGTAACATCAAAACGAAACTTAAACTTGAACTTGTGGAGTGTGTCCCTGCCTTTGTTCATTCATGCCTGCAGTTGCACAACCATGGAATATCCTCAGTGGGTTTTTTCTGACTTTTCCATCAGTTATAAATCATAAAACCCAGCTGCTTTCAGCACAGAAGAGTCCTCTTTTAGCAATCCGCTTTTTATAGACATGTGCCTAATGGTTTTACAATGATGTCAAATGATGGGCTGTATAATTAATCAAATCGACTTCTATCTTTCTTTTAGGCATTTTAACCTTTCTGCAATAAAAAAAGCTATGAAACTGAAATATTATTCATAAATAATCTTTATAATTTAGCATATTTGAATTAATTACCAGACCAGAAGATACCTTTTTTTTTATTTAAAGTGAGAACTCATTTTCCTTTGATGTGAGGTATTTGTGGGTTTAATGTGTCGGATTTCCTCCTTGACCTCCTTGTAAAGGAAAACACAATACTATCCTACTATCCTGATATTCATGTCCATCGATGAATTCCCCCCCTCACATTTCAGATGTCTAACCATTCCTCAGATGGACTGGAGTTTATATACGGGTAATGTTTCCTCCCAACTTGTTTACAGCTTTGACCCACACACAATTAAGCTGCTACACACTCAGGGTTCGACATAACGTATAGCCCGATGGCCCGGGGCCAGTAAAATCATATGCAGGGCAAGTTGATTGGCCAGTCACTGTCCCGCCCGGGCCAGTGACTGGCCAATCACAGTTCAGTATCTTTTTGTAGACTACATCATGGTTCATTGAAATGCGCGTTGAGAGTCGGAATGAAAGCAGTGTTTATTTAAGACTCAATATAATAAACCTAATATAAAATATATTTTTTAATGAAAGGCCAGTGGACAACCGATGCGTGGGCGTTTTGACAGGCAGAGCAACAAGCGGGTGCACTCTCGCTCCGTTGGCAGAGCTGCCCACCGTCCGCCTGCGAGTCGACTTTCTTTGCCCCCTTTCTTCCCACAGCAGAGGTGTGCAGAAAATGATAACAGTGCTTTTCCTTTATCTGCCGCCGTAATGTTGCAGTATTTGCATCAAAGCCCCAATGGTAATACAAATGAGAGGCTTTATTTAAACGCTGTGAATGCGTCTCCGGTGATTGTGTCGGTTGTAGACAGAAACGAACGGAGGGACTCCGCTCACTGTACAGTTCCTATAGTCGCGCAGTTTGGCACTGTGTTTTCAGGCTCGAGACATTCAATCAGATCGCGGAAGTCTTTCCCATTGAAATCGCTAACGGGGAGAATATCCCCGGTTATTATTTTAGCCACAAACCACAGTTCATCTGCGCAGCGGCTCACTCGCTGCCGAGATCACACGGTGAAACGCTGCTGTGATCGGACGAAGGCATTGTGTGTTTCTAAGGTGATTTAACGTCATAGTCTTAGACGAGCGTTTAACTTATGCTGCATATTTTGCACTGCATTGTTTTTTATCAATAGTTTGAAAAAATGGTCCCACACCGGACTCTTATGTGAAGCTGACACTTCATGGAGAAGTGACACTCCTGCAGCGCGCTCACGACCAGACGTGAACTCACATACACGGTGAAATCTCCCATTTAAAAAAACGGCATAACCCACTGATTTTCGGATTTGTATGGGGCTATTGTTGTAGCTAAACGTTTGCAAATGTGTATTTGTGTATTTGCGATTTGTATTTGCGTTTGCAAATGCGTATTTGTGTATTTGCGATTTGTATTTGCGATTTGTATTTGTGTATTTGCGATTTGTATTTGCGTTTGCAAATGCGTATTTGTGTATTTGCGATTTGTATTTGCGATTTGCGATTTGTATTTGCGATTTGCAATTTGTATTTGCGATTTGTGTATCTGCAAATGGTTTTGTGCGTGTGGGCACAGATTTGTGTCTGCAATTGGATTTGCGATTTGTATTTGCGATTTGTATTTGCGATTTGTGTATCTGCAAATGGTTTTGTGCATGCACACAAAGATTTGTGTGTGTGTACACGGTTCTGTGTATAGACACATCTGTAAATTATATTAATTGTGGTTCTAAAAGCTCAAATAGACTAAGTCTTTTTACAAATCTCTTTTTACAAAGCCATGGAAGAACTGTAGCAAAAGTCACGTGGTGTAGCAAAAGTCACGTGTGAAAAGACAGACACGTTGATTGGTCAATGTGTTACAGTGGCAGGACTCTTATTTTGAAAATCCCTAAACCGGATGTAAACAGAGCTTTGGCTATGAACCCATGTGGGCTATGCATGGAGGTGTCGTAGAGACAGAAGGCGAATAGTGCTAACGGAGACTGCAGTTGACAAAGCACTTCAACTTCAAGTAGTTTAAAAGTAAGTATTGATTAACAATTTTCCTTTTTTTTCTTTTCAAGAATCATTCGTTCCTATGTAAATCTCAGTGATATCGGATACGTTTGCAAAAAGGAATCCCCTTGTGAATGCGTGCCGTGGAAGGACCATATTAGCTTGATGTGAAACATATCGTCACAATAATTATTTTAATACGCGAGTGAGAGTTTCAACACCGGCAATCGCTTCATCTTCGTCAGTTTTGTCCATCCAGTTGTAAGCCTTGGGTAGCTTCTCTTTTAAATATGTGAACAACAAGACCGCACAACGAGCTCCGACACCAACACACACACACACACAATTACTTTTATTGTTCGCAACCACAGATTCTTGGAAGAAGGCAAGGTTTGTAGATGACAGGTTGTTATTCGCAGCCCCAAGGTACATTATCTGTATCTGTATCCGATATCACTGAGATTTACATAGGAACGAATGATTCTTGAAAAGAAAAAAAAAGGAAAATTGTTAATCAATACTTACTTTTAAACTACTTGAAGTTGAAGTGCTTTGTCAACTGCAGTGTCCGTTAGCACTCTTCGCCTTCTGTCTCCACGACACCTCCATGCATAGCCCACATGGGTTTCAAAGCCAAAGCTCTGTTTACATCCGATTTAGGGATTTTCAAAATAAGAGTCCTGCCACTGTAACACATTGACCAATCAACGTGTCTGTCTTTTCACACGTGACTTTTGCTACACCACGTGACTTTTGCTACAGTTCTTCCATGGCTTTGTAAAAAGAGATTTGTAAAAAGACTTAGTCTATTTGAGCTTTTAGAACCACAATTAATATAATTTACAGATGTGTCTATACACAGAACCGTGTACACACACACAAATCTTTGTGTGCATGCACAAAACCATTTGCAGATACACAAATCGCAAATACAAATCGCAAATACAAATCGCAAATCCAATTGCAGACACAAATCTGTGCCCACACGCACAAAACCATTTGCAGATACACAAATCGCAAATACAAATTGCAAATCGCAAATACAAATCGCAAATACAAATCGCAAATACACAAATACGCATTTGCAAACGCAAATACAAATCGCAAATACACAAATACAAATCGCAAATCGCAAATACAAATCGCAAATACACAAATACGCATTTGCAAACGCAAATACAAATCGCAAATACACAAATACACATTTGCAAACGTTTAGCTACAATAATAGCCCCATAGATTTCTATTCTATTTTTAAAGTCAACTTGAGCGCAAGTGGAAAACCGGTCATTCGGTCGACACATTCACATCCCTAATGCATATAGAGAAAGTAATAAAAACAGCCTACCACACCACAAAGAATGATCAGACCTTCATATCTTATTTTTTTTTTTTATGTTTGAACATGACTTCTGCAGGTGAACTATTCATTAAACTGCCCAAATTCAAGAATACAAACAACCATCAAACTACTGGACTTTAAAATACTGGCCGACTCTTTCAACATACTTTCAGTTGTAGGCTTCTAATTCAATATGTTTGCCTGGTTTTTATATTATGTGTATGAGCAATATCAACATTTCATATAATTAACTATAAGAAAAATAACCAAATCTAAAGGGAATATACAGTATCTCACAAAAGTGAGTACACCCCTCACATTTCTTCACATTTTTCTTTATATCTTTCCATGGGACAACACTGAATAAATGACACTTTGATACAATGTAAAGTAGTCAGTGTACAGCTTGTATAACAGTGTAAATTTACTGTCCCCTCAAAATAACTCGACACACAGCCATTAATGTCTAAACTGCTGGCAACAAAAGTGAGTACACCCCTTAGAAAAAATTTACAAATTGGGCCCAAAGTGTAAATATTTTGTGTGGCCACCATTATTTTCCAGCACTGCCTTAACCCTCTTGGGCATGTAGTTCACTAGAGCTTCACAGGTTGCAACTGGAACCTTCTTCCACCCATTTATGACAGCATCACAGAGCTGGTGGATATTAAAGACATTGCGCTCCTCCACCTTCCGTTTGAGGATGCCCCAAAGATGCTCAATAGGGTTTAGGTCTGGAGACATGCTTGGCCAGGCCATAACCTTTACCCTCAGCTTTTTTAGCAAGCCACTGGTCGTCTTGGAGGTGTGTTTGGGGTCGTTATCATGTTGCAATACCACCCTGCGGCCCGGTTTACGAAGGTTGAGTGCACATGGTCAGCGTCGTACACAGAGGTTGCCTTTGGAAAATAGACGTATGAGTGCTGCCAGCATTGCTGAAGGGCTTGAAGGGGTGGGGGGTCAACCTGTCAGTGCTCAGACCATACGCCGCACTCTGCATCATACTGGTCTGCATGGCTGTCATCCCAGAAGGAAGCCTATTCTAAAGATGATGCACAAGAAACCCCACAAAAAGTTTGCTGAAGACAAACAGACTACGGACATGGATTACTGCAACCATGTCCTGTGGTCTGATGAGACCAAAATACATTTATTTGGTTCAGATGGTGTTAAGAGTGTGGATCGGCAACCAGGGGAGGAGTACAAAGACAAGTGTGTCTTGCCTAGAGTCAAGCATGGTGGTTGGAGTGTCATGGTCTGGGGCTGCATGAGTGCTGCCAGCACTGGGGATCTACAGTTCATTGAATTCTAACATGTACTGTGACATACTGAAGCAGAGCATGATCCCCTCCCTTCATAAACTGGGCCGCAGGGCAGTACTGCAACATGATAACGACCCCAAACACCCCTCCGAACGACCACTGGCTTGCTAAAGAAGCTGAGGGTAAAGGTTATGGACTGGTCAAGCATGTCTCCAGTCTTAAACCCTATTGAGCATCTTTGGGGCATCCTAAAATGGGAGATGGAGGAGCGCAAGGACTCTAATATCCACCAGCTCCTTGATGTCGTCATGAATGGGTAGAAGAGGGTTCCAGTTGCAACCTGTGAAGCTCTAGTGAACACCATGCCCAAGAGGGTTAAGGCAGTGCTGGAAAATGATGATGGCAAAACAAAATATTGACACTTTGGGCCCAATTTGGACATTTTTTCTTAGGGGTGTACTCACTTTTGTTGCCAGCAGTTTAGACATTAATGGCTGTGTATCGAGTTATTTTGAGGGGACAGTAAATTTACACTGTTATACAAGCTGTACACTGACTACTTGACATTGTATCAAAGTGTCATTTATTCAGTGTTGTCGCATGGAAAGATATAATGAAATATTTGAAGAAATGTTAGGGGTGTACTCACTTTTGTGAGATACTGTATATACTGTTACAGTATAGATATTCCCTTTAGATCTGGTTATCTTTCTTTATTTTTCTAATACAGGTATTATAATTATTGACACTAAATTATGAAGAAAAAAAAAGTGTGTGCAGGGCCAGTGAAAATATACAAGGGGCCAGTAAAACTCGGATCCACTGGCCCGGCGGGCCAGTAGGAAAAAAAAGTTATGTTGAACCCTGCACACCCTGTGTAATATGGCAGCTGAGTGTGATGTTTTCATACAATGCATATGTTGTAATATGTTTGATACATTTTTGTGTCTGTGTGTGTGTGTGTGTTCCAGATGTTCATTTTACCATGTAGTGCACCTGTGTTGAAGTATCTGCATTCGTCATGTTTCTCCTCTTTTATTCAGATTTTAAATAGAATTACTAAGATCAATGTAAAATAATCAATATCCTCTTTTCCAAGAAAATTCTTCATGTTATTGTTTAACTATTAATAATAACACAACAAAACAGTCATGCCTTTTTGAGCAGGAGCTCATAAAATGTTGCTAGCAAAAAATTACTGCAGCTGCACCAGCACTTGTTTCCAGGACGTGTCCAGACTGGCGAAAAGAAACCAAAACTATAGGTTGCTGTTGGGAATGCACATTGGGAATATTTTTGGTGAGGTCAGTTTTCCCCTCTGGGATATTCAGCAGTTATAAATACTGCAACCAGAACAGTATAAAAGAAGAGTCAGATGAGTTTATTCTTCACTGTTAAGATATTCTACAATTGATTAAGACTTGCTCTAAACTCTGCTGACACTGCACAGTAAGTTTTAACATTTGAATTTAATTATAGGATCTTGAAAATAGAACTTGTATATCATTTTGCAGTAATAATGCAACTGCTTTTGTTTGTTTTGTTTTCCTTTCAGGTATCTATCACCATGAAGTTGCTTCTAGCAGGAATCATTCTGTTTCTTATTGTAGAAACCAATGCCCAGTGGTACAAGTTCCCTGCTCAAGCTGCTCGAGGTTAGAAACATGGCATACACATGTCCATGATTATATGTTCTATGCAGGGGCGGGCCGTCCATTGAAGTAAACCAGGCAATTGCCTGGAGCCCCGGGGCCCCATAAGCCCCTTTGGGGCCCCCAAAATGCCCTCTTTATATTTTGCCCCATATCTATTGTTTTTTTTTAAAAATCACTTCACAATAGTATCATCGGGATGTCTAATTACTCGCGTTTTGACGGCCTTTCTGCCAACCGTGCACCCCCCTTCAGTCTGCACTACATGGACTATTCCATTACACATTACGCTCATGACGCTGCACGTTCACGCGTAAATCCAAAAAAGTAAATAGCGGGAGAAGAGAGAGACGAGATAAACCTAACCTACCTATACCAAAATGAAGCGAACATACGAGAGCGGGTCACAAAACAAACAGAAGAAGGACCAAAGTCAGGACTTAATATCAAAGCTGCCGAAGCTATTAAGCTTTTTTACAGCACCCAGCGAGGTGGCAGCGGGACCTTAGACGGAAGAACAGCTGTCTACATCATCCGGTAACGTTCCAGCTCCTACTGTCAATCCAACAGGTGGCTTTGGCTCAGCCAGCAGCTATGCCAATTACGTGAATGTGTGTCAACAAACTGATGGAGATAATTAATGGTGCAACGGATCACGGTTGATCCGTGGTCCATTCGGACCAACCCTCACGGTTTGGGACCCAAGTGAACCGCGGATTGGATGCATATGCTAAAAAAAAAGACGCCTGTGTGTTCACCTGATCGGCGATCGTGTATTAAGGCCAGGACACACCAGTCCGACACGTTCCGACTACCCAAAAACTGGAGTCGACGTTTCAGGAAGCTCCAGTCTTCCCGTCGCGGCCACAAAACACACCGAGACGACTGCTTATTTTTCCGTACGCTCTGCGCTTGCGCGGGACGTAATGTCTCCACAACAGCAGGCGGCGCTAATCTGTATTGTGGCCCGAAAAAATACGAAAGCCGGAAATGATGGGACAGCTCTCTAGAGCATAAACATAGATAGAAATACGTATTTATATTTATGGACCATAAGAGCACAATTTTTAGCAGAGAGTGTCGAGCATGGTGTCGAGCAGTCAACAGGGTTGATGCATGTGAGTACTCGCAAAACGAAACGAACAAACACATTAAAACGATGGCTAGCTGTTGTTAGCTGTTTGTGCTACCCGCCTCACTTCCAGGCTTCACTGATTCGCTAGCCCTCCACCAATCAAATTGCTCCAAATGAAAGACATGTTCAATCGGCGCAAAACAAGCCCGACGACCTCTACGTCGGCCGACGTCACGGCACACACCAAACAGATTCGTGTCCCGACCCCCTACCGACACTACGACGGCGATTATCTGGCCGGTGTGTCCTGGCCTTTACAGAAAAGTTAGTGGCGATCGGGCCAGCCTCTAGGTCTACTGTAGGCTACTGACAAAAATCACACAACACATTGCCTGTATTTTTGTAACAATATTTAGGCCTATTAGTTTAGGCTATATTTGGCTGCTCCACTTTAAGTCAGTTCAGCCAGGCGATAGTTAAGTTTCAATTTCGTTTTCACCTCCGAGTGTAACAGCTGTTCAGAACTACAGCTGATAGGCTTGCGACAGCAGGAGTCAGTCTAAAGCCATCAATGATCAAATCAAGTAAAAAAGCAAAATAAAGCTATCTCTTCCTCCCTCTATCTGTGTATATTTCTCTCTCCCCTGCACACATAGTCACTACTATCCATGCTTAAAGAAGGCAGGGTTATAACCTATTTTTTATTTTTTTTTATATTTGAAGATTTTATTTCAAATAGGCCTAGACTCTGTGGACACAGGCTATTTTGTAATTCACTGTGTATTTAAAAAGTAAAACAACACATTTAATTGAAAGCAAAGTCATATTGGTCTCTAGAATTTTATCCAGGTTAGTGGCAATCATCAACTTCCTGTCAGAGAGAAAGCTTCCTCTGCGTGGCCCCTCTGACACACTTAATGAACTAGGACTAGGCAATGGACATGTCATGGGTCAGGTTCAGTTAATGGCTCAGTTTGACCCTGTGATGTGGGATCCTCTTAGACCAATCCAAGCTAAGAAAGCCTCTGACACGTACCTGAGTAGTCTCATCCAAAATGAAAAAAAGCTAGTGACTTTTGTTCATCCCTTGTATGGAGTATCTCAGTGTGCACGATATAAGGTACATTAGATGCAAGGGCCCCCAAATGACTGTTCGCCTGGAGCCCCAAAATGGCTAAGTTCGCCACTGGTTCTATGTGACAATTAGATGCATTTCTTTCTCAATTCTCTTATTAATTTAAGTGAAAACCTTTCTGTTGCTTTTCTGATCAGGAACTGGTGATATGATCCGAGCATACAATGATATGAGGAAGGCCAACTGGAAACATTCAGACAAATACTTTCATGCCAGAGGAAACTATGATGCTGCCCAGAGAGGAGCAGGAGGCAAATGGGCAGCCGCGGTGATCAGGTGAGAAGCAAAGAGTCGGAAAGCATTATCCACTCTTAAATTGATGGCTGTATATTATTAGTATTATTATTATTATGATGATGATGATGATGATGATGATGATGATTATTAGTATTAGTAGTAGTAGTAGTAGTAGTAGTATCTTGCAATTATCTGTATTACTATGTAAATATATACAACCTATCTATACCTCACTAATTCAGAACACAGCAGAATTGTTTTTGCTAAAATGTTTTTATATTCTCAATTCATATATTTACTTAGGCCTATATATTCTGTAGGCCTATAGTACACCTCTCCAAACTAAAGGTTTCTTGATCTTGGCCTTTTAATACTTTGCTTTATCCTAATATTCTTTGTTTTTTTCCCCAATTTCAGTAATGTCAGAGAGGAATGGCAGAGATTTGAAGATTCGGGTCGTGGTGATGAGGACAGTGCTGCTGATCAGGAGGCAAACAGGTGGGGACGGGGGGGAGGAGATCCCAACCGTTACAGGCCAGCAGGACTTCCCGATGAATTTTAGTATAAAAGCCATTGATTTTTAATAATGATAGAAATTTCTGGTTTTGAGTTATTGATCACACAGCTACAGACATTTTGTCTTTGCAATGGGTAAATGATTTATTTATTTTTTGATTAACAAAAAACAAATCATCAAGTTGAAATAATTGGAACCACATTGGTAATGATGAGGGAGAGAACAAACCTGTCGGAGCAATACCTTCATGCTTGCTAAATGCTTTGCTTATTGTATGATCAGCTTTGTGATTTACAAGGGAATCAAAGGTTCAAAGTTTTTTTGTTTAAGATGTCTGGAAACTAAATAAAATCAAACTCAATGTAAAGGAGTTTAGCCTGGAGGGGGAGTTAAAACCTCTTCCTGTGTAATGTGAGATTATGAACAAACTATTTGCTCTACAATTTGGTGTGGAGAAGTTTAAGGTTTAGGCGTAGGTCATGATGTTTGAAAGTTGCTCAATTGATGTTGAGATCTGGTGACTAAAACTCATCAAAACATTCAGTGACCTCCCTTGCAGCCTATTGGGACATTGTCATCCTGAGAAGGATAATTACCATCAGAGTAAATGTGATCATTCAGAACAACATTTTTTGATTGATTTGCAGTGACCCTGCCCTCCAAGGGAACAAGCCGATTCAAACCATTCCAGTGAAATGCCGCCACATTTCATCAGTCACCTGATCCCCTCACTTTAGAGTAGTGCTATTGATTCCTATGTTGACAACAGTCGTTACACCCAGATCATTGCCTCTTGCCATCTTGATAAAAAATCTGAATCAAATGGGCCTGCTCAGCCTTTTTAAACATGCCACAGAGCATGACCAGATGTACCATGTAGTGCACCTGTGTGGAAGTATCTGCATTTGTCATGTTTCTCCTCATTTAATATTACTAAGATCAATGTAAAATAATCCTCTTTTCCAAGACAATTCTTAATGTTGTTTTTTAAGTATTAATAATGACACAGCAAAACAGTCATGCCTTTCTGATCACAAGCTCATACAATGTTGCTAGCAAAAATTGACTGCAGCTGCACCAGCATTTGTTTCCAGGACGCGTGCCAGACCCAAACTAAACTAAAGGAACCGACACTAAAGGTTGCTGTTGCACAATTTCGGAATATCCTTGATGAGGTCTTTTTTCCCTTTTCACATTAAGACACCTATAACCATCCCTCAAATAGCCTAGGATATCCATCAGTTATAAATACTGCAACCAGAACAGTATAAAAGAAGAGTCAGATGAGTTTATTCTTCACTGTTAAGATATTCTACAATTGATTAAGACTTGCTCTAAACTCTGCTGACACTGCACAGTAAGTTTTAACATTTGAATTTAATTATAGGATCTTGAAAATAGAACTTGTATATCATTTTGCAGTAATAATGCAACTGCTTTTGTTTGTTTTGTTTTCCTTTCAGGTATCTATCACCATGAAGTTGCTTCTAGCAGGAATCGTTCTGTTTCTTATTGTAGAAACCAATGCCCAGTGGTACAGGTTTCCTGCTGAAGCTGTTCAAGGTTAGAAACATGGCAAACATATCCATGATTATGTGTTTTATATGACAATTAGATGCATTTATTTCTCAATTATCTCATTAATTTATGTGAAAACCTTTCTGTTGCTTTTCTGATCAGGAGCTGGTGATATGTGGCGAGCATACTCTGATATGAGTGAGGCCAACTGGAAAGATTCAGATAAATACTTTCATGCCAGAGGAAACTATGATGCTGCCCAGAGAGGAGCAGGAGGCAAATGGGCAGCCGAGGTGATCAGGTGAGGAGCAAAGAATCGAAAAGCATTATCCACTCTTAAATTGATGGCTGTATATCATTCTTAGTATTATTATTATTTTGCATCAATCTGTATTACTATTTGAGTTTATATAACCTATCTAAATACCTCACTAATTCAGAACACCGCAACCTTGTTTTTGCTGAAATATTTTTTATATTCTTAATTCATTATTTACTTACAGTAGGCCTATGTATTCTATAGGCCTATGGTACACCTCTCCAAACTAAAGGTTTCTTGATCTTGGCCTTTTAATACTTTGCTTTATCCTAATATTCTTTGTTTTTTTTCCCCAATTTCAGTAATGTCAGAGAGGCGGTGCGTGGTGATGAGGACAGTGCTGCTGATCAGGAGGCAAACAGGTGGGGACGGGAGGGAGGAGATCCCAACCATTACAGGCCAGCAGGACTTCCCGATGACTATTAGTATAAAAGCCATTGATTTTTAATAATGATAGAAATTTCTGGTTTTGAGTTATTGATCACACAGCTACAGACGTTTTGTTTTTGCCATGGGTGACTGTTCTGATTTAAATTTTTTTGATAGACAAAAAACAAATCATCAAAATTAAATAATTGGAACCAAATTGGTAATGATCAGGGATAGAACACACCTGTCGGAGCAATACCTTTTATGCTTGCTAAATGCTTTGATCAGCTTTGTGATTTACAAATGAATCAAAGATGTGGATATGCGGAAAATTCCTGTTGGGGGGAGGGGGAGGGGGAGGGGGTGTTAAAACCTCTTCCTGTGTATTGTGAGATTATGAACAAACTATTTTCTCTACAATTGGGTGTGAAGAAGTTTAAGGTTTAGGCGTAGGTCATGATGTTTGATGTGTTATGACGGATAGTATAAGAAGAACACATTTTTAAGTTAACAATGTTCGGCTGAATAACGCCTTGAGTAAAATTAGGTACACCCCTTTGTTGGCTGCATGTAATGTGTGTTATATAATAGTACTATAATCCTCAGTCATAAATGTGTAACACTGCTGATGGCTCTTGCTTGCAAACAATAAAGATTTACCAAGAATCTGAATACTGTGTCATCTTGTATTCAGTTACGAACTCTCATCTGCACTACATAAACTGACAATTTCAGTCTTCATGACACAAGTCGGTCAAATTATGGACTATGCATCACTAATGAAGAAGTCCAAGTCTACTATCCTTCTTTTAGTCCTGCTTTAGTAAATGTTTTTGAAAATGTTAAGTGAGAACCATTTCACTGTTGGTGGATTAAGTTTTTCTTTCAAAGGGCTGATGTGTCAGATTTCTAGCCTGTCCATCTTGTGATCCTGCTCTTGGTGCTTCATTTGTAATGTAGTCAGTTGTAATGTTATGACATGGCCACTCAGTGGCAGGCTGGCTTCCACCTGACGATTGAGGTTGAATAAATCCTCTTGAATTTAAAAAGTGAATCAAGTAAATTCCCCATTGTATGGATGACATAATAAAAGGGGGATCAATTGGGATTGACTGTGGTGAATACAGTGAGTAACATAAATAATGAATATGACTACAATTAACCTCCAGAGTGCTACAAAATAGCTAAAGGTTTTTGTTTTTTCTCTTTCCTGTTAATCCACAAACCACCAAGTGAACCTATCTCTTCAACTACTTTAAACAGAACAAATAAAATCACAAAAATGTTTTTCCCCTTGTAAGACACATATGCCTATGTGTCATTGCATTTTAGAATGTAATATTCTTCACCACTAGTACAGTGTTTTCAATCCTCCCCTTGGAGGACCACTTGTCCTGCACATGTTAGATCTTTCCATCTCTCCCTTCTCCAACACAGCTATATCAAATAATCAGTTTGTTTCCAAGCAGCTTTAGGAGTTCATAAGGAGTTGATGATATGAATCAGCCAAGTAAGTGCAGGAGAGATCTTTTATATTGGTTGTATATTAACAGTATCTCAAGATATGTATTGCTGTTTGCACAGTACAAGTAATGGTAATTTGGAATTATTGAAATATCACTATGACCAGATGGGATTGACTTAAATTAAAGGCCTATTTCACCGGTTTGAATATGAAGGTGTATTGAATTCTGAGATCCTATGTATAAATGTGCGAAAAAAATTGAAATCGGTTCATCCTAGCCTGAGAAAAGGCAGAAAGAGTGTTTTTTTAACCCTATATTTCTCTTTCTCGTGACATCACAGAAAGAGAAATATTTAAGGTAAATTGTTATTTAATTAATGCATCACAATAATAATATACATTATACCACTTAAAACTGAATACTGAATGTAATGTTTATTATTATAGGTCCATGACTGCTAGCTTACTACTGCCACCTATTGCCATGGAGGAACAGCACGGCACAAAATGCTAGTTACTGTAACATCAAAACGAAACTTAAACTTGAACTTGTGGAGTGTGTCCCTGCCTTTGTTCATTCATGCCTGCAGTTGCACAACCATGGAATATCCTCAGTGGGTTTTTTCTGACATTTCCATCTGTTATAAATCATAAAACCCAGCTGCTTTCAGCACAGAAGAGTCCTCTTTTAGCAATCCGCTTTTTATAGACATGTGCCTAATGGATGTCAAATGATGGGCTGTATAATTAATCAAATCGACTTCTATTTTTCTTTTAGGCATTTTAACCTTTCTGCAATAAAAAAAAGCTATGAAACTGGAATATTATTCATAAATAATCTTTATAATTTAGCATATTTGAATTAAGTACCAGACCAGAAGATACCTTTTTTTAATTTAAAGTGAGAACTCATTTTCCTTTGATGTGAGGTATTTCTGGGTTTAATGTGTCGGATTTCCTCCTTGACCTCCTTGTAAAGGAAAACACAATACTGTCCTAAAACATCATATCTTGCCATACTAACATTATCATTTGAACAATATCACTGCACTGGATGTGTCAGTGTATACCCAAGTCTGTTTTACATGATGTAGGTTTTTGTTTTTCAATATATTCTTTTCTTTTCCTCCTTTTGGCTGCAACTGCAGCAGGACTTCCGTTTGTGATATTCATGTCCATCGATGAATTCCCCCCCTCACATTTCAGATGTCTAACCATTCCTCAGATGGACTGGAGTTTATATACGGGTAATGTTTCCTCCCAACTTGTTTACAGCTTTGACCCACACACAATTAAGCTGCTACACACCCTGTGTAATATGGCAGCTGAGTGTGATGTTTTCATACAATGCATATGTTGTAATATGTTTGATACATTTTTGTGTGTGTGTGTGTGTGTGTGTGTGTGTGTGTGTGTGTGTGTGTGTGTGTTCCAGATGTTCATTTTACCATGTAGTGCACCTGTGTTGAA
Organism: Hyperoplus immaculatus; assembly: GCA_949357725.1. Classification (NCBI taxonomy): domain Eukaryota; kingdom Metazoa; phylum Chordata; class Actinopteri; order Uranoscopiformes; family Ammodytidae; genus Hyperoplus; species Hyperoplus immaculatus. The sequence continues at coordinate 16,215,380 of OX442349.1, read as the reverse complement.
GTATCTGCATTCGTCATGTTTCTCCTCTTTTATTCAGATTTTAAATAGAATTACTAAGATCAATGTAAAATAATCAATATCCTCTTTTCCAAGAAAATTCTTCATGTTATTGTTTAAGTATTAATAATAACACAACAAAACAGTCATGCCTTTTTGAGCAGGAGCTCATAAAACGTTGCTAGCAAAAAATTACTGCAGCTGCACCAGCACTTGTTTCCAGGACGTGTCCAGACTGGCGAAAAGAAACCAAAACTATAGGTTGCTGTTGGGAATGCACATTGGGAATATTTTTGGTGAGGTCAGTTTTCCCCTCTGGGATATTCAGCAGTTATAAATACTGCAACCAGAATAGTATAAAAGAAGAGTCAGATGAGTTTATTCTTCACTGTTAAGATATTCTACAATTGATTAAGACTTGCTCTAAACTCTGCTGACACTGCACAGTAAGTTTTAACATTTGAATTTAATTATAGGATCTTGAAAATAGAACTTGTATATCATTTTGCAGTAATAATGCAACTGCTTTTGTTTGGTTTGTTTTGTTTTCCTTTCAGGTATCTATCACCATGAAGTTGCTTCAGCAGGAATCGTTCTGTTTCTTATTGTAGAAACCAATGCCCAGTGGTACAAGTTTCCTGCTCAAGCTGCTCGAGGTTAGAAACATGGCATACACATGTCCATGATTATATGTTCTATGCAGGGGCGGGCCGTCCATTGAGGCAAACCAGGCAATTGCCTGGAGCCCCGGGGCCCCATAAGTCCCTTTGGGGCCCCCAAAATGCCCTCTTTATATTTTGCCCCATATCTATTGTTTTTTATAAAAAAATCTCTTCATAATAGTATCATCGGGATGTCTAATTACTCGCGTTTTGACCATAGATAGTATAATATAATCTAGCAATATGCTGTGGTCAACTGTGTCGAACGCAGCACTGAGATCCAATAAAACTAATACAGAGCTTTTGCCACTGTCTGTGTTTAAGTGGATGTCATTGAGGACCTTAACCAGAGCAGTCTCAGTGCTGTGGTGTTGTCGAAAACCTGACTGAAAGACATCAAAGCAGTTATTCATTGCTAATAGGGATGGGCATTTTAAGAAATTCAATTGATCGATCATCGGGAAAATTAACGAGCAATTATCGATTAATCGTTATCTTTTTTTACATATTAAAAAATGCCAACAGAACATCCAAAATACAGCGTTTTTACCATAGACTGTATACAAGAGGTTTTTACTCAATTACATCTTTATTCCAAGATCTTCTAGGCAAACAAATCTATTAATACAAGGCAACTTTTTTAAATAAAATAATAATAAAATGCAGCGCTGGTTAAAGCCCGAGGCTATGAGCCAACGGAGCCAATGCTACGATACCTTTTAAAGTTTTAACACATATGCGCCTCCTAAGATGCTGCCAAAGACTGCATAAGGGCACGGCACGTTTCTCTGAGTGGTAAAGGACCTAACGTTACTTCAACTAATAAACAAAATGTGCAAATTAGTTCCCTGATGAAGGCGAAGTAGGAAAGCATAGACGCTAAAGTTAGCCGCTAATGCTAGCGGCGCTAACGTTAAACAGGGTCGGATTTAGGCTTCAATGTACAAGTGGTACATAATTCGGTTTGTTTAAGTGTTGTACAAGGTTTCACAATGCTTAATGAACTTAGTTATTTTCAGATCTAAAGCTGTCCGATGCCAAACTTCGCCTTAACTTCTTGCTGTTTAAGTTTTGCCATCTACGGCAGCTCGCAGGCTGCTGCCTGAGCCTGTTCTGTTGTCTCCTACTACTAGTTAAGTATCTCCCCCTGCTGGTAGGATGTTTAATTGCTGCCCATACAGTCTGGTGCTGCCACATAGTGAAATTCATTGCTGTGCTGCGGGACTCACACTGCGCAACACAACGGCTATTATGATCGATAACAATTTAACGTGATCGACAATATTCTTAACGAGCAATGATCGAGCAATCGATTAATTATGCCCATCCCTAATTGCTAAGTAGTTATTTAGCTGATGATGAACAGCTTTTTCAATGATCTTGCTTAAAAATGGTAGGTTGGATATCGGCCTATAATTGTTCATGAGTGATGTATCTAGATTTTTCTTTTTTAGGAGTGGCTTGATGACAGCTGTTTTCAGGGCCTGTGGGAATACACCAGTGCAAAGGGACATATTGACAATTTCTAGGACATCTGAGGCCATACAGCTAAAAACAGTTTTAAAGAAGCCTGTGGGCAGAATGTCAAGGCAACAGGAGGAGGAGTTCAGGTGTTGTATAATGTCATCCAGGTTTTTCTTGTTTATCAGAAAAAACTCTGTCATGGCATCTGAATTTGTTTTAAATGGGTACAGAGATAAAACATATCTTGAACCTGGTATTGATGCAGTGACAGCTTGTCTTATTTTATGAATTTTCTCAGTAAAGAAGGAGGCAAATTCATTGCAGGCCCTCGTGGAAAGATGCTCAGACGCTACTGACACAGGAGGGTTTGTTAGCCTGTCAACAGCAGCAAACAGGGCATGTGCATTGTTGCTGTTTTTGGTGATGATGTCAGAGAAGAAAGACTGTCTTGCATTTCTTAGTTCTAGGTTAAACATGCGTAGTTTCTCTTTGAAGATGTTATAGTGAACATTTAGATTTGTTTTTCGCCACCTGCGTTCTGCTTTACAGCACTCTCTTTTTTCAATTCTGACCTGAGGGGTATTTCTCCAGGGAGACCTTTTTTTACCAGAGATGATTTTCACCTTGGTGGGTGCAATAGCATCGATAACATTTGTAATTTTTGAGTTGAAGTTACTTTTTGATTAACAAAAAACAAATCATCAAGTTGAAATAATTGGAACCACATTGGTAATGATGAGGGAGAGAACAAACCTGTCGTAGCAATACCTTCATGCTTGCTAAATGCTTTGCTTATTGTATGATCAGCTTTGTGATTTACAAGGGAATCAAAGGTTCAAAGTTTTTTTGTTTAAGATGTCTGGAAACTAAATAAAATCAAACTCAATGTAAAGGAGTTTAGCCTGGAGGGGGAGTTAAAACCTCTTCCTGTGTAATGTGAGATTATGAACAAACTATTTGCTCTACAATTTGGTGTGGAGAAGTTTAAGGTTTAGGCGTAGGTCATGATGTTTGATGTGTTATGACGGAAAGTATAAGAAGACATTCTTAAGTCAACAAATGTTCATCTTCGGCTGAATAATTTGCTTTCTGCCCTGTCCATCTTGTGATCCTGCTCTTGGTGCTTCATTGAGTTGTAATGATATGACATGGCCACTCAGTGGCAGTGCTGGCCTCCACCTGACGACTGAGGTTGAATAAATCTTCTTGAATTGAAAAAGTGATACAAGTGAATTCCCCATTGTATGGATGACATAATAAAGGGTGATCAATTGTGATTGACTGTGGTGAATACAGTGAGGAACATGAATAATGAATATGAATACAATTAACCTCCAGTATTATACAATTAGTTTTTTCTCTCTCTGGTTAATCCACAAACCACCAAGTGAACCGTTCTCTTCAACTACTTTAAACAGAACAAATAAAATCATAAAAATGTTTTCCCCTAGTAAGAAACATAGGCCTATGCGTCACATTGCATTTTAGAATGTAATATTCTTCACCTCTAGTACAGTCCCCTTGGAGGACCACTTGTCCTGCACATGTTAGATCTTTCCATCTCTCCCTTCTCCAACACAGCTATATCAAATAATCAGTTTGTTTCCAAGCAGCTTTAGGAGTTCATAAGGAGTTGATGATATGAATCAGCCAAGTAAGTGCAGGAGAGATCTGTTATATTGTGTGTATATTTGCAGTATCTCAAAACATGTATTGCTGTTTGCACAGTACAAATAAATATACTGTACATCAGAATTATTGAAATATCTATGTATATGAATATCTATCTATTTTGAAATCACTATGACCAGGTGGGGTTTACCAAAGGTAAATTGTTATTGTATTAATACATCAAAATTATATTATACATTATACCACTTAAAACTGAATACTGTATGTAATGTTTATTGTTATAAGTCCATATTGCTAGCTTACTACTGCCACCTATTGCCATGGAGGAACAGCACAGCACAAATTGCCAGTAAACATCAAAATGAAACTTAAACTTGTGGGTTGTCCCTGCCTTTGCTTATTCATACCTGCAGTTGCACAACCATGAAATATCCTCAGTGTGTTTTTCTGACATTTCCATCTGTTATAAATCTCCAAACCCAACTGCTTTCAGCACAGAAGAGTCCTCTTTTAGCACACCGCTTTTTATACCGCTTTTTTACAATGCCGTCAGATGGTTGGCTGTATAATAAATAAAATCGACTTCTATCTCTCTTTTAATAATTTTAACCTTTCTGAAATAAAAATAACTATGATATTACCTCCATAACTCCTGATGAAATACCCTGGCTTCTCCAAGACTTGCCGCTATAGATTATTTCACCCATGTGGTATAGGCTATACAGTATCTAGTGGTGTAATCCTCCTTATTGTTGTGATCAACTAAAAGTGTGTTGTCTGTGCACCAGGAACTCTGCCTTCCTGTCTGCTATACCTGTCTGCCTTCTACCTGCCTGCTTACCTGCAGCCCCAAACGACCACTTGGCCTAGCAGGCTGCCTACTCTAGCTCTTCCTGCCACTCACTGCCTGCCACTAAGGCACCTTGCTTTGCCAGCAGATAACAGCTCTATACCGCAATCTCTCTTGAGTCCACTTTTGACAAGCCATCACATTGACCTTCCCGAGGCCAATAAAGTCTCTACCTTTTAAGAAAGAGTGGTCACTTCAGGATAATGAGCTGCTTATTTGATGCTTAGTTTATTTACTACATAAATCTCATAATAAAGTGATTCCTATCTATTTTTTAAAATTAAATCTAAAAAAGTTTTTAATTTTTTTAAAATGTTTAACTACATTCCATAATGTTTCACCAAAGGGTTTAAAAATGTAGCCTAATTGAATTTGTACGTTTTCTTTTTCTTCATCTGTGTTTGCTGTTGTGTATTGTGTGTAGACACATGTCTTTCTTTTATTGAGACAAAAAGTAGGCTAAGCATAAAATAAAATAAACAAAAAGTCGAAAATCTGTTCCCCTCTGGGAAGCAATTAAGGATAATTTTCTCGTTACTTTCTATTGGTTTTGTATGGAGAGTAGACGTATTTCTCTTCTCAACATTCAAAATTAGTTTTAAGAATAGTCACTTCCGGCTGCAATCTTTGTTGGTGGGATAGGCCTACCTCTGTAGCAAAGTTGAAGAAAAATCACTATCATTATTCAGTAGTAGGATATTTTCTCATCAAAACGATAGTCCTTGGGATATGTCTTTATCGAAGGTGGGTGTTGTAAAATCACTTGTAGGCTATAAATGTATCTAATTATATCTAGCTAATGCTAACATGTAAATAGGCTATCTATAGCATTGATATTTACACAATGAATAATTATAAACTTTATTTATAAAGCCTAGCACTTTTCTTACAAGAAATGCAGCTCAAATTATGCTAACCTATTCAGCCTACATAGGCTAATAGCAATTCCATGCACAATGGAATGAAAAGGAGAAAACACTGATAACAGCAGGTTCAATACAATGGTGGAGTCAGCAAATCTGGAGAATGCTTTTCTTTTCAAAACACTTTTTGGCAAAATCTGGGAATCTCCTCGCGATCCGCTACGACTCCGTGTGCATAGGCCACTGTTAAAAATGGCAGTCTTTGGTTTTTGAATAGCCTACTATGTGTGAGCTTAGCTTTATTTTATATAGTCTAGGTCTAAGGTATAATTATAACCAATGTGGTAAAAGCTGAGGAGCTCGCGCTGCTCGGGTGGGGTATCTGGCTCTCGTGCGGGGAGGTGTATTCACGGACCAGACAACTGCAGTGGACTCGTTGTATTTGTTATACAGGTTCCGGGGCCACCGCTGTCAGGCACTGAGCTCCGTACGCTTTCCGTCGGTGAAGAACACACACACACACTGAGTGATGCGCGACCAGCCTGCACCGTCTCCTACACATCTAGAGAGGAGGTGACTTGATCGGCATATGACATACTCCAGGTAAGACATATTTATTTTATTAAATTGTCACACGGAGGCAGTTAATCAGCGGGAAATCGCCGAATCCTCGCTTTCTCAGCGATGCTTTAATAGCCTTCATCCAGGGCATCCGGAGGAGCGCTGGATGGATGGATGGATTGATGGATGCTGCTTTGCTACGCCTGTGGATTTGTCCTCAGCATCAGTGTTTCAACTGGTGAGCTTTGACGGAAAACGTTTCTCGCTTTGTAGGCTAAGTCTGTCGCATAATGTAGGCAAAATACCTACAGTAGCCTATTTATGGGCAACTCGGATAAAATAGCGTAGTTGAGCTGTTTTGAACCTATTCCCATATAGCCTAATGCTACAATTGACGGTGATTCATCCCTGCGCATCCTAAAGTGATCGACTGTAGTTATTGTGTGCCTTATAGGCCTGTAGTGTCACATGAGTTGTGGAAGGTCACCAATTTCCAGATGTCCTTAATAGTCCAATTCCTCTGCTGCACCGTAATATTAAACGGCACCTCAGTCATGTGCAGGATACTCTGAGTTCTCTTTGTGGAAATTGCTCATTCGACCCTGATATCTTTCTCATTTCCTTTAATATAGCCTACATCCTATAGGCTAGATCCCATTACTCAATAGGCCTAGCCTTTATTTAACATTTGAATGACATATTCTTTGGAATTCCTCCCATCCACGGTGCCAGTCACGGTGCGAGGTAGGCAAACCACTAGCCCCAAACAATTTACAAACATTGTTTTCAAGTTGTTTTAGGATCAAAACGTTGTATAAAGCTTGAAGGTTTTTGAGGCCTTTCATTGGTGGAGGGTTTGTGTAGGCTATTTTCTTGTGCCTGTTGTGTACCATTCTGTGCCAGTCCCGGCCATAGGGGAGGGCATGCGCTGAACGCCGTTTTCTCTGGCTGTTTATTGTTCAGAGGGAGCGGGGGGGGGGGGGGGGGGGGGGGGGGGTGCACAGGCTCAAATGGTCTGCTGTGCATCATACAATGTCATGTCCGCAGCGCTTGTCCTCATCCAGTCAATGCAGAAATGTTTTTCTGTTTTGTCTGATGTTTTCAGCACCTGTCTTGTCGGTTTCTCTCACAACATGAATAACACGGAGAGTGTTTAACGGCCCAGTGGTAAATACAGTAGGCCTACATCCTCAGCTGCATTTGTTTATTAAAGGTGGTGTAGGGGGAGCAAAGAAACCCTTTATATTTCCCACAGTGCCATTTTTTGAATCTCCTCTTTCCAGCCTCTGTCTGAAACGCTCTGTTCTAATGCATGTCTCTTTAAGCCTCGCCCTCCAAAAAGACCAGTCTGCTCTGATTGGGCTAATTGGCAGCTAGATTCAGGAGTATTTGGGGGGGTGCTTATCACTGGTAGTGCTAAGTTAGGTTGGTAATGGGGGTGTGGGGATGGCTTCTCCCCTTATGACATCATAAGGGGAGAGACATCTGACTGGGAATTTTGAACACAGGTTTTAAAAAAAGGTGGAGAAAAAGAGAGAGGGTTGTTTTTTCTCATACTTTGCTAGTCTCTACTCTCACCCAGAACCTATATTAATGTTGAAAAAACATGAAAAGGTGCACCATGCAGAGAGGTCTTAAAAGGTGTTAAAAAGTCTACTGATATTGAGAAAGTGAAACTCACCACCACGCAACACTACAGTGAACACCGCACCGCCTGATTTGATGTGAACACACCCTAAAAGGTGACATTTAATTCAATATTTTGCTATATTTCAGATGATTCTAGATGATGACACGACCAGATTACCAGAGCCATCAATGATCACTGGATCAATTCAATATAACAGAACTTAAAAAATACTTTTCTCTTGCATTAACATTAAATCAAATGTACACATTTAGATAGCAAGTTACTGAGATCAAATATACATATTGCAGCCTCTTTATTGAACCCCTAAACCAATAACCATCCCTTAGATCTTAGATTCAATTGTATCATTTATATATTCAGTTCAGTTCAATTCATACTTATTTATAGTTATCTTGTTGCAACTTTTATATAGAGCAGGTCTAGACCATACTCTAGGGCTGGCCCGAATACCATTATTTTACAGGCTTCAAATACTTGTTGGATTTTCCGAGCGAGTATTCGAATACTCGTTCTAAAAAAACACACCATCAAAACCAACATTAATAATCCCAATGTACTCACTGAAACTGTGCGAGCAGAGACAGCAAGCTGCGTAGTTTGTTGATGCTTTAATAACTTTAGAACGGTAATAAAGTCGGTGTATCTTACTTTTTCCCCGTAGAAGCAAACAGCTGTTGTTCTGTTCCAAGTCAGCTGTCCTCTGTGCCATCGTAACCCTTACAGGAGCTTTACAATTCATCCCGTAACATACATCTTTTCAGGGATTTATAAATCCATACAAAGATCCAATATTGATAGTCTTTTGTGTCCATATTATATCCATTATTGACTGCGTATTTCCACGATGCAAGCAAGTGACTGTTGATGATGGGCAATAGCAGCGCTGCGGCTGCATAGCGAACGTAGCCTACACAAACAGCTAAGCTAACGTTAGCATTACGCCAAGCATTACTTTTCTTTCCAAAATCCCGCTTATGTTGTGGTATAGTGGTTAAGAGGAACACATCATCTATTCTTCCTCCATCTCTCTCTCCCTCTACGCTTAGTTAAATTTTTAGTTTGCCTCGCTCTGGTAACATCACGTAGCTACAGCTGATTGCACCGGTTGCGCTTTGAAAGGTCAGCGGCCAACTGGGTCAAAGTTCAAATAATTCGATAATATATTTTAAATGAAAGTCTAATTTGTATTTTTCAATTGTTGTATAACTTGTGTATCTAAATATTATTTGCTGACAAAATATGTTGCAGTTTGAGCTACTTTTCCAAAAAATATATATATATATTTATAGGGGAGAACGGGGTAATCTGAGCCACTTTTTACATGTGCTCCCCTCTAAGAGAGCTAAAATGATTTATCACTCAAATTTAAACATTTAATTCAGGATGTTTCCAAGAAATTGCCATTAGCAGAATTTTTTCAAGAGAAAGGGCAGTGAAAATATGATTTTTCCACTCTGAAACTACCATAACAAAAAATATGATTGTTTTAAAAAAAGTTGTCATGTGGCTCACTTTACCCCAGCTGTGGGGTAAACTGATCCACTTACTTTTTCCACTCTGAAACTACCATAACAACACATATTGTAACAGTAAGAATCCTGAAAGCTAGCCACACATTCCAGAACTAATGTCGGACTAGTATAAGAATGATGGGGTTTGGTCAATTAAGCAAAGCAAATTTTCTAAACACTTGAAAGTAACTCTGAACAAAATCAAATACAACATATTATAATTCAAAAGGTTTTAATAGATTCAAATGAAAGATAGAACCAGTTAGATTAGAACACAGTCTGGGGGTCAGAACACAGGACCCTTAGAGCCAGCTAGTGTCTAGGGGTCAAAGCATAGGAAAATCAGAACCAGCGAGAACAGCCTGGGACTCAGAACACAGGAGAAGACCCAACTGGATTATAACATCAGCCTGTCATACTCTACAACTAGGCCTACTCTACATTCCAGCCCTGAAGGTTACAGGGAAAGATGAGAACGTGCTCTTTCCGTGTGGTTGCCCCAGGTCGTCTTCCTGGTATATTTCCTTGGCATAATGGCTTTTCTACAATGTGTATGATATTAAAATAAAACATATGTTATGTAATATTACATTAAACTATGTTTAAGACTAAACTTAACTTGTGCCTCATGGTGGGGGAAAGTGAGACAGTGTCTCACTTTCCCCCACATCATTTGGCTCACTTTCCCCCACCACCACAATTTGAGAAAAAACTACCTCTCATAGCATTTCAGGCTAATCTTTAGCTAATATCATCACATCGTTTTTATATGTTGGTAGTTCATCAACACGTATGATAGAAGTTTTTCTACGTGAATTAATTTGCTTTGGCACAACAGTTGATTAAGTTGACAGCAAGAAAATTTACTTTTACATGCAAAATACCTATTTTGGTGAAAAAAACATGCTTACCACAGCACCTCTTTCATGGCCAAGGGGAAATGAGAGGGGCTTGAAAACATATATCTCACATGACCATAAATGTTTTCCATTGCCTAGATACAGGGCAGAGCTGTACGCTTATTTTTTTAGGTGGTAGCACTGGTGCTAGCAAGCAAAAAAAATCAGTAGCACAAAAATAAATTCAGTAGCACACAAAGTATGATCGAAAACTTGCATAACCTTAACCCATGCATTTCGCTCTAATTACCTTTTAGCCTGTCATCTTGGTCTCATTTGAAATTCTCAATTAATGTCATATCCTAGTGTGTGCAGTAATAATTGTAGAAAAATTAATAGGGGTGCACTGATTGTAATTTAGACAAAATAATCTAACCTCCCTGCCAATTGCAATTTTTTGCTGATTCAGAATTATTTCTCCCCATAAAATTAATATATATATATTTTTTGTATATACATATCATTATTATATTCATATTAATAAATATTTTTGGTAAATGTCCTTCTGTTAATTAAAACCTATAACTTTAAAACATATAGCCTATTAAATAAATAAGTATACATATTGGTACAATTTAGGATAAGTTAAATAGGAATGTGTTGGGAGTAGTTCTTCAGTGGCTTATCAGTTATTTCAAACTTTGTTTAAATAGACTACTATTGTTGACTGCTCTCTGCAGCTGAAGCAGTTGATTTTCAAGCTAGCGCACTGCAGGGCTGTGAAGCGCGAACTTCCTGTTCTTACCGGCTTCAAAAAAGTCAACTCACGTTTGGCTAGTAACATGCTTTTAATGTGAAGGCGCACAGGAAATGTTCTGTTTGCACACACGCAAACTTAACTGCGTGCCGTCTCCTTCCGGTTATTACCTTTGGTGAAGTTTATTAGACGCTAGAATCGCCGCACAAGCACAGGTCCCGAGCACACATCTTTCACCAGCCAAAGTGGAGGGTGGACTCAATAACTTACTTGCCTAAGACTTAGGGATGGGCATAATTAATCGATTAATCGATCATTGCTCGTTAAGAATATTGTCGATCACGTTAAATTGTTATCGATCATATAGCCGTTGTGTTGCGCAGTGTGAGTCCCGCAGCACAGCAATGAATTTCACTATGTGGCAGCACCAGACTGTATGGGCAGCTGTAAAACATCCTACCAGCAGGGGGAGATACTTAACTAGTAGTAGGAGACAACAGAACAGGCTCAGGCAGCGGCCTGCGAGCTGCCGTAGATGGCAAAACTTAAACAGCAAGAAGTTAAGGAGAAGTTTGGCATCGGACAGCTTTAGATCTGAAAATAACTAAGTTCATTAAGCATTGTGAAACCTTGTACAACACTTAAACAAACCGAATTATGTACCACTTGTACATTGAAGCCTAAATCCGACCCTGTTTAACGTTAGCGCCGCTAGCATTAGCGGCTAACTTTAGCGTCTATGCTTTCCTACTTCGCCTTCATCAGGGAACTAATTTGCACATTTTGTTTATTAGTTGAAGTAACGTTAGGTCCTTTACCACTCAGAGAAACGTGCCGTGCCCTTATGCAGTCTTTGGCAGCATCTTAGGAGGCGCATTATGTGTTTAAACTTTAAAGGTATCGTAGCATTGGCTCCTTGTTGGCTCATAGCCTCGGGCTTTAACCAGCGCTGTATTTTATTATTATTTTATTTAAAAAAGTTGCCTTGTCTTAATAGATTTGTTTGCCTAGAAGATCTTGGAATAAAGATGTAATTGAGTAAAAACCTCTTGTATACAGTCTATGGTAAAAACGCTGTATTTTGGATGTTCTGTTGGCATTTTTTAATATGTAAAAAAAGATAACGATTGCTCGATAATTGCTCGTTAATTTTCCCGATGATCGATCAATTGAATTTCTTAAAATGCCCATCCCTACTAAGACTACATTTACCCGAATTTGGAGAGTGTTAATGTAGAGCCCTCTAAGCAGTGTTGTGCAGCACTCCTCTGTGTCTCAAACAGACAGCATCTGCTCATTAGCACTCGTGCGAGTGTACTTGTATTCATCATCGCACGTGATCAATTTCAGTAGCAAATGTGATCAAAACTGTCGCACTGTACAGCCCTGCAGGGGGTGGCTCACATTACCCAATGCCTCAGATTCCCCCGTTCTCCCCTATATATATAGCCTATATATTCGAATACTAAATTGAGCTCTGAATACTAATTTAACATACGAATACTCGGATATTCGAATAATTTGGGCCAGCCCTCTTTATCTACCTAGTGTGTGGTCTTATACTGTCTAAATCTACGTATCTGAATGTATGTGTCGTAGGCAAAGACATTGAATGTTGTGTGATAACAAAATGCCTGTGGATAAAATTTGTAATATGCTCTGTAAAGGAGGTTAGCTGTGGGAATGGATAAAGATGGAACAGTGCGGTATAGAGAGCAGCCAGAAAGAGGAGAACAATGGCTGTGTCGCAGCTGAGGATGACCAGTGGTATAGAGGATGAGAGTAATGCATAGCTATTATAGAAACTGAAGGGTCCCTGGAGAGTGATGATAGAAACCTATATAAGGCCTTAGAGGATGCATCCAGCATGTTGACTCGCTGCTGTGTGGGGAAGTTTTAACCTCCTCCTTCTCTTCCCATCTATTCCCACTATGTCTATGACTATGCACTGAAGGACAAACCCCCTCCCTGCAGCCTGCTGGAATCCTTTTAGTGCGGCAAAACATTTGAAAAATAGGATTACATTTTTAGCCTATCAATATGATTGATCTATACACATACTTGTTACGAGATCCAAACATATTGTTTGAGCAGAAATAAGTCTGTCTTTGCATTGTGGATGGCAATGCCACAGGGAAATCAGTTTCAAGTGTAAAATATTCCTTAAAGCTTTGCTCTGTGAATCTATGGATTTCACCTGCCAAACATTTAGGTTCTCTTCTCTTTTCACAACATAAGTGTGGGCGGAGGTTTTAACATACTAGCATGCCCTTTGGCAAAAAAAAAAACAATCAAACAAATGAAAAAAAAAGCATTTCCAGATAATAAAATCTATAGTGCTACAGGGTTGGTGTAGATTTACATGTTGCATTAACTGTTAGAAATGCGGAAAGGCAATTGAAACGATGAATTATGATGAGTTTTTTGTGAGTAAAGTGGTGCTCTTGTAAAGAGGAAGGTAGTGCTGTTTGTGTGACAGTGAGCAGTTCTGTTCAACACTGGATTTAGCATGTACAGGAGGACAAGGTGGGAACCCTGCTGTTGCTGTACCTTAGCAAACAATGACATGCAGGTGTGGGGCTAGGTATAATGTACGCCTTAGAGTTGCTAAAGGTAAATCCACTCGGAAATCATTTCTGTGAATTTAATTTTCACTGGTTTTGTTAATTTCCTTCAAAAAAAGAAACAGATCACCTAGATAGATGACAATTGCATGTCTGTTATGTCCACTAAGCAGTATTTACATCATGCTGTTTTTATTATGGTCTACCATAGGGCTGCATCTCATCGATATTTTAGTTTTTCATGAAGACAATGATGGATTTTTCACGTCAAACGCAGTTAATAGTTAATTTTCTCCGGCTAGGGGGCTCACAATCAATACAATAACCAAAGACGGAGTTTGATGATGTCATGGACCATGGAAACAGCTTTCGGCGAGAGAATACGCAGCGCAGGGCAAGGCATAATCGCAAGCAAAACAATACAATACAAAAATACAATCCTAAGAAACTACTACGTATATTTACCTTTACTTTTTAGTGTGGTTGTAAAGTGACTCCCCCCGTATTATCCAGTCCTCCCTGTGTTTCACTAATCAATGGTATCGCTTGGATTTTCAGGATGTAGAGGCACGAGTGAAACAGTGAATTACTTTATTCAAATAAATAATTCCTCTGATTTTGAAAAAATGTATGGAAACATTTCTGATGTTTAGTACACAACCCGAAAATATATATTACATTGGTTATGTAATTTTGGCAAGTTATAATGCAAAGTCAATTCCCCTTAAAATTGTTTGCTATATCTGATGAAACACTCAAAATCTTAAAGCTGTACAGTTAGAAGAGCAGAGAAGCAGCAAATTCTCAAATTTGAGATGCTGAAACAGCCCAGATTCAGCAATTTTTTGGGCTTCAGAGTCAGTATCTTAAAACATAGTTATCTGCATAAAGTGGTAATCAGACCGCCAGTTGGTCTTCCTTGCTTGCAGTGTAATATATCGCGCTACTTGAAATATTATCCATTTGTATGTGAATTCAGGGTGCATTGCTTTAGGAAAAAAATGTCTTTGTCCTGTTAGTTGTTGTATCATTCACTGTCCTTTGTGAATTTATCTCCAGATGACATCATCACTATAGTCAGACTCTGAGCTGAGCACTGAACACTGAGCGATGCAATGAATGTTGTAGAAAAGAGATATTAATCACATATATTAATTGTTAATGAAGTGGTCATGAGTTTAACTCACTCTTTCTAGTAAAAGCCCTCATATTCCCACACAGGATTTTATTTCCTTAAATCAACCTTATTGTCATAATCCTGGATTTGTTGGCTGAGATATGCATCAAGGTAGCCTGGTCCTACCAGACCATCTTACTTCATTTCATACAGAAGGTCTGGAATCGCTCAATTGACAAACGTTACCTCACTTGAAGGCGGGTGTCTGTTGAAGTTTAAAACTATTGGATCTGCCCAGTGCCACTCTGGATCTGCCATATCCAATCGCATAACGTTTGGTCGTGACATGTCATGCGCCGGCTTCTGACTACAACTGAAACTGCCGCACAACCTCAACGTCATTGTTCTCAGCCACTTCCTCTGTTCGCTGATTTGACAGCCAACAATCTGGCTGAAAAAACCCACAAATGGCGTCCTTAACCACTGCAACATCTTACGTGTTGATGATCCATTCTCAGCTGCTGTCAGAGGGGGGGGGGACCAAATCCACACCTTCTCGTCACCACCAGGGAAAGCTGGAAGAGGACAGACAGACAACCAATGAGCGAAGCAAAAATTAATTTAAAGATTTAAAAATGTAACAAGCATGCGAGTAGAAATAGTACTATCCTGATGGACGATGAATCAGTGCTGGTGTGAGGCAACAGCAGGCAAGGAGGGTCCGTTCCTAGGATGGCTGATTCCGCACAGAACTCAGAGTCAGTCGTGTAGCATGGGGAGTGCTTGGTAAGGTCCCCGAGTGGCACAGGGCAAGCAGTCTTCCGTACACCATAATTTCCATGCCCGCCTTTCGGACGGGGATTAGGTGCTGGGCTCTTTCTTCTTTGCTCGCCGTTACTGAGGGAATCCTGGTTAGTTTCTTTTCCTCCGCTGTTTCTTTTCCTCCACTTAGTAATATCCTTGAGTTTAGCGGGTTTTCTCGTCTGATCTGAGATCGTGGTCGAATGAGCAGTGGCCAAAGATGGGGAGTCTCACGGAGCCTGAGGTAGCTGGGTACCCCTTACATTTACTGAAGGGAAATGAAAATTGAGCAGAAGTAGGTAGGCAGGCGGTGCCAGGCTAGCATCAAGGTGCAAAATAAAACAAATACACTACGTTTTGTCTTGCAGTCAATCTTTAGAGTACAGAATACAACCTAGACAAAAAAATACCAGCAGCGTGGTCAATAGCACGTAATAAATTATTTAGAGTTGACAGAAGCCTTTCACTTTGTTATGTGATATGCTTGGTTGTGTTTCATAAGGTACTTTTTGAATTGCACTGTAATCTAATATTTATAAAGAATTTTGCGTCATCATCTTCCACTGCACAGCTGGGCTGGCTGTTCTGTCTGCACAGTAAGGACTTTAATCTTTGTGTTTTCAGCTTGCCAGCAGCTGTTTTGTTATTCCTTTTTACTCTGGGTTTATGGACCAATTGTTTCTGGTTGACATGTGTGCTGGATTACAGCATCAAAATTGTTTCAGAGTTATCTGACTCACAAAACTGGCCTTTCGTACTCAAATTTGTATACAAGGATCATGGCATAATATATTAATGTCAATGTGATACTGGACTGATACTGTTATAGGCTTGACAATGAGACTAATGTATTGCTTTTTTAAGTTAAGTCTCTGAGTAATTTCCAATCAAGGATAGTCTTCCATACTTTAACCATACCAAATGACAGGTTGTTGTCTGAAGGAGTTGGGTCAGCCCTTGTTGTCTATTGATCTTGACATTGGTTTTGTTTCACACACATGAATATGAAAGCCATATCAGTTTTACATAAGTTGTTTTGACAGCAATGTCTCATTTGATGGATATTTGTTCTTGAAAGTGTGATCTGTGTATCTGATTTTGTCATGAAACCCTCAAAAGGCATTTTTAGTTAAAGCTATCACCGACACCTATAGCTTTCACCCACTGGATACTATCGATCTCAAGTGTGCTGGTGTTTGAGAGGCCGGGCGTTATTTTTGCTTATGTGTTGACTCTTGTCACCAAGTTACATTGTGTATGCTTACTATTGCTCTATACTACTAACAGGTAAAAAGAATATGCAGAAATCAAGTTCACTCTTTTGTCGTCGGGCATGGTTAAGAGAAGGGGCAACGTTTTGACATACAGTAGCTTGTTTCATTATTTGTCACAGTAAAAATGTGATCCAGTCTACTATTGTTGTTGTTTTTCTTTAAGTGGCCAACAACTGAGGGCGCTTGGGGTGTAGTGGCCTGAGTGCCCCCACATAGAGGCATTCAAAGAACTACCCGGGTTGAAATCCGACCCGGGTAGTTCTTTGAATGTTATTGTCTGTCTCCGCACTATCAAGAAAGAATGGGGGAAAAAATTGAGAAAAAATAATCTTGAAAAAAAATAAACGGGCTCTGTGATGGTTCACTTTTCACATAGCTTCTATTCAAAGACAAAGGTAAAGGGAAACATATGACTTTGACAGTATGTTTCAACTGTCTTCACTGTGGCAGGTGGTTTGTATTTGATATTAAGCTCTCTTTGTTTATAACATCGCTCAACCCTGCTCCTCTGGTTCGGCAGTAAAATCCATTTTAATTTTACTAGTTAGTCTGCAGAATCCCTCAAACACTTGTCTTCACTCCCATGGCACTCTTCAGCACATCAATGACCTCTGCACCTTTGAGTAATCAATATCGGAGCAGTGACTGGTTGAGGCATGAAGAGGTCTTTGAAAGATGCTGCAGGCCAGCAGGATGTGTCATTTACACTTACCTGAGTGTTCAAAATTACACCATGCTGAGTCAAGTGTGAAGGCCAAGGCCACATTGTCCCGAGCCTGAGGTCCTCAAAACATACAGGTAGTTTACTAAATCTCTTTTGACTGGCCCCCTACCAAACAAACCTTTTATTATCTTCACTGCTTTTAACCCTTGTGTGGTGTTCATATTGTTGTTACACAGCCAGTGTTCATGGGGCTGGTGTACCTGCTGCATTTTAGGGTTTTTTAATTCAACACAATCATACATTTTATGTTAAAATACTCAACAGATGTTTACTTCATCACAATTACAAGCAATATTAACAGCATATATGGTTAATATTTGCCCTTTACCTTTGTTAGATCACATTTATGAATTAAATAACCACTTGTTTTTTGTCTTTAAAAAATAATAATAATAAAACAAGGAAAACTATTATATTAAAGAAATGAGGGGAATAAATTCAACAAATTTACAAATGAAGCAAGGTTTTTCATATTTTTTGATTTTAATTTATTTGAACTTCAGTGGAAATTTAACCCATTCAGGTCAGTATACACTACAAAGCTAATGGGCTGATCTTAAGGCTGGTCCTGTGTCTTAGTTTTAGAACTAGCTGATGCTCAGTCTTATCCTCTTCATCAAAGTCATTGTCTGACTCTGAATTTTCGGAAATGTGACCCTCACTGCTTTATGCAGATGATTTGGTCCTGATGACATAATCGGTCTGTGACCTTCAGCTTTCACTGGATTGGTTCACAGCCAAGTGTGAAACGGCTGGTATTAGGATCAGCACCTCTAAATCCGAGGCCATAGTTTTCAATAGGAAACCGATGGATCAACTCCAGATATGGAATGACTCCTTACCCCAAGTGATGGAGTTTAAGTACCTTGGGGTCTTGTTTGCGGGTGAGAGGACAAAGGAGCCTGAGTTTGGCCGGAGAATCGGAGCAGTGGGGGCGGTTTTGCACTCACTTTACCACAACGTTGTGATGAAAAGAGAGAGCTGAGTCGGAAGGCAAAGCTCTCGATCTACCGGTTGATCTTGGTTCCTACTCTCACCTATGGTCATGAAGGCGGGGTCATGACCCAAATAACTAGATTGCGGGGTACAAGTTTCCGAAATGGGTTTTCTCAGGAGGGTGGTTGGCATCTGCCTTAGAGATAGGGTGAGAAGCCCAGTTATCCTGAGAGATTTGGAGTACAGACGCAAGTAGAAAGGAGCCAGTTGACGTGGTTCGGGCATTTTGTAAGGATGCCCCCAGGAGGCCTCCCTGGGGAGGTGTTCCCGTCACGTCCAGCTGGAAGGAGGCCTTAGGTAAGACCCAGGACTAGGTGGAGAGATTATATTTCCACCCTGACCTGGAATCACCTCTGGATCCCCCTGCAAAGCTGGTTACTGTGGCCCGGGAAAGAGAAGTTTGGGGTCCCCTGACAGAGCTTCTGCCCCCCGTGACCTGACCCCTAATAAGGAGTTTATGATGAGTAATGATTATGAGAGAGTGTTATTTTCTGCGCAATGCTTATCCCATTTGGCAATGATGCATGCTATCTTTTTACATGGTTTTTCTTTTGTATCAGAAATAATTTAATTTAAAGTAATAATTAAAAACACAGTTGATTTCAAATCAACTGGATTAATTAATTAATTGCCCATCCCCACCATTATTGTTTGAAATAACATTTATGACTTAAAAATTTGGTCATTTAATATTCAATATGCATCTTGATATATACATAGTTTTTTGTGATGTGATTCGTATCAGGTTGCTCTATATCAGTTTTTAACAAGAAATGAAGACCAGAAAAGTAGTATAATAGGATCTCTTTAATGAGTGTATTACAACTGCTGATCCTTTTTCCAAGTTCTGCGGTGTCCCCCTGAATCACTGAGGTGACGCATAAACATCATTTCACCTCTCTTTATGGCATTTATTATGTAAATTAGTCCAAATTAGTTTCACACTTGGGTCTAAATCAGGTCACATTGGGAGAAAAGCAAAATAGAAAAGAAGTAAAGGAAGATAATGAAAGAAACCCTTCTCCCACAGTGCTTGGTGAAAAACAAACCCATTCAAAGCTGCATTAATCATAGGTGGCACTAAAGAATTGTTCTGAGGGGACACCACGAGAGAGAGGGAGGTGGAAAGAAAGAGAGAAGGAGCATTATTCCCTAACCGTATCTGTCGAAATGACAGGAGTATGCTTTGCCTTCAACCTTTGTCCTTTCTGTTCTAGCTTTGTATGATTTAAACATTTGATAAACGTGCCAGTGCCACTACCAATCATGCAGTTTTCATAATTTTTGTATCTTTTAATTTACTTGAATGTTTTAAGGACTCTGACTTCATTCCAGGGTAAATGAAGATATAGGGTGTATTCACACAGGGAAAGTCCGCTAGTTCACTTGCTTTGGTCCAGACCAAATAAAGTTTAGATTTTTTTTGTTTGGTGTGGTCCACTTTCATATTGCCCGTTTTGTAAGTGAACCAGCATTACGAAGCAAAACCACACGTGATCTGAGGTCATTCATTCATTGGACAGACATTCTGGGGTGGAGAGAAGCAGGAAGAACGAAGTAAAAACTGCGAAATATTGATATAATATGGGGTTAAAAATAACAAAAAGGCCTTCATCTAGCCCAGGGATTCCCAAAGTGTGGTGCGCGCACCCCTGGGGGTGCGTGAGCTGCTGCTAGGGGGTGCGCGAGATGAAAAATGTAATGGCGGTCTGATCATTACACAATCCATATTGGTCCGAGTATAAGAGGGTTTTATTTTCGCGGAAATAGGTCGTAAAAAGTGGGGTTGTGTTTTCCAATTTGTGTTTATTTTCTTTTTTTAATCGGGTGGAACGCTGTGCTCTCGGAATCGGCCGGGGCGTTTGTGCGCTTGGAGAGAGAACGCTTTGTGTGGAGAGAAAAAGAGGCACGGGACATCAACAAAGCCGATTCAAAGCCTCAAATCATTATGTTGCGAGTCAACGTGTCAGAGGCAGGAATCGGCAGAGCGATCGACTGTGGCTTTTTAGCTGCGGCAGTTGCAGTGCTGAGGAGAGATGCCAACTGCGCTTTCCTTTTACGCACCAGCACTGCTGCTGTAATGTTCAGAGTTCATCATTTGCTTCAAAGCCCTAATGATTTCAAGAATGAGATGCTTTATTTAAACGCTGTCCATGTGATGGTGGTGATTGTCACTTTGTGAGCTGTAAACTGAAACCAACGGAGATCTCGGAGGGCTTCCCCTCGACAACGTTAATGTGCCCCGGTTATCATTTCAGCCTTAAACCACGGCGTTGATAGCTTTCGTTTCAGCACTAGGCTATGTGATTAACTATGAGCATTAAATAAATGTTGCGTCTCAAATGCCGAGGACAGCAGCGAGGATGACCCGCTATCCCACGACCAAACCAGAGTATAGGAGAGATGACAGCGAGAGCGATCACAACGGGGCAGAGGAATTTGCGTGTGAAGAATAGTCTGTGGTGAACACATCAGAGTTCGGTCTATTTGCACTATCCTACTGTTTATTTGCAATGAAGGAAAGTGTTTTTTTCAATGCGTTTTTATTTTTGTATATTATTTAAATAAATAAAATTGATTGAGTTGAGTTTTGAAAAACAGGGGGGTCGTCTTATAATCAGGGTTGTCTTATACTCGGACCAATACGGTACAGTGTTTTTTCCCCACACAATAAAGACGTGTACATAAACATTTCCTTTGTAAAATTTAGAATCAAAAACTTGAATTTTAATTAATAAATAAACGGAGGCTATTAAAAATGAATCGAAGTTATCTTCTTCTACGCATATGCGCACCTAGTTTGTGGCCTCTACATTCATTCTCGCAATTTATTTAAAATTACTGGTGTTCTAATTTTATTTCCATAACCTGTGTTATGATGACGGGGTTGTTTGCTCCACGGTCATTTAAACTTGCTGCAATTGTTGCTCAACGTGACTCAAAATATTAGGCTATAATATTTTCCCCATTTTATCTGCTTTCTGCCCCTTGTTGTGATCGTGATTATTTTATTATGTGTGTTCTGGTCATTTGAGCATGATCGAACATGCCACCTTTATAGAGCTGGTAAGCGGAAGTTGCTTACTTCCGGGGCATGGGACCTATCGGCTCGAAAAATTACAACGGTAGTCAATGGAAAGAAATGTATTATTTTCTGGTCCCAGTCATGAAATGCCTTCGATTACACATATGTTTTGTATGGATTTAGATGGTATTTTTTCGTGCAAAGAATGGAACAATTTAGCGAGTAGAAGCTGGATACGGTCAGGTTTTGTGCAGAGCGCTTTTGTGGACTACAGCTCTTCGCTGCTCTTGACACTTATGATATACGTCACCACCACTGGCACCTGCTTAGCTCAGAAACATGGCTGTGTCTTTAATGCACTTTACCGCCTTCTTTCAATGACAAGACAAAAGTCTTCAGCGTGGCGAAAATCACTACACAAGTGGACATGTGGAGTTTCAATTTCTCGAGTGGGGAGATTGTTGGCGTTGTCCACGCCAGCCATTAGCATTAGCATTAGCACTGTCAGTCGAGAAGTGGAGGGAATGTGTTGAGGTGACGTCACAGAGGCGACAAGACTTGTAGTTGTTCTCGTAACATTTTTTCAAAAGCCGTTAGACGAATAATCATACAACATACCGTCAAACTCTTCACATGAAAAATGATCATTTAGACCCATACAAAACATATATGTAATCCAAGGCATTTAATGACTGAGACCAGAAAATAGTAGATTACTTTCCATAGACTCCCATTAATTTTTTTTCAGCCGATAGGTCCCATGCCCCGTAATTCCGCCACTTCCGCTTAACAGCTCTATATGGCTATAAAAAAGCTTGTTGCATTTTTTTTTAACGTGTGGGGGTGCGTCAACCCGGTTAGGACATAGAAGGGGGTGCGCGGCTAAAAAAGTTTGGGAACCGCTGATCTAGCCTATAAATAAAGAAGAAAAAATCTAATTATTGTTGTTTCATATGTTTATAATATGAAGCCCTAAGACAATGCCACGTAATGTGGTTTATAATCTATCATGTGAAACATAATTTTTACTGTATTTTTGCTCGCGAGAAGAATTGGCTGGTGCCGACACTCAGCTGATTAAGGTGTGTATCAGCTGGGTGTCAGTTCGGCGCAGTTCAGCTCCAAACTGACATGGGGATAGTATTGACGGACCCGTACATTGGAAGCAAAATAAAAACACACACTTCTTGCGCAGCGTGAACCTGTTGACACTGTGCGGGAGATGCTCCCCTCTCCTTCATCTGATCGCTGAACACATTCAGCATTTTTACGCGTCCTCTGTAATGTAATGTAAATGTAATATGTTCTGGGCCCCCATTCAAATCACAACTTATCGTCCTAACAATGGCGACAACAACACTTTCCCATAGTGTGAAGCTGACGGCAATTTATTAAAAAAGAAAAGGCACAGTGCTTCCTGCAATTGGGTCGGATCGAGCCCGGACAAATTCACACCACAAACGAACTGCAGCAGAGTGCGTTTGGAAACGCACCGAGACCACCTCTTCAGCCGGGTCTCGGAGCGTTTGTGTGGTCCGCCCCCGAGTGCGATTGCTGTATTCACACCTGCCTGAAAGATGCGCACCGAAGGCGGAAGTGCACCTGAGTTCGTTTCAACCGAACTAAACACGGTATGTGTGAATACACCCATAGTCTAAAACCTTAGTAACCTTAGCATGACTAATGTTCATGTTCGTGGTGAGTAGCATTTTACCAAATCATAATCCAATATTAAATCAAATCAAAATTAATGACCTGAATGATTGTTTATGAAATGTTAATTAAGTATAACACTATCCAATTGCTTATAGTAATTCCAAAGAGTGTCGTTACTGTTCTGTTCAGATAATCTGTGTTATTTTCTTACACTGGAGAAAGCTCCCTCCAGACCCAGAGGAGACATTATTCAACTGTTCCTAAAGAAAAGCCTTGCCTGGAGATTTCCCCCATAATATAACTCAATATCAATTCAATATAATTAAAAGCTCAAAAGTGTTGAGCAGAGAGAGGGAGACAGAGCAAAGGGGAGCATAGAGGATTTGCACAACTTTATTCACAACTTTCAGACGCGGTAATTGCACCACTAAAATGGCCTGTTGCAATTAGCAATGGCCTTTGAGGATGGGATGGGAGCAACTTTGCGCTGGATTTAGATTATTCCCTCATTTAACTACATTCAAATGGGAGAGGTGCACCGTCTGTGCTGTCTGCGCGGCAGGGCAGTTTCAGTGCAGTCTGCACGCATTTCTGTATTCTGTTGATAGGACGCTATATCTTTCTCTCATTTGCACAGGTTTAACGGCCGCAATCCTTTAGTGGATGTGTCTTTTCTCACCTTCCTCAAAATCAGTAAGGGGTGGGGCTCTAACCACTACACCACAAGCGCCCCCTGATATTTACCTTTTTAATTAGCTATTCACAGTAGCCATTTTGTGATACCAATGAGGTACTTATTAATGTGTCTACATAATTGTTCTCAAAGATGCGCCACTGCATTTGCTTGAACCCCTTATCATTTAGTTATTAGTTTTGCTTTCTCAGAGTTCAAAGCATGCCTTTTGCAAACTTGTAGTGTTAGTGTATACATGTTTGCCTGCAATTCCCTGGTAGCATTTGGTAGATTGATACAATTGTCCCTTTGGACAAGGATCCGTCTTCCTCAAGAATGGTCCTTTTTATGTTGTAAGATTTGTGCAGACAAAAAAAAGATGCATATATTCAATATGCATCTGATCTTGAAAACCTGGAGTTTCGGATGCCGAAACCTTGGCAAATAGTTAACATTGTACGTTTCCTTGGTTATGTGTGTGTATGTTTGTGTGTGGCCTTAATATTTCCATTTGATCAAACCACCTGCTGGGTTGTGTTCCTTTGGTACACTGTCACTTCTGTCATTACTTAGGCTTAAGATGCATTCACCAAGTCAGCTCACTAGCTTCCGCGTTTGTTTGAGGGTCAGCATGATATTAGCATGTAGATATTCAGAGAGCCTCACCTGCGGCTTTCATTGTTGGGCTGCACTGACAAATTCACATCTGATAAATGTATTTTCTCAACAGTGAGAGATTGTTGCTATTCAACGAAACAATGTTGGCTATAGATGCAGAGGTAAATGTATTTCCATATAAATTGCAGCATGCTGTTTTCATGCATGACAAATGTGAATCAGGCTGAATCTTGAATTGCGTTGGAGTGGCAGCCTCTGGGTCATTACTTTTATAGCCAGACATGTTTGTCGATTGACAGCACAGATGATTATTCATCATTTGTGTGATAAAGTTGATGGGGATAGGGAGCTACCAGATGGTTGTTTTATTTACAATGTGAGACTAAGAGGAACTGGGAAAGAGGACAAAGCTGACAATGCAGATAGAAAAGTCAATGTAGCAAGGAAAAAATTAAAGGCAAGAAAGGCAAAAAAATAAATGTAATTAGATATAATTTTCTTAACTTTTGCACGTCAACAAAAACATTTTATATTTATTATTTCTATTAATTTTATTTTATATTTAGAGGGTACGCACCTAGCCTGGCTCCGCCCGCCCGCCTACTTCCGGCCAAATTTTATTTTCCCTTCAGTAGTCAGTCTGGGTGTACAGCCCATTTCCCAGTCTTGCCGGAGATTCGACAGCCGGTCCAATCAGCGAACACAGAGAGTGGCTGAGAACGATGACGTCGAAGTCGCGCTCCAGTTTCAGTTGCCAGAAGCCGGCTCATGACACACGTGACGACCAAACGTTATGCGATTGGTTGGCTAATCCAGAGTGGCACTGGGCAGATCCAATAGTTTTAAACTTTAACAGACACCCGCCTCCATGAGTGAACGTTTGCCAATTACAGCACCGCCAGACCTTCTGTACAAATGAAATGAAGTACGATGGTCTGGTAGCACCAGGCTAGTACGCACCCACACTGGGGCAAAACAATGCTGCATGATGCTTATATCAGCGGGAAGGTAAAAGTGAAGGAATATTTAAAGAGCTGTCAATCAATATGGGAGTGATTGCAGGTTGTGGGGTTAACCCCTTATTTACATTATGATCATGGATTGTGCCTTTAGGGCTCACTCTAAATAGCAAACTAGATTACCACTGGTTTTGTTTACAACACAAACAGACCTAACCTATAAGGTTTTGAGGAGCTTCTTAAAAGCGATTTAGATATTTTTTGTTGTTCACTTTGCAAATTCTACGTTTGAGACGTCACATTTAATAACCAAACAGAAAAGGCATGTTTACGACCGTGAAGTGCTGTGCATCTCGAGACGAATAAACAAACAACACTGAACACGTTGTACACGGCATGGAACTAATTGCCGAAGCACTGCATCAAAGACTTCCTCGTGGCTCCTGATTTCAGTTCGGGAAGCATTTTAAAGGTCAGTAGAGAGGTTCAGCGCCTCGTCAGTAAGCTCAAAAACCGTCCGTTGATTTGGTCCCACATTCTGAAATTGGAGCCGCCTGTGCTGACCTCTCAGCCTCAGGTGAGTTGAGGCTGGCTGAGGAATACTAATGAGAGAATGAATAGAGGTGGATTGGAACTTAATAAATAATGTAGTACAACAATAGTTATTTTGTTGGTTTTATAATACAATATTGTGTACAGTCAAAATATCATACACCATTAAATGTATAACACTGAAATAATGAGTATTCATCACAGAAAGTAAAGCTGCAGGCCATGATACACCAACTTGCAGCTATAGAGGTTTGTTTATCTCTGCTGAAGCCTTCTCATTTTATCCTCTCTGTTCCAACTTAAGGTGCTTCAGTTCTGTAATTCAGATCAAGAGAGCTTAGTTATTGCTCTGGAACAGGAGGTCACAACAGCATGGCAGTGAACAACCTTGAAAATGTCAACAGGGGTGTAAAATGCCATGAAACAGCTCATGGAAGGTTTTACAGTATACAGGGTACTTTAGCCTTGCCTGTCAGTACAGAGAAGGCAAGTAGAATGGGGATCAATGGGGATAGATTTCCTACTAAAGATGGCCTCTGATGAGCTGAGATGTAGGTGTGTATTGTAAATGTGTCAGCTATTTTTTGTGTGCAATTGCTCATTTGCACACACGTATGCAGTATGGAAATCTGCAGACCCTTCTCATTAACGTGCCTTTTTGTTGTCAGATTACTTTCAGTCATTGTCAGAGCCCTTTTAAGATGGAGAGCTCTGCAAATGTAAAACAATTCCCCTCCCCTGAAACTGCATAGTGCACCTTTAACTTAACTTAATCACCGGGCCCTGGCAGAAATCACAAAGATTAAAACTGTGTTTAGCATGCTGCTGATGTTATGTGTGACAGTGTGAGCCACACAAGTTGTTGAAATTGTCTATACTGTAAATGTAAGTGCTGAGTCTGAATTAAGAGTGATACAATTTCTTGTTTAGTTACTCTAACTTGTGCAGGATGGCCCTTTTGATTGCAGATACTACGGTATCACAAAATCTATTGTTATATTTTGAGACAGTTCTGTGAATTTACATTTTTGTAATTTTTCTTGAGGCAGGAATACAAGTTATAAGTGGTGAGGGTGTTTCATAATTAGTTTAATGGACCAACCAATTGCTCAGTTGTTGCATTCTGTCTTGTATTCAATCACATGCTCATTTGCACTCTGATTCACCCTTCTAGTTTCTGGGTTTAATGCCTACGGCCAGGCGTTTAGTAAAAAGATATTCAGAATTTTTGATTACTGTGATCACTAATCTGTAACATTAGAGAGGGAATTAAAGAGAGCAGAAGCAAAGGCAGCGATACTCACAGTTAATAACAACAACAATTCATTTATGTATCTGGATTTAGGGCTACAACAGAAACAAATGTGGTTTGTGATCTTTGCTTTACAATAAGATAATATGTTGCTCGGTGTGAAGCTATACAGTAGCCTAACATTCCTAGATTGCAGCTGACTCAATTGTTTTCTTTTTCTTCCTTTTTTCCCTGGGCTGTTAAGTGTGATGTGCTGAGTGTTTTGTCTCAGTATAGCTGCAGTGTGCTGCAGTGTGAGTTGGACCTGTGGGACCAATACAAGCCTGGAGGCTGTATGCAAGGAGGTGGAAGGGAGCCATGGTGAACTACAGCAGTGGTTAGATGGGAATGACTCGGTGTTTGTAGCTACTTTCAACACAATCTGTGTGATATTTTCTTGCCTTGTGGGGTTAACATCTATTCACATTCTAGCTCACCCACCTTTTGACAACACATTTTTGGACACAAGAATAACCCTTCATAAATCAACCCAGTCGCCAGAGAAAAATGCTGTCACTTAACATTTCTGCAAACGAGGGATACATAGGCATATTAATGTTTTTGAGCAAAAATATGTTACAGATCAACATTCAATTGTATATAGCGCACGTTGAGCCTGTGTCACGTCTCACATGACTTTCAAGTTTCTCTCAGTCTCCATAGGCCTCTTTGATATATTTAAGGATAGTTAAGCTATTTAATTTATGATAACATTTCTTACGAGAAATTAGCATTTTACTTTCATAATCTTCACTCAGTTTATGTTTACGATCTTTACTTCTATAGTTATGACGAAGATTATTTCAGGTATCGCTACAAAATCATGTCGATGCAAATTTTGTCATGGTTGCGTTGATTCCCTAAGATACTATGGAACGCAGTGCCGCTGAGAGAGAAAGAGAGTTTCTAGGGCTCTGGCCCTGTAGCCTAACTGTTTATTGGTGTTCTCTCATTTAAACAACATTTATATTAGAGCACAGATGACATCTACACAGTCACAAGGATGTTTAAGTTTTGTGAATTAAGCACATGTATATGTCAAAACCATGTCCTCACAAAATGGTATATTGCCATTGAAAATGAATAGTAAAATATCTTAAAAGATTGTTTCAGAATAAAATGTCTGGAGAAGTAGGCACTCAAGTTTCTGTTTTCAAGCCCAGCAGTTATCTTAAGCTGCTTTCTTTGTATTACGCTCAGGCATTGCTCATCTCTTCCTCTTCTATCTGCCAAAATGTGTATTCCTTTGGGAAACTGAATCAGTGAATGTTGATCACTTACAGTTCAAATGACCATTTTGCCCCTCTATTTACTACCTCTCAAACATTTGGCCAAATTAAATCAATACCCTTTCGAATGAATGTGTTACTAGAATTATTTCATCAAACAACCAAAGTATTTGAATAATAAAAGAATTTGAGTCAAGGCAGGCTTCAGAGCAGGTGAAATTTACTTGCAGACAGCAGCAAGGGAATCAACAATGTACCTGGTTTGGTACATAGCTGAATACAAAGTAATGAACAGTGTACATGGGATTATATGCAGTAGAAAATGGTGTGTGCGCAAACACACCAGGTTCGTGTGTTCAGGACATTTGAGTTTTGCTTGCGAAAGCAGAAAATAGATATTCCCAGAAAGTCTTATCAGCAGGTGTTATTTTTCATCCAATGTCCGATAACAGGATATGGGAAATTTGGGGAGTCTTTTTTACTCCCCCATCAACTTTCAACCATTGTGCACATGAATGTGTCATACCTCTGTATGTGCCAAAATCTCATTAGGCTCCAAGGCTAAACAACAGTTGTAGCAAAAACACTTTGGAGTGCTTTAAGTTCACTGGGACAAGGTTCAACAGGCAGAAAGCATATATTGTAGCATTAAAACATTATACAATCATAAGTAGAATTAAATTCTACTAACATTCCCTCCTTTTTTTATAATATTTAATGCAACATTTATGCAACACTTCTAAGCAAAAAGGTAAAGCATATGAGTAAATATATTTCATTCAAGCAGAATATATCGAGTACATCTCAACATTACAGTTGTGAAATTGCAAGTGTATGTACTGGTGCAACATCGTCTATGTACAGTTTCAGAGAGGACAGTCTTTGCAGAAGCCAGGGAACAGGAACCGAGATCGTCTTGATGGTCAACAAGTCCTTCTTGGCATTCCAATGCAAAGTGTCCTTCTTATCACAGTCACTGGGAATGGTTATGTATCAGATATTACCATAACCTATTCAGATTGTTCCTCAGTGTCCAATTCGTCCTCATTGAAGCATGTCAGCTTCGTCTTCTTCTTGTATCTGAAACAGAATGAATTTGAGCAGTAACATGTTCTCAAAACAAATGCCCATCATTCTGCCAGGGTTGTTTCTCTCCAAGAACAGTACACATCATCCTATCCGCATTGCTTGCTCTAGATGTCACAATTAACGCACAACAACATTTTAGGATAGGTTTGATTTCATTCTTCCACATGGTTGTCTGTGTAGGGTAGCATTTAAGCACACACACATCTTCCTTCAGGCCCTCCCTTTTTTCAGCTCAGGGATCTCAGGGACTGAATCTCACACACACATTCTTTTATCACGAGAAGCTCTCTACTTCTCCAAATCTGACATGGTGTTATACTTTGTTACTTCAAATAACAGAAGTTAACTCAGCTTGGTCAAGTATAGGTGTCTTTACAGTTAACCAGTTTTTGAATCAATTTATATCAATAATACACATTATGATCACATTTTCTGCATAAAAATCCCCTTTAACTTTTAATTCAAATCAAAACATTGAACAATTCTTTTCAGTGAACATTTTCATATAAAAAGAACACAAAAGGACGCTCATTTGTAAGTTTCTGCTGGGACTTCAAATGACTGACTGCACCTTTAATTTTTAAGGTTCACTATGGGGTTTGGATCAAATGTAAGGTCAGATATTCAGCTCTAAACTTTGCAAGGCATTTATCAATGTGGTCAGATATTTGATCATATGTAAGAGGGGCAGGTGCTTTAACTGGCTTTTCACTCTTATTCATTTCATTTGCCACTACCTTTCTCTGATTAGTTCTTTCCTTCTCTGGGATGGGGGCACTTGCGAAGCCAGTGATCATTCTGGCCGCATCTGAAACACCCAGTTTGCCTTTCTTTCTCTGTGGCCCCTCTCTGTTTCCCACCTCCCCATTGTTTCTTATTAAACTCTTTTTCTCTGCCTCTTTCAGCTGTCGGGTGAATTACCTCATTGTTAATTACAACCTCCTCACAGGCTGTAACTAGCTGCCGGAGTTGAGATGTTAGTTCTTCACTTGTCTTAAGGAGGCTTTTCAGCTGGTCTTTGCTTATTTTTATATCAAATATATCCATTTTACAAGTAATTTAATTTTTAAAATGTAAAATCTAATATCAAATTACCCAGTAATCTATTTAAACAGGGTGAACACCCCTATTCCCTCCAATTGATTAACAAAATTCACCAATTTAAAACTCGAACCCTCTATTTGATGCTTCCTAAACTGTTAGTAGTAAGACTAAATGAATAAGCTTTACTTATATACTTACTTACTTACTAAACACCTAGCAAACATCATGTGAAAAGTTTTTTTTCTCTTAGTGACCCCCCTTTAACACTAATCACAGCTTTTTGTTCTTCCTAAACAGTGAAACTTCATAAACACTCGTATGATGTCTAACAGTAGTTTTTTCAACCGCAACCAATTGTTTTCATAAGTTAAACTCTCAGTTTTATTCTAACTTCCTAGTGTCATGAAACAAAAGATAACTGCTAGACTTGGTTTTTTCAGACATCAACATCTGAATAAAAGGGAAAACTCTGGACCCCACACTAATGATCATTTAATTACGTACGTGAGACTTTTGTTTTTGACAGTGTAAATTCTCAAACACCAAAAGCAGTCAGTCTCCCACGGATGGACCCAACCAGTCAGAGACAAACCCCCGGGAGCAGAACCCTGCCGGAGTATATCCCCAAGTGTTTGAATAACCAAGATGGGCAACACTACTACTAGGAATTTCTCCCGGAGATGGACTATACCAAAATGGAAAACACCACCATCGATAAACTAGTTTATCTATCTAATACATAAAACAAAGGAACTACCATAATTCCTGGACAAAACAAAATCAGCTGTTAATATTCACCTGATTTCAAGAAAGCCTCGACTCGCTCAGTTTTGGCTCTGGATTCCGTCACCCCTCCTCCGTCCAAGTAGAGTCTGCAGACAGCCTCTTTTGTAGCTCTGTTTACTGGAGGTCTTTTGTCGAGAGATCTTGGACTCCCCCGTTCACGGTGCAGGCTCTTCTTGTCCAGAGAAGAGGATATTGGATCCGGCTCATTCGAAGGACCATTTGTTACTAGAATTATTTCATCAAACAACCAAAGTATTTGAATAATAAAAGAATTTGAGTCAAGGCAGGCTTCAGAGCAGGTGAAATTTACTTGCAGACAGCAGCAAGGGAATCAACAATGTACCTGGTTTGGTACATAGCTGAATACAAAGTAATGAACAGTGTACATGGGATTATATGCAGTAGAAAATGGTGTGTGCGCAAACACACCAGGTTCGTGTGTTCAGGACATTTGAGTTTTGCTTGCGAAAGCAGAAAATAGATATTCCCAGAAAGTCTTATCAGCAGGTGTTATTTTTCATCCAATGTCCGATAACAGGATATGGGAAATTTGGGGAGTCTTTTTTACTCCCCCATCAACTTTCAACCATTGTGCACATGAATGTGTCATACCTCTGTATGTGCCAAAATCTCATTAGGCTCCAAGGCTAAACAACAGTTGTAGCAAAAACACTTTGGAGTGCTTTAAGTTCACTGGGACAAGGTTCAACAGGCAGAAAGCATATATTGTAGCATTAAAACATTATACAATCATAAGTAGAATTAAATTCTACTAACAGAATGATTTATCACTGAGTCCGAAGACTCTTTTGCAAGGGAGACCTGTTCCCATTTACACGTTACCATTCACACACACATTCATACACCGATAGCAGGCTAACTATCGACATTCACACGAGGCAAGGTGGGTGAAGTGTCTAGCCCAAGGACACAACAACTGTGACACAGGTGGCAGGGCGGGGATCGAACCTCCAACCCTTTGATCATCGGCCGACCCACTCTACCAACTGAGCCACATTGTGTGAAGTGCCCCATTTTGTGAAGTGAAATGATAGAATCAGAAGGGGATAAACAGCTAGGGTGTATTGAAGACAACATTCATCTGATTCATTTGATCGACGTTCAACACGATTTCCACCTGCCAATGCAATAAAAAAAACAATCCCCACTAGCTGTTGTAAAAAAAAAGACGATATAGGCCTACGGAATGCTGCTGGTGTGTTTCTGGTTGATCAGTTCCAGCTTCTGAGTGGGGCAGCATCTTGAGGCTGTCACTAAGGCACTAAGGGACTGGGGATGAGATGTGACATGTGGCCATGGCTTAATGGTAGACGGCATTGCCCTGCTGTTGGAGCTGGGGAGTAGACAGTTGAGCTAATGTTGCTGTTTCACTATGCTTGCTATAACTCCTGCCCTACAAATCCTAGCTAAAATTAGACTAGATCTAGATTCAGATTTTTGTTATTTTTCACCAGACGTCATCTCACCCGACAATCCCATTTCTCCTAATCGGCCCTGTTACTTTTTGCCCTTCAGGCAGGAGAAAGGGATCAAAGCTCAATTTTCATGTTGAACTGTGTGTCTTTCATGTAGGTTGTCATTTTTACGCTCAGTTTGACGCCTCACTCCTTTTGTGTTTTATGTCATCGCCTGGAGCAAAGAGTAGAGCTGCTCTGCCTACCTACTGATACCAGTAAGTTAGCCTCACTGTGCCTTGGCAGGTTATTACAGTATACTGGTAGACTGAAAAGTGGAAGAGGAATTCTTATTGTGAGACTTGAAAAGTAGACAAGTGTTCACACTTCGTGTCATGGGTAGAAACAAAGAGAGAAGGGAGCAAATGAGCAGTGGATAAAGGACTAAAAAGATGGACGAAATATCAAATTGAAATGTCAATTCATTTTATTTACTTACTTACTTTTCATTGTATTTAGGGCTGCATTAAATCTTGTACTGCATGTGTAATGTTTTACTACATATATCAATCTGTAAAGCTGAGCAGTGCAGTAACAGAAATTGTTCTGCTATTGTAATGATTGGCTTGTGAGCTGACACCACTCCTTGTTGACAAGGCCAATTAAACTTGGTTCCAGAAAGAGCAACTCACACACTTCACACTATTTTACCATTTTTATTTTCATTTAAATTGAAGGTATTATTAAACCATCAAATTGTCGTTACTGACATATTCTGATGGACACCAACGATTGTCTCAAATAAAAAAAGAGTGGGATGAGACAGTGATAAAGCAGGCAGCTTGTGTGCTGGTAAAGGAAGGAGTGAGAGCATCATGGGAGAACCCGACAGAGGACCTACCGTACAGGGGTGGAGGAAAAGGATGCAAGTACAACAGTTGAGCAATCCAATGTGTTGTGAACCTCTTGACGCTGCCTCCCCTCATCATTAATGGATATTCTGCTAGTATATTCATCCACCCTGGTACAGCGTCATCCTCCTAGAGAGAGACAAATGAATAGTGCTCTGTATCATTCTCACACTTAACGGTCAGTGCACAGCCTTTTATTAATGTAGTCACTTAAATATCATCCATTATCAACCAGCTCCTTTAATCCATCCAACTTGTCTTCTTATTTTATATGTATGTAGTACTAATCATTTTAACCACATCAGACAGGGCAGAGCTGTGATGTTCTGGTCCACAATATGGTCTGATAGGAACTGTGACTCCAGAACCAGATCACTGACAGATCCTCACTACCATACTCACACTTGAGTAGCTTCGTAATCACACTCCAAATAGGTCTCCATCCATCTGCATGCCACCGATATGGGAAATCCATGTCTGTAAGCACACATACAGGGAACTGTAGCGGTGGTAGACTAGTTTTGTGGATGGTTGCATTTGGAATTGTACTCAGCCAGTGCAGTGCAGTGATGTGCGCACGGTCTGCCAGGCTATGCTTCACTCATTCTGATTAAATCCTTTGAAGATGAAGGGAATGACGAATAATCTGGCAGTCCCGTAACTTGATATAAATCATCAAAAGGCAGAGCAGCTCCATTAACGTGTCCAAATAATTCTGTGATAGTACACTGTGTATACTGATAACTAACCCATGGTGGAATTTGATGCCACATTATGAAGTCAGTCATGTCTGTTGTTGCGCATGCTTTTAACTGTGTGAGGAATCGTCTGTACTCTCCCTCCCTCCCGTCTTGCTTGCTCTTCTTAGGGATTGCAATCATCTTGAAAATCTAGTTATTGCATTCTGTCAAATTTGCCAACCCAATGGTACAAAATATTTGAGGATGCCATATATGTATGAGGTCATCTGAAAAAGCTGTGACCAAAAACAGTTCATTTGATATTTTCCAAAGAGGACATTTTCTCTCTTCCCTCTGCTCGGGTGGCATCCCTGCTGCTCTGTGTAGCTCAAAGTCCACCATATATCATCGGAATTAATACATTTGAATAAATAAGCATTTTTTTTATTAACAAAACTGGATACACCTAATCAACAATAAGCATTTTATGTTAGTTATTTTTCATTGACACCAATTACCTGTGTATGTAACTCAGGGTTTTTTGTGTGAATTATGTCTCTCTTGGGGTATGAGAGCAATGCCAGCAAGCTGCTATAAAAAAGTTTACAGTAGTTTCGGAATTTAAGACAGCTTTTAAGTGTTTAGATAAGATCAGTTTGCAACAATGATAGCTATAATAGCAGTGGGTTTGACAGTGAATCTCAATGAAGTAAAATGTATTAATGACCTACTTCACTGGTGGAAATATGAAGGTGTATTGAACTATGAGATCCTATGTAGTATAAATGTGCATAATTTTTAGAAATCGGTTCATCCTATCCTGAGAAAAGACAGAAAGAGTGTATCCCTACATTTTCCCATGTGTTTAACTATGGCAGAAATACACTTACTGTATAAGCATTGCAATATCAAGCTTGGGGTTTGGATTGAGCAGTGACGTAAGACGTTTAACCAGCAAGAACAAGCACCCCTCATGTAGTTGGCAGTGGAACAGCGTTTGTTTTCTTTTGTGTCTTTTTTTCTCTCCCCATGCCATGGAAAAATGTTCTTAGTGGAATCATTGGGTGTCATCATTCACATTCACTGCTGTAGGTCGTCAAGAGAAGTTCAGAGAGCAAGGTCCAATACCAAATATTAAATCTGGACCAGGCTGTGATTCAGTGTCATGTTTTAGAGAAATCTCAGCAGTTGAATCTCTAGCAGAAGGACAGCTTTTGTGCCCCTCAATACTATAGAGATAAAATGAGGGAAAGGTCCATGGTTTAGTGTCAGAGTAGAGAGATATCAAATACAGAGTGATGTGATGTAAGGGGATTCTAATGAGAGCTGCAATAATCCAGATTTCTGTCATCATGGGATCAGTGTTGCTGTTGGCTCTGTTTTGGTTGGCCAGCCGTGCTGCTGTGCCCTGTCACACCCTTCTCTGTCCTTGCTTTGTCTTATGATCCCTGGCTGCATCCCAAGGGACAGCAAAATTAGTACTCAGCACATCACAGTAAAATGACTGAGGCAATGCATCTACTAGCTGCCATTTTTGGGCATTGATTAATTTCTCCTCAGATCTGACCTTTCATAAAGCAGCTATATGCATTAGGGTTCTCTGAATGAACCATTTGAATGTAGTGATGGAATAGAAACACTATCCGTAAACATATAATCATACTTTTCACAAAGCACCCTTATGTTTTTTATAAACAAAACAAAGTTATATATTTATTTCGGAAATACATTAGAATGTATATACTGTATCAACAAACAAAAATTAGCTGATTTAGTATTTGTTTTCATACAGAACACTAATTGTCCTCCAAGCAACTCATTTTTAGGATTTTGCTGCTTTTATATGTTTTATACAAACATACACTAAATATGTTATTCATCAGGATAGGTTTTATAGTGCAAAACCTTTTTATCTATTTATAGGCCTCGGGCTGTCAGTCAGACAGAACAAGACATTTGAAGACTTCACCCTTTACAAAATAAAAAAAAAATATTTGCATTTTTTACTATCATCATAGATTAAAAAATGTATCGGCTAATGGAGAAATTAATCAGCAGATTAATACAATGATACAAATAATTGCTACACAAAAGCTCATTAACTTGTCCCTGAAATTGAAACCATTTTCATACCTGGCATAATGGCTGAAAAGCATCTTTTTAATCTTGTTATTCATTTGATTGTATTAATGTCAAGAAAAGTAATGTAAAAATGTAAGGATTTTTCCCAGTAACGGATAATGAAATAGCCTGGCTGCATCCCAGAAACCAATCATTACATTTTTTGTTATGATTGGACTCCCATTTATAGAAATATTCTAAACCATAAATCACATTAATACTTTATCTGAACCTTTTGTGACTTTCAGCCTTGAAGTGGTAGTGATTCTTGACAGTTAATAATCGTAAAGCAACATGAAATATTTAGTCTTATCTTCATATTATATCTGGATTCATTGCCCAGTTTATCTTTTGACTTGTCTGGGATTTACAGAGAGAGAGAGAGAGAGAGAGAGAGAGAGAGAGAGAGAGAGAGAGAGAGAGAGAGAGGGCGGGGAGAGGTGTTTCTTCAGCAAGTAGAGACAACTTTGATCAGGTCTGCTCTCTCTGTGTTGCTTTGTTGGGCAAACAGAGCAGATGCAATGTGATAATGCCAAATCTGAGTGGGTACATGCTCCCACCTTGTTAAGGTACAACACTGAGCCGAGGCAGCCTCATTACCAAACCAAGGCATGGACTGACTTCATGCTTGGCACAGTTTCCACTGAGCACTGTGAGCGAATTTTCCCCTATGAAATCTGGGTTTAGCAATCTGCAACCTTAAAATAGCTTTGAATCATATATTATTACATAGCAGGGCCGCCTCTTCTCTGTCTAACTGCACTTGCTGCTGTGATTATTGTCTCTGCGTTTCCTTCAACCTTCCACATCTGAAAAGATTCCCTGACCTCATTAGCATAGCTTTAAAGTTGTTTTGAAAAGACAAATCACAGATGGCTTTTTCTGTCTCTCAAAAGTAAATGCAAGATATAAGAAAGAAAGAGAAAAACACTTTCTAAATTATGCAACACACACATGAATAGATATTGTCATGTTTTGTAGTTTGAATTCATAAAATAACAGTTGCTGGGGAATACGCAAAATATACAAAGCTTTGAATCATGAGTCCATGTTGTATGTGTGAGGGAGGGAGTGAGTGAAGGTGAGCAGGCAGATAACAATCTCTCAGTC
Organism: Hyperoplus immaculatus; assembly: GCA_949357725.1. Taxonomy (NCBI): domain Eukaryota; kingdom Metazoa; phylum Chordata; class Actinopteri; order Uranoscopiformes; family Ammodytidae; genus Hyperoplus; species Hyperoplus immaculatus. The sequence continues at coordinate 16,177,958 of OX442349.1, read as the reverse complement.
TGTTTCTCTTGGGTTCAGTAAAGCATAAAGGATGCTGGGAGGTGTGACACCCCCTCTGAAACTGACACAGCTTCAGGAGGATTGATGATACAATTTCTCACACACACACACACACACACACACACACACACACACACACACACACACACACACACACACACACACACACACACACATGCAGCCAGATGCAACAAGCTAGACACACTGTGTCAACTGTTAGCGCACCCTGTCATACAGGTCTGATACACGGATATGCACACATTGGATGCCAGTGCAACATGGGACTGGACTGATAATCAAACCCAAGCTTCTTTGTGTCTGTCTGTCTTTTGTTCTTGTCAGGAGTGGTGCTGTTCCCCTGTGTAGCCGAGCAGGCACTGTCTGCGTGATTAATCCTCAGCTTGTCGGCTGGCCGGCAGCGATACTGAAACCAAAAAAAACTCACACAAAGCTTAGCAGCATGCATGCTCTCATGGTCCATTCCTGAATGTGTAGACGTGTTCAGGTTGCCCTCCCAAGTTGCAACCTTGCAAAGCAAAGAAGAGTCAACATTTAACCATAGTGTGTTTTTCCAGGGGCAAACATGGACACATTGCATGCTATGTTTTCAATTTACACGTAATGACAGTGAACACCGCAGTTTTGTTTTCAGGACATTTTGGTCGCAAATGCGTGTGTGTGTTTGTGATGTGAAACCTGGTAAATATATACGTTGTTTTCCCAGAAGGGTTCTTCTATGATTGACCGATCCCAGTTATTTCATGTGTCTGCCACCAAACTGCAGTAGCGAACCCGGCCGTAACCGCTCAGTCTGTCTGTCTCTCAACAAGATAAGGGGGATATTTCCTGGCCCGATATTGCTGTCTCTTTTCTGTGCTGTCACAGAATACAATGACCATCACCTTTTTCAATTAATATTATTAGCATTTTTGTCAGGATTCTATCAATGTGAAAGACAGCTTTGCAGGAGCAGAAGTACACACTTGTTTTTCCAGTCTGAATGTGATAATGAGGCACCTGTCAAATGTTCATTGTCACCTGGCTAAGCAGTTTCAAGCTGCTGCCGTTGTTTGTCTTTGAAAGGACCTTACAGAGGTTAGAAGGGTGAAGGCTGCTGAGAACGATTGGAAGTTGACCATGAATGAGGATTAGAGGCCTGAAGAGAGAGCTGTTTCTGGAGAGGGCTCAGTAAGAAACAGGATTGTGAAAAAACCTTTAACTGAGGGATCAAGTTGACCATTGTGTCAGCCAGGGAGCAATCTTCACCTTCATCTCTCCAGACTTTGAGTGACAATTCAGGAGTAAACAGACCAGTATGTATTACTACTGTTATTGGCCATTCTGCTCCCTGGCTGGTTGCTGAGGCGTATCTAGTATACAACTACTACTGTTCATCCTGTGATAATATATTGGTGTTCATACTCATTCAAGGATTGTAACTAATGTTAGGTGGGAGTCACAATATTCTGTTTATATTTTTACACAAACTGACGTGTCAAAATGATGACAACAGTACTAATTCTATTCTGAAGTATTACAGTATAACAGCTTCACAGTTAGTCTAATTAGCCCTGAGCTTTTGTATCTAAATACAAAGTGTATTTATTTATGCATTTGTTATATGATGAAGCAGTCAACAATGACTAGATTCTGACCAAGCTTTCAGATTCTATGCCATGTTGAAATTGACAATGTTTGATCCAAAAGATTTGCTAGGATTACTTGTTACGGTGGGTAGGCAGTAGGAATAGTAGTAGACAAGACAAGACAAGACAAGTTTATTTATATAGCACAATTCAAACACAAGGCCACTCAAAGTGCTTTACAGGGGCAAGATTAAAATACATAAAACACATTAGAAGACATTTAAAAGCAAATGAAAAGAAGTAAAACATTTAAATAAAATAAAAAGTACAGGTTAAAATGTGGCATAAAACTGGTGGAAACGCGATACCAGTTTCTCTACCAACACTGATATTACTTTATTGCTACAGAAAGAGCAGCATGGCCAGCGAAAGCAAGTTTATTGATTGTGTTTAACAAATTATATTGCAGGAAACATGAACTAATCAGACCTCCAGCTCATACTGTCAGCTGTGCAAAAGCTTCTAAGATCATAAGCTTTGGAGTTGTACATAACAGCGACAAGTCTGTCATTCTTGCCAGTTAACACATGAAAGGTAAATCAATATTACTGGGGCTTTTTAAAAGTGCAGTAAACCTGATTACTGATGATGAAAGTATAAAAACCGAAGATTTTAAACAAATACTCACAAATCAATTTTCCTGATTAAAACTCAGATTATTAATACACTTAGTATTCCCTCCTTTATTATTTGGCTATTGTAGTAATGCCAATTATTTTACTGTCAGATTTCAGCTTGGTTGGGAAAGAGTGGTGTGGAAGGATTTCTCATCAAATCCCATACATAAATGTTTTCCATATTGCTAACGTGTGTGCACTGCACTCCAAACAATATGTATTAATGCAATGTCAAGGCTGTGTTTACTGTATTTCCCTCCAATAATTTTACACGTTACAATTACATAATGCTTTTTTTTTTTTTCATTCGCTCTAATCAGTAACCAAGCCCAGTTGACAGCCTCAATTAAACCCTGTGAAATCGCCCCAGTATATATCTGTCTCCCTCTGGGGCCATTTAGCTGTGTTTAGCTCCCTGCAAACTGGGCTTTTTGCCAGGCAAACTTGTGGGGTGTTTTATGTTACTCTTACAAATGTAGGCTAAGCTAGCCCTATGTGCCACCTGGCTAGTCAGAGTCCTTAAACTATAAGCTACCTGTGTTCACACAGGTTGATGGTTATTCCTGGTCTAATTAAGTGGTCGCATGCAACATGTTTTAATAAAGGCAAAATGTGTTTTATTCTCCTGCTACATATAAAATAATATTATAGGCCTACTACTATTATCAGATTTTTTTTTATTTAGTGAATTTTGTTGACTTTGTGTATTCAAAGGACAACTGATCAAAAACCCTGCATAGCCTTGCATTTTGTTTAAAACACCACACCACAAAGACTACAGCCAACTGATCACTAGACACAAGATGAACAAAAGGATACCATTTATCTTTTTTGTCACTTTTGCTTTTTTGTTTTACAACATATGAAACAAGATTTGGGGCTCTACTATCTCAGAGGGAATGTATTATTGTTTGGGACATGCAGAGTTTCAAATACAAGTATAGCAGCTCAAACTTCCAAGCAAGAAAAGATGCTGAATTCATTGAATCTCTATTTTTGGACATGTTTAATATCAAATGGTCATTATGTTTTCAGTGCATCACATTGCTCAATACAATTAACATCTCTACTTAAATAACACCATAGTAGTGCAATAAGCACTTTGGAGATAACTTTTTGGATTGGTTTAAATGGATCTACTAATTTTCATTGAAACAGAATCAACAGTTTACAGATAAAACAGTTATCTGCTGCCTCCAGATGGCTGTGATCGAAAAGGTCATCAAAGGAAAGGATAGCCTTTAAGTATAGGCCACTAATTGTTGAAGATTACAGACTTATAAATCACTCTTTACAGTCTGACATGGAATTAATTTAAGACAATAATCAACCATAATTGAATTAAAATCGCATAGCTGCTTGAATTACACAGAATTAAAGCGTAAAGATGAACAAAACATGAAAAACGCAAGTCAACAAGATGCCCAACTAGTACCGGGATGCGACACTGCGTTCTGCATCAACACAGTAGTAGAATCCATGCTGAATCCATGCCTGTTGCACTGTGTGGCTGCACTTAGGCTAAGTGGGGCTTTGAGCTAAATGCTAATGTCAGCATGCCAACATGCTCATGATGATGATGATGCCAACATGCTAATGCGTCGCAGGTATAATGCAAGCAGTTACCGTGTTCAACATCTGAGTTTAGTGTTTAAGCGTTCTAACATTTACTGTTTAGCATTGAGCACGAATTATAGCTGCGCATGATCAGAATGTCATTTCTGCAGTTATTTGGTCATAACCCAAAGTGTTGGACACATTTTTACATTGCCCTGATGCTGCTCTCAAAAAATAGCCAGTCAACTACAAGCGAGGGGATCTCCCAAGTCAATAAGCTTCATCCCGGGCTGTAATTTAAATATGCATTTCTTACTTTACTTCCTTCATTTCCATATTGTCTTTAGTTTAATCAAGATCCATATTTGATCTATTTTTTCCTTTTTGTCCTACACCTCTGTGAATCTGCATTGAGGAGAATATTTACTCATTTGAATAATGTGTGCATGTGTGTAACTGTTTGCTCTGTAGAAGAGGTTGTTTGATGATTAGCTGAGAGACGGTCCTCCTCTGAGAGACTGTGCTAGGAAGAAAAAAAAAACAAAGAATTGCCATGGTAACAGTCGAGGGTGAAGGAGGAGGGTGTGTCTGGTGTGCTTGAAGAGGCGAGATGGACATTGGCAGGCAGCAGAATGGCGGGGGAGAGAGAGAGAGAGCGATTTTACGTTTTTCTGTGGTCCTGTGCCATTCCTCAGCAAGTCTCTGCTTTCCTCCTCTTCCCGTCTCCCGCGTCGCACCCTTGTTGTCATCCTGTGAGTGGGAGGCTTTGGGGAGAACAAACGCTGAATCTCAATGAGACAGCTGAAGGGGGGGGACTCATTTTCTCACTCTGTCTCTCTGATAGTGCCTCTTTTCTTTATTTACAAGCAGCAGAACCCGGCATGCTCAGGTTATTATTACACAATCTATCAACATATATGTTTACTTATGTGGAAGTGGCGGCGTAAGAGTGGTGTATTGTTACACAGTTAAATGTTTACATAATTATGTGATGTTGAGAGCTGACATTAATAGAAAATGGCGGATGGCAGCTTCATGAAGGGCGGCAGAGATTATTGAATGGATCATAACATTTTAAAAAGAAGTTTGACATAGTTAGTAGATGAAGATTTCTCCCCAAAATGCTTGAATTTCCTCTTGGAGTCAGTCTGCTACATTTGAAAGCCAACCATTTAAGCATAGCTGGTCTTTTGAATGTGAATATCAAGATAGTACATTAATGGGTATGTCGCAGTAATAGTGAATAGTTGATGCTCAGTGAATAGGGCTGTGGCGTGCTTCTTTTCCAGTCCAGTGTTGCTTTATCTATTAAAGGAATACTTGATGAAAGAAGTAAATGCCTATATGTTTCATAACTTGGCTGACACAGTGCCTCTCTCTCCCATATATTACAAGAGTATTTTCCCCTTCCAGGATCAATACAGTAAATGAAACTAAATTGAATGGATTGATTTGTAATGATGTTGAATACGGTGCATGTTACCATTTTTGAGATCCTAATCTTTTGGCCGAAAGACTGATTTTAATTACAAATTTGTGTCATATCTCCAACCACTGATTGATCTAAAGAGATATCAGTGAATCACAGGATATCCTTGTTTTTATAACTGTACACAATTGGCCTTGAGGAGATGAATTCAGCTTAATCAGTCAACAATCCACACTGTAACCCAGGGAACCGTCGAAAAAATTGGCAAAACATTTAATTATTAAGAAAAAATTACGGTGTAAGATGTAGAGTAAAACATTTTCCTTGTTATCCAGAAATATCAATAGAACGAACTGCAGGCCAGGGTAAATACATTCAACCAAAGCATCAAATACAGACAGCGAGTCACTCACAGGTAAGACACTTTGAAAAGCCAGTGGTCCAGCTAATGCTAACAGTGGGTACCGGAAATGTGTTTCCCCATATATCGGTCTGATATACAGACACCTGTTCATTGTGGGATGCATCATTAATGAAATTAATTGGGAATAAGAAAGAACCAGATGCTCCATTTTTCCGACAAGCTGCTGCCCCTACGCCCACTCCATGGAGCTCACGTACCCCTTTGCTATTAATTGATGATTCTTGTAGTTGGTGCATAACTGGATCTGCAGCTAATAAATATAGACATAAACAAATAAGACGTTGGCCACAAATCAGGAAGAACAAAAATGCCTCTATAATGCATTGCGTGCTGTTTTTACTTTGTGTAACATTAAGTTCATCATTCTTTATTTAAATTGTGTTGGCATTACCATGACATAAAACCCATAGTTGATAATGAAAATAATAAAATAATAGTATTAAGTAACTGCACGGCCATAGAAGAAATACTCATTTTGTGTGAAACATTAAAAACATTTGGTTGTGGGACATTGGTCATTGCTGTGTCATGTTTTCTCCCACTCTATTCATTCATATGCTAATGTGATCGATGGAGATTATGATAAATAAGACTTGAATAGCCACGTGACAGTTTGGCTTCTTCATGGTTCTTTTACACTACTAAACGAGAAACGCCACTCATCTGTCCTATGTCTTTCCTTTTCTCTGTTGTAGCTGACCGGTGTGAACAGAGGTCATATCTTAGAATTCAAGACAGTGAGACATTAGTATTCCCGAGGCTTGAACCATCTGCTACTTACAGACTGCTTCCCCCTCGCCCTGTGCCCTTCCCTCAACCCTGCTTTTAGGTACACACACACACACACACACACACACACACACACACACACACGCACGCACACGCACACACTTTTAAGACATGGGTCTGCTAAACAAGGGAAGGTTCTGAGGGTAATTTAAAGCTTTATCTCACTGTGAATGCAGCAATTTGTGGCAGACATGAATAGGTCTGTCCATGGAGACAGCCCTCCTTGCACAAGTAGTCCCCAGCTGCAACTCAATTGGTGTTTGTTTGTGTGTGTGTGTGTGTGTGTGTGTGTGTGTGTGTGTGTGTGTGTGTGTCTCAAGCCTTTTTAATCTTTGAGAAAAAAAAGTTTTAGTAACTGAATTAAATTCCAAATAGTATTGCAGAGAAACAAATAAAACATCCTAACTAAACATTGTTCTATGAATATAATTAGTTTCAACAAATTCAGAATAATTGTGTTAACTCTTTAAAGTCTTTGTCTCACTGTATCACATTGTGCTATTTTGTGAGAAATAGGCAGACAACTGCACTGCAATAGGGGACATCATTGATTTGGCAGGTCCCCCTCAATGAGAGCCTCCTATGCCATTCAGCAGCAACTAGCGCTGCCTTTATTTGACTAGAGCCACCCGTGTGGCCACACATGGACAAATCACACCTGATTGCCAGCTGTTGGCCTATAGCGCTTCAAGTCCACTTAATTTATAATGCTGATGCTCATGAGCAAGGCAGTGAGCATCCAGTCAGTTGTTTAAGGTGTTCAGCACCTGTCAATGTAAAATACATAACTTCAGTAGCTGCTCTATGCAATGACTAATGCAATGGAGCTCATATGCAAAGTCATATTGAATGCATTAGGATTATTAAAACGATATGTCTTAGCATGATTGTGCTCATACAGATAAGCTGAGGGTTATGGATTGGTTTGTAAATAGACAAACAAATAAACTAATTCAAAAACAACATCAGTTCAGGTACAAACTAGCTTCATGACATGTAGACACATCCTGTGTATAAGCATTATTATAGTGTTTGTCATAATTAACTGTTACTGTTACAGAACTGACAGATCCACCTTTTGTCCTGATGGGGACATTAACATAAACTATGGCTACAATTCGCAGAGGCTAACCAAATTTTGACAATATAAGATTGGAAAAATCCTGCCTGGTCTGATGAGTCAAGATTTTAGATGGAACATTCAGATGGTAGGGTCAGAATTTGGTGTAAACAACATGAAAGCATGGATTCATCCTGCCGTGCACCATGAACCATGCCATGTTCAAAGTCACTTCAATCCCCTTTCTTCCCCATTGTGTTGCTCGGTTAGAACTTCAACCAGTTGTCTTGACCACGTCTACTGTATATGCCTGAATGCATTGAGTTGCTGCCTTGTGATTCACTGCATAGCTTTTTGTTTTAACAAACAATTGAACAGGTTTACCTAATAAAGTGGCCGGTGAGTGTATACTGTACATCCAAATTCAGTAAATACAGTCACATTGGAAATACAGTGAAAATAAGTACATTTGAAAAAGCCACCTGTCCAGGAAGATATGCGTTTTCCATGTGAACATAGCAGTTTTCAAAAACACCAAACATATGCAGCATGAAACACAATTGAACAGTTGAACGACACTACACCAGTGCATAAAATGGGGCTTGAGAATCTTGGAAGCTAACAGAGAGGAAGTCAAAGGCTATCGGTCCCCTAAGGGATCCAGTTACCCATAGTTACCAATCGTTACCCTATGGCTCTAGGGATTTGAATGAGGCGGGGCTGGGTCTCTGCTGGAGGATGCTGGGATATTATGTAGAGGAAGGAGGAAGAGGGAGTCAGGGATACGCGTGCTGTGTGGCAGCTGGTGGGGGAAGGGAGGAGCGAAAGGAGATGGGAGGGGACAGAAGGGGAAAGGAGAGGGCCGTTGTTACAGCAGATCCAAGTGCTATTGTATTGTATATACCCCCATCTCTGGTCTGGACCGCAGGTAAGAGATGCAGTCAATATTTCCTAGATGATAACAAGCTAAGGTTAAAAAGTTCTGCGGGAAAACCTTTCATGAGCAGTTTTAAATGATGAACACAATTGCTTTATTAGATGCACATGTATGCAATATTTCATCAGGTAAACACAACGTGTGTGTGTGTGTGTCTGTGTCTGTGTGAATATACAGATGTAGGCCTACTTGTGACATCAGTTACCTCCATGGAGTGCTCTTATTTCTTTGTAATGTTTCTGTGCCGTACAACAGCAGGTGCTTTGTGTGTGCCCATGTAATCTTAGTGCTGTGACTTGGCTACTTGTGGAACAACCAACTGTGTGTGCAAGTGCGTTTCTGTATTTGTGTTATTGGGCGTTAGAGGCGACTTGTTTGTGCCAGGTCTGTGCGAATGCCGTTGTGATCCACTGGTGATGGAAAATGTAATTACGGTGAAGGAAAAATGGGAAAAAGCAGCAACAACACCCCTCTGAGGGTAGTTGTTCATGGCAACTGGATGGCACAACAGAGTGGGGATGGCAACAAAATGGATGATGGGGCACAGAGGGCACGCTTGACGGAAAGAAAAAAATAAGACATAATCTGAACTTTTTGAATTGTTTTTCTAAATGTAGTATAGTTAATAATAGTAATGTCACTCTTGTTGCTGGCTTGCATGTGTTTTCTTTAAAGGTCTGTAATAGGATTCAGTCATGCTTTATAGGATACCTTTATCTTCAAATATTTATTCATTTAGAACATGTATTCAAACAACAATAAGGAAGACATAAAACATATAAATGTAATCTTATAATTCACATTGTTTTGCATTATTTTCATTCTCATTTAAATGATAGTGCTTATTTAATATACGCATGTTCTGGATAACATTTCAAGAGATATTGTTTACGTCCAAGATATTAGTTCCTACCAACCTCTTGTTAGAGGGGGAACATTAAAGTGTGGGAATCAGTTAAGTAGTGAACAAGCACATGCGAGACTACTGTGTTGCCGTGTTGGATTTAATTAAAGAAGATAAATGCCAAGAACAGTTGTACCTACTCATTTATTTTAACCCGAATGTTCCCACCATCCAGAAGAGACCGGATTACGCTACCGACTAAAAATAAGGGTTACATATACATAATCCCACCCTTCCAACACACAGGACTTGCAGACAAATAATAAGTAATTGTAGTGTTCTTTGATATAGTATTTATTTTGCTACTTTCTGCAGGGTCATATAAAACATTCAAGTTATTTGGTTCTGCACAGTGTGATCTTACAACAGACTGTTCCATGTTGAGAAAAGCAAACAGCCACGTTTGTCTCTGTAGAGACTGCCAACACAACGTACCATTGTTTTAGCTGCTGTTAGCCAGCCACACTCGCCATTTGTAAAAGAGGTCTGGTTGACCATTCTTAGCCAGCAAGCTATTGATAAATCTGAGTCTCAACTGACTTCTGATGTCACGTGGTGTCAGGGCAGCACCTCTGTGGAGATAACCTGAATATAACTATTGATTCACTCTTCAATGCTTAGAAAGTGTCTGCTCTCTCCGTCTACTGTTCTGAAGCTAAACCTGAGTAATATATTAAAGCTGAATCTGGCTGAAGGGAACCAGAGACTGTCAACATCAATTACAGGAATAGATTGGTTTGTCAGGCTGGCACCAAAAATATGTTGCAGCGCATAAAGTGAGCAGGAGAACTAAAAGGGAGGATTGTTTTTATCTTAGGAAGTCCTGTATTTATGTGTGTGTTCGATAAAGGGCATCTACTGTATAGACATTTTCATTTTTATAAGCTGTGGTATAAATGTTCTTGGCTCAAACATACAGTTGTAATTGTCGTAAGAGCTGGAAAGCTCACCGGCCTGAACTTTAAACATTTTATTTTGTAATCTTGTTCTATTGGAATATGATTCACTTTTGTATATTCACATCGATTGGTGGATTAACAGTTGTATATGATGATGCTGCTTGTAACATTGTGCCCCTGTGTCTTTTTTTTCTGTCACCAAGGATCAAACCAATAACAATGCATGGCCTGTAAGCAGACAATCATGGCTCATAGGAAGAAGCCAGGGACCAGCAGAGGAAACGGTATGGCTGCTCCGGCCTCCTGTCCCACCCCTCATCCTACAGAGTCATGTGACGTGAAAGCCCTCCCCGCTCGGCCACGCCCAGTCCGCTACCCAAAAGAGTCACGTGATCCTAAACCCCTCCCCCGTTCCTGTAAGGCACAATATTCTTCTCCCAAGTCACAAGAGGTGAGTGCCCCACCCCATCCAGAAGTGGCTGTGGATGCGCAGGTTGAAGCCAAGCGGTACAGCAACCAAACAGATGCAGAGCCTGAGGACCAGCGGCCAGCAACACCCTCCACACCAGAACCTGAAAAAGACCAAGAGGAGCATGAGCGGGCAGTTTTCCACGGGGGAGCTGACAGCCTGGATGACGACTCCAGCTCTGACTACATAAACAATACCTCGGACGATGAAGAAGACTATGATGACGGTTTGTACGATGTTAAACCCGTGGACAATGCGTGTTTGACTATTGTCATGGATAAAGACTTTATACTTTCCACTGTCCGTTCTTCTTTTTTGGATTCTGAACCCTCCATTCATTTCTGTTTTATGAAAGTGAAGTGTGACAAAAAGACTACACTCATGTTTACAGCGCAGTAATTTTTCATTTTTCACATTAACAGCATACTCTGGAAAGCAAAAAGCAAAAATAACAAACAAACAACAAAAAATGTAAAGTCCAAAAGGCCACAGCATCTATTTAATTTTTTCATCCAGGTGGAACTGCCACTTTATGAGTGAATTCAGGCGGGAGGTGGGAATTCGGCAGAATATCCCCACCAATTCAATAAAAACATATTTTTCTTTGAAGTGTGACGAAGGTTCCACATGAAAATAAACCTTGTCTCCCAATGTTAAATAAATGTTTGCAACTGAGACGTCTACTGTATAAGCTAAAATGATAGTGACCAATATAACCTAAATGAACTTCGGGATTCTGATTATAAATTCCCCATCCACAGTAAGAACCTGTGAATGTTTGATCATTTAGTGATTATTGTTATTTAAATGAAGAAGACCCACCAGATATTAAGTAACATGTTTTTGATTCATTAATCCCTGCAGGGCTGGCAGAGGAGGATGAGGGTGTGACATATTACATCCGCTACTGCCCAGAGGATGACAGCTACCTGGAAGGCATGGATTGCAGCAGCAGCCAGGGAGACTGCAACCACAGCCATAACAGTCTGGACCCGGGGGACTGCGCCACTTCAGTGCAGCCTGGCCAAGTGCACACTGACCAATGCCAGGAGGCTGTGGAAGGCTGGGCTGAGGAGAAGGAGGGAGAGGGTGACGGCCAGGTGAGAGAGGAAGAATGGGCAGAAGACGAGGAGGTAGAGGGGCCGGTGAGGGAAGAGTGGACAGAGGGAGCGGAGGAAGAGGTGACGGAGGACTGGAGAGAGAGAGGGGAGGATGAAGAGGTGACGGAAGAGTGGAGAGAGGTAGAAGAGGAGGAAGATGTGAGAGAGGAGTGGAGAGAGGGAGAGGGCCAGGTCAGGCAGGAGCAGTGGGTGGGACGAGAAAGGCACGAGAGCGTGGGGGAGTGGGCCGAGGGAGAAGGAGAGGTCCGCTGTGAGGTGGTGGAGCAAGATCCCGACGAACAGATATACAACGGAAGACCAGAACCCATCCTGGACCATCACCATCACCACCATCGTCTCCACCAAGACGCCCTGCATTCTGAAGAGGAGGAGGAGGAAGAGGAAGCAGAGAGCGAGGAGTACTGCCCTAACGAGGAAGAAGATCAGGAAGGTGAGGAGGAGGGACACGGAGGGGCCTACACTGGAGACTTCTACGGCCCACAGGACAATGGGAACTCTGTGAGAGTGTCTCCGTACTGCGGCCGTAAGGTGCTCGTGGTGGAGGGGGAGACAGGGGAGGAGGCGGAGGAGGACATTGACCTGATAGTGGCAGAGATCAAGATGAGCATGAGCATGGGGAGTCTGAGCAGCTGCACCGACCAGAGCCCAGAGGAGCTGGCGCAGGACCCTGCACCATCCACTGACTTCTCTTCTCACCCCAAGCCCGACGCAAACCCCTACCCACCACCGGCCCACCATCGCCATGACAGCAGGCCTAAGTCCCTCAACCTGCCCTCCACGCACCACAACAACGCCGACCTCCAGAGGGGCATCAAGGCACATCCACGCTCCCCCGAAGACAGGCAGAGATGGCAACAGGAGCAGGTGAGCTCTTTTCGACCGTTTCAATAACACCAAACTCACTATTTTTTAACCGCAAAAAAACACAGTCCAATATCTATCTTTCCAAACATAAAATGAAAGGCATACTAGGTAATTCTGGAGAATGTTTGTTGACAAATCCCTTTTTGACAAAATCAGTGAATATCTCCTCACAAGCTGCTACCTGTCTATACTGTGTGTGCGCTGAAACAAAATGATGTGTGAATACACAGCCTAGGCTCTGTAAATTGGCATGTAAAGAAAGGGAATGTAAACAAAGTGGGCCCACTTTGTTTACATTCCCTTTTGTTTACATACCAGTTTACAGAGACTAGGCTCTGTATTAACACCAGTACACATACAGAGAGGCTAAAGACGGAGCGTACCAACAACATTATCAACATAACGATGATACTCAGGTCAGAGCCTTGGTTGAAAAAGTAATCTTATATTCGGGCTTTTTGAACAATCTGTTTCAGACTTCATATGATTAAAAACAGATTCTGAGGCGAGGGAGCCGGAAATGAGTTACAGGTGACATGTTGCTCATCGTCTGCCAGAGAAGAGCTGCTGCCTTTCCCATCCCCCATCTTACCTTGAGATGTCCCCTTCCCCATCTCTCTCCCTACCACAGACCTGGATGAATGCACACACAGGCACACACTGTACAGACACATCGATAGAGTGGAGTACACACACAGAGCTCTCCCATCTTCTAAAAGTCAGATGGTAAAAGGAGAACAGAGATAGCGGTCTCCTGTGGCCAGCATGCTGATACACACCTGCTCCACAGTGAGCGCATGTGCTTGTACACTCGGCGTGTAGCTCATTTGTAGCACAGAAGAACTGGGTCAGATCTAGTATAACTAGATTAAATTGGAAGAATGTACAGTACACTTCAGACTCAGATGACTCCCAGAGACTCAGATGATATGGTCATTTCGGGCCTCCGTTTATTAAATGAAATGCTCTCTGTAAACCACTTCAGCATGACCTTTGAATGAACCAGGACAGCAATGGATGTAATAAGAGCTTTGCTGTGCAGTGAGGAGTCAAAAGGTTATGTTCAAAGAGGGGGATCGTATACACACACACTCTCTGTTGGCATGATGTGTTGGAGGAAAGCAACGGATATTACTGCAATCAGTTTAGTAATATAGTGTATATGTGATCTTATCTTATTTTAGATTGTGCTACATGTTTGAGATAGCAGTAAGTCATGCTGGAATTATTTGCGATAAGTCAATGAAATAGTTGTGATGCAATAAGACAAAGGTTGAGTGCTTCTGTAGTCCCAACCATTAGACTGCATTTCCAATATCATAATTCTGTGGTTGAATGTTTTCCATTTGATTTGTTTTCAGTTTATTTGGTCTATGAATACATTTTCCAGCTGATTTTAGGGATTTCCTCAATAACAGAAAGTGTTGGCCCACTAAAAAGCAACCATTTCTGTATTTATAATCTACAATATGCAGTTCTAGTTTAATTGCACCAGTCCACAACTTTTTTTTAATAGATTCAGATGTTTCCATCAATTTTACAAGACAGCACTACTGTATGTGTTTTAAGTATGAGAGCAGCCTGTATTGCTTTCTTCCATGAACCACCATGTATGTTTAAGATAATGTGTTGAAACCTGTTATTAGGATATTTTATATAAAAAGCTAAACATTGAATATTCATCAGAAAGACGTACCCCCAAAGGGATATTACATTTATATCAAAACCTATTTAAGGTGACAGGATTCGAGATTTCAAGTGCGGTGGAATACATTTTAAGAAGTATATCAAATATTAATGTTTTTTTTATTATTGTACTGGTATTTTCTTATGTATTCTAATTAGATTTTTTTGGAGTATTCCAATCCTCACACCATAATGAAAATAATTTCTAACAGATTACTGGCAGTGGATTTTTTGGCCTCAGTTTTTAGATAGTGAAGATACTTAGCAAATGCCAGATAATTGTTATTTCCTTCTTGATGCCTTGAAAGTGGTTACGAGAGTGCAATTTCACACACTCGGTTACCTTAAAAAAATCCTGCTAAATATGACCTGTCGTGTACACGTTGGCAGAGGCTGCCAGTCGTCTCAGTGGTGGTCTCTTGAACGGTAATTATGCTCATGTATTTCAATTGCTGCGGTGCTGATTCATGGATGATAATGTTCTACATGCGGCGTCTTTATCTTACATATAAAGGCATGTACAAGGATTGACTGGCCTCACTTTGGATACTGTACATAAATGTAGATCTGTGGACATCGCAGTTTAGCATTTCATCCCACCACTCAAAAACACAACTCTCATTAATTTCATGGTTGTTTGCATTACTGATTTCGGCAGCATGATGAATGAATACTGATCAGTACTGATACTGATAAACTCTATGTTTAGCACCCTTTTTGCAAATACTGTTGTGTTTGTAGTAATTGATTTTAATTCCAGATACAGAACAGTTCATCCTCTGCTGTTCCTCTAAATGTTACTGTCTCACTGCCACACAAAGGAGGGGGAGCAGGAGGATTTAATTTCAGTCTCCAGATGGATATCCAGCGGAATAAATGTAAACCTCCCTCTGTGAGATTATGTGCTGGATGTATTTTATACGTCCATAAATGTGATGAGAGATGAGAAAAAAAGAGCTGACTAGAGGACAAGTAAAAGACAATTTAAAGGTCACCTATTGTGCAAAATGCACTGTTTTACTTTCTTTTTTTAACATTCATATGGGTCCCCAGTGTGAATTAGAAAAAAACACCCCTTTCTCTTTTTCTCCACCCCTGCTTTTCTAAAGACCTGTGTTCAAAAATCCAGATTTCCCTTATGATGGCAGTTAGATTTAAACCAACAGTTAGATTTAGAGCCAATCAGAGCAGACTGGGCTTTTTGGAAGGCAGGACTTATAGAGCATTTCAGACAGAGGCTAAAGAGAGGAGATTCAGCACAGCCACTGTGAGAAGTGTAATGTTGGACACAACAGCATAAAAACTACAAATTACAATTTTGAACCTGACAATGAGCATATTATGTGACGTTTAAGTATGGTCCATCTCATAGCACTTTGAACCCAGGCGGTTTGTGCCTTACTCTTAAGATGTTCAAAACTCTGCAGCAAGAATCATCGCTAGAACCCTCCCCTCTCCTCTCACCACATCACCCCTGTCCTGCACCAGCTTCATTGGCTCCCGGTTCACTTCCGCATTCAATTCAAGGTCCTCCTCTATACCTTCAAAATCATCCATAACCTTGCCCCCCCATACCTAACAGACCTCATCCAAATTGCCACTCCCTTCCGTGCACTCCGCTCCTCCTCCTCTGTTCACCTCACTGTCCCCTCTGCCCGTCTCAAGACGATGGGGAGCAGAACCTTCAGCCGCTCTGCTCCCCTGCTCTGGAATGCACTACCCCCCGACATCCGCAACACTGAATCCATAACCCAGTTCAAATCCAAACTCAAAACCCACCTTTTTAAATCTGCATACCCCACCTGAACCTACCTTCCTCATCACCTCACCACCCATTGTGTACTTATTTTAAACTGTTTTTAATTATATATACCTGCTTTGCTTTTAAACTGTATATGTTTTTGAATTGTACGGCGACTTTGAGAGCTTTGAAAGGCGCCTCCAAATAAAATGCATTATTATTATTATTATTATTATTATTATTATTATTATTATTATTATTATTATTATTATTATCAGTATTTGTCCAGACAGTTTTGGCAGTGCACAACATTCACACATGCCTTGTTTACAGCAGGGAACTCAACGTCCCACAAAACCTTTCCTCTAACCTATGAACACATAGGACACATATGGACTCAATCCAACCCACAGCATGAATGGAAATGTCCACCATATGTTTGACTTCTCTGATATTGCTATTCACTTTTATCCTATTCTAATTGTTGTCTGCTCGCTCCTGTTCTTCTGTGTTGACCTGCCAGGTGAGCAATGGTGCAGAACAGCCCAGAAAGCAGCAGCGCTCCGACCTCAACGTTCCCCTGGAGAACAACAATGTACCAGAGGTAAGATGCTCTGTCGCAGTGTTTCCTGCATCATCCTATAGATCTGTTGCGAGGTCATTTATGCTGTAAATAGAGGACATTGTCGTGATTTGTGTGTGTCTGTGTGAGAGTAAATAGGTAATTATGGAATTACTACCTCAGCTCATGTCCTATGCTTACTTACCACGTTATATCGTCTTGGTAATTGAGCAGCGTATGTGATTGGAGATTTATGAGAGCCATTTTTCATTGAGAAGTCTGCAGTAGATGCTTCCTGTACACAGGCTCCCTGTCCTTGGGAGTAGTAAACTTTCTGAATGTGTGTAGTGGGCAGGTTATAGGATCCAATAGATCCAGTGGGGTGAGTGTTTGACTTCACAATTTACAGCTCCTTATGTGGCCTTCCCCTGTCCATAGACACCTGCATCCTCCCACAGCAATGTCAATGTGTGAAGTGGTTAACAGTACTTTGCACTCTTACTTGAGCAAGGTGTAGATTTATCCAGTTTCTGCAGCAGTAGAAGTACCTATTTGTAAGGGCATTTAAGTGTGTACATGTTGGGCAGGGCAATGCTAGAAAATAACCTTAACCTTACAAAATGTTGTAGATGTCTGCGCTATTTTGTGTCATTAATTTTTTTTAAGTGGGTGAAAGGTATTGTTTTGCATCTCTGCAGTCAGGTAGAACCACAGTCTACCTGCGGAAGAACACGATATTGATGGCAGTAATGGAAAATTGTGAAAAAACAAAAGGCAGTTATTGTAGTTGCAGGGCAACTTCTTATACCGCATTTTCTGTGATGTCAGGTTTCAAGCATTAGCCAACATAGCAGAAGGAAATAATGGGTCGACTTGCATGTTTGTGGAGGTCTGGGACTAATTGCAATCATTTAATCTAAAAAGCTATCAGACTGTCTCAATAAAGACAGGAATGGTTTTACAAGGTGCGATTATGTAGATTTTCCTCTGACATTCTCTCGTCACACATGTTTCAAATACTTAAATTGATGTACTGTAAATCAGCAGACTTCCCTGTGAATCATGCTCTTTCAAATTAAATATCAATTGATTTGCTGCTTGACTCCAGGGACGCACTCATGCTGTTCAAATGCAATATTGTACATTCAGAAAGGAAGAACTCAGCAACACCTGAGTGTAACACCTGAAAACATTCACCAACAGAATGAAACTTAAAGGTTTTGTTTGGTTTATTTTAAAATGGAGAGACACGCTCATCACTCTGTAAACCCAGTCACCAGTGTTAATCTGTCATAACCTGTTTTTGTCTTCCAGCCGACAAAGAAGGCTACATCGTTCCCCAGCTTTGTCGATGGTAAATCAGTCTACAGTATATCTGCACACCTGTTAGGTGAAATCAAAAATTTTGTGATTACTTTTGCCTTCAGTCTGTCACATCACAAGGCGCAGGCCTTATTATAACTCTTACAGTGCTCTGTCGATGCCTCCAGCCCAAATGCTGAGCTTAATCATGTGTGAGGGGCTTTAGCTGCCTGTCTGCTCCTTCAGATCATGACAGCGCATTGTGTCCCTGAGTGGGTGTCTGAGAGTCCACATCTACACATCATAGACACAGATTCATCTTAGCCCTCGCACCACCATCAGCTCACAGAACAGTGGCCATCTCACAGCTCGATCCGCACACCGAGCCTTATCTCTATCACTCCATCTCCAGATGAACAATGGTTGGCTCTATTTCACAGGGACATTACGATACCCTTTCAACCGCACACCCATCCCCTGTCTGTCTAAGTGCTGTATATCCTTCCCTGTGTCTCATGGTTAATTACTTTGCTCTCTGCTTTCTCCCTGGCCCAGTCCCAGGACCCTGCGAACCAGAAGACCTGATTGATGGAATTATCTTTGCTGCTAACTACCTGGGTTCAACTCAGCTTCTGTCTGAGAGGAACCCCTCCAAGAACATCCGCATGATGCAGGCCCAGGAGGCTGTCAGCAGGGTCAAGGTACTCAAAAACAAACCCACTCATACCCAGCTAAACTGAATCAACAACATGCAAGCATACACACACATTGTGTTTAGTCTTTCGTCCTGAAGATATCCATATCCATGCTATGTTGTCAGTTATTCTGTTATTTTCCTCTGGAGGAGTCGCAGTGAATTTAAGTGAGGACGTTTCACCCTTTTTGACCAAAAGTTCCAGATGCCAACGACTAAACTACTAGCAGACAAACAAAGTCATCCTCTTTTGGTTTGTAATTCACAGTTGCGCATTGCTGTTTGAACAGATTTTGCCGGCGTCATATTCATAGAACTATAGAATAATACTTTTTACACGCAATACATTTTTTATACAAATGTTTTACTCAAGTTGTAAACAGGTGACTTGTTGTCAAGGCTTCTTTGAAAAACACACACAAAATACAAAACTCCTGCAAGAAATATTTCTTGAAAATAAATACATACTGTAGATGCATTTCCAACAAACTGAACATGATACCCTGCTGTTTCAACATGCTGTTTAAATGTTTTATGATTTATATTTAATAGTCATCATGAGACATTTTTAGTTTAAAATGTTTGTGGACATCTGGCTACTTGCGTCTAGAGCTAAACATTATAGTCGTATATTACGGATGAGTGGTCCTTCAGGGCAGCTAAAGAACGTGTGAAGATTGGTTCGGCAGTGTCTGTGTTTGACACAGCTGGCTGGATTATGGCACTGCTGGCATGTGGACCTTATATTTCCCTTGTTGACACTCACTCCATTCTGTTCGCTACAGTTGTTGTGTGGGAGTTTGTAGCAGTGTAGTATCAGAAAGAAATTGTGAATGGCACCATTGCAGCATAGGGGGACTAGTATTTTTTGATTAACTTGATTTTGCCCAAAGTGCTTGTTGTCCAACTTCCCAGAAACATCTACTCAAAATGTCCCTATTTCAGGAAAAAAGTAGACTTCTCTTATCTGCAGCCCGAGAGAGGCCCTGTAAGGTACTTGTTTGATCAAAGAAGATTATTTTGTGATGTGAGGACATAGTTCAGCAAGTTCAGCACTGTTGTTGTGTTTTGGTGCACAGTTGCTAGCCAGACACCAGCCTCTTTTATCTCCCTCTCATGTGAACACAAGCTTGGCTGTATTTCTAAATATTAAATGACTTCCCGTGAAGTAGTTTACTTATAGAAGGTACCATGCTGCAGAGAGACTGGTCAAAATCACCTAATATCTACTCACCTTCCCCTACCTGTCCGTCATGTAACTTTTCAAATGTTAAATGCTGTCAACTAGTAAATGTCGTGAATGAACATAGTCTAAAACTGGCTAATTGTTTAAGTAAAACTGTATCCATCTGATTAAAGAACATCTGAACAAACTGCAAATCGTAGTAAGAATTTGGTGCCAACAATCAGTTCTTTCGATGCTCGGCACAGGAGATAGTTTTCAGTCCATACCAAATTAGTGTTGAGTTTAAAAAAACAACCTAATCTGGATACACAATGTTAATATTGGAGACATGAAAAACAACAACCTAAAGTCTGATATATTTGTTGTATCCTCTATTGGCGACATAAACGATTGGAATCACATTTTGTAGTCAATTCAACCACAAACCTTAATTCTGAAGGATCTGCCTTAGACAAAGGGTATGAGTGACAGGGAAAGTGGCAGAGCAGTGTCTGGTTGGCTGGATTCAGTGCAAAAAGACGCCTTCACCACAAGATGTCTACTGGTATCATTTCACATCGATCATCCAATCTGTGTTTGGTTCTCCTCTCACTCACTCACTCTGTGTCATGCTCAATTGCCTTCACTGCAAGAAGTTTTATCAGTATGACTCTCCTTCATTTGTCTCTTACGGACTCATGAGTGGCGACATTTAATCTGTGAGGTGGAAAAAGTCATTGTCGACTGCACACAAACCCCACCATACCTGCAGTAATGCACAGCCATATTACCCATCAACCCAAACCCATTTAATATATGCCAGCACAGAAACGCACAAGACCCTGTAGAGCTGAATGGAGCAAAAAAGAAGTACGCTGGGTAAATTGTAGAAAGGTTACATTGGTTATTTATGCAGATCTTTGTGGCATGTTGTTCACTCTGTTTGATGTAATATTTATGCAGTTTCACCCCCCTCTTCTCTCACGCACACACACACACACACACGCACGCGCACGCATGCACACACACACACACACACACACACACACACACACACACACACACACACACACACACACCACATCCTTATGTTTACTTAGCAGTTACAGCTCTGCACAGTGGCCCTGCACAAACATCACACTCTTAAATGTAATGAGTGGTCAAGATAATTTACTATGGTTGAGGGCAGATGGAGAGGGCGGCTTTATACAGTGAAAGGTTGATTTTGAAACATTACCTTGTACTCCAAAAGATTATCAGAATGTAAACACATTAGCTGTGTACAACTGCCTCCATGTTGATCTAAGCTGTTTAATTCCAAACAGAGTGACTCAACCTCTTTTTAAGCAGCCCAGAGAGAAACCCCCAAACAGACAGTTTAAATCCTTGCTACAGGCTTTATCCCCTCCACTGCCTGTGTGAGTGTTGATTTGTTTCCAGCGTGCCTTTCCCGGTAATAGCATTTTAGACTGTGGCGTGAACATGGAGCATGTGCCCATACACACAAGCTGCGTTATAAAGTATATACACTTTGTGTTTTTTTGTAGTTGTACTGACTTTGGGAATGGGAGACTCGCCATGTGTCTTTCTTCTTGTAAATGTTCTGACTTCAAAACTGAAAATTTTTTGAACAAAATAAACTACATTAAAATAATTCCTAGACCCTCCTTATGCAGCTTCGTAAAGATGGCTAGAATGTAGCAATAGTGTCAATTCCTGTCAGCACGCTTTACGTTTGCTGTGTTTAAATGAGAGAAAGCAATTGTTACACACACAGACACACACAAACACACACACTCACACACACAAACCTCCTCTCCCTCTGTCACTCTATTTCTGTCTCCGAGAGTAGCAACAGCACACCTGCTGTTCGGTTTGAGGCTTAACTGTTTTAACCTTCTTTTATTTACCTTATTTATTTTCCTCCTCCTCTTCCTCCTGTTTTTTGTGCTCCCGTATCCGCTGACCTTGTCCTGTCCCAACGCCTGCCTGCCTGCCAGAGGGTTCAGAAGGCTGCCAAAATCAAGAAAAAGGCGGTGTGTAATGAACAGAACGAAAGGAAGACCCTTTGGCCAATTTTCCTCCACCCTCACCTTTTCTTTTTTCCATTTCATTTGTGCAGTTGTGTTTTCTGTGTATTCCCTCCCATCTGTGTCTTTGAGGCAATCAGCATGTTAATTATTTAAGTCTAACAAATCTTTCAAGGGGTTTCCAGAACTGAGACAAATGTGTTTTTTTTTCTATGAACGGCTATGGATGTTAGCAGGGAGAGTCTTTCTGAAGCCTGAGGGTTTCTCAATCTGTGGCCACACTAAATGATCTAATCCAGGGGTGTCCAATCCATTTTTAATCAGCCCACAGCAAATACTAAAACAATATAATGGAATATGGCCCTTCAGTCCAAAGGGCACCATCACTGCTACCACTGACAGAAAAATCTCAGACTTCCTACATGCCCAGATAGTATAGTGATTAATGGTGTTGACTGATGCAATGGGAGTTCGATTTCCACACAGTGAGCTCAAAAAGATCTGACTTTCTTTTTCTTACAGTGGCCCTAATACGCAGTGGTATTAGTAAGCCCAACTGCTTAGTAAATCCAGTCAATTGAACTTGATGACATTTTGTTACAAAAGTTAGTTGATGTGTCAACAAGACCTTTAACGTGTTGCGTAACAAGCTTGAAGTATAGCCTACCTATCCCCTTTTCCACTTATTTTTCCTCCTTTATTCAGGGCTGTGACGGGAGATCACCATTCCGATTAGAAGCAACTGCCAACCCTTTTTGTAACAAAATGAATGTAAACCTGGAAAGCTGTGTTGTAGACAGTTTTTTTCTATAAGCATATTTAATTATCAAGCCTAATCTATTAACATTTGATCAATTTTGCTAACTTTAATACACAAGTGGTGAGGCGATATACCTCACCTCTAATGAATTGCCCTGCCCATACATATTTTTTATACAGTTTGTACACCCCTGATCTAATCTATACAATATTTAACAATAATAACAAAATTGACGTGTGTGTCTCAATTTTAGCTGAACTGCAATGAGAGATTTTAACCCGACACAACCTGAATGGACTTTTTATACTGATTGATTGGAGTTGAAGTGTGTTGCAAGGCACAAGTCTAAGATTAGGTGGTTTAGCGATGAAGGACTTTGAGCCAGTGAAAACGTGAAAGAGCCAGTTTACAGAGTTTCCTTGAGTCCTTAAGACAAATGTAAATTCCCCGTCCAATTTATTTATTTTTTGCCAAGAAAGCACATTCATACTCATTACCGCAGGGCCAAAGAAATACAAATTATTTTAGCAAAGAACAGCAAGACACATCATTTAACCCAAAGAAAAACTCCTGTCATCAGCTGCAACTCTAATTCATGTTAGCAAGCATTATTTTGTACTTACTAGCAAATTAAATTATGTATTCAGGAGATTTTTATTCTGTGCAGGCAAACACTTTGTGTGATTAACAGTTTTTATCGGCTTGAGCAGAATTTCTTTTCTGCTTTGATTCTCAGATCCTAACCTGCTTCTTATAACTCTACCGATCCGGAGACACATTGGAGAGAAAACAATTTCAGATATGACTGCATATGTTTAAGGCTTTATGTTCTGAATAACTGACAAGCCACAGCCTGAGAGAAATTTATTTCATTTATTACATGACATATTTAATCACAGATGTGTGTTTATGTTATTATTTTTAGCAGAACGGAGCTATTCTGTAATGCATCAGGCAATTTTAATTATGCAAAATCAAATCAAATGTCATTAGCCTGCACTATACAGTGATTAGAGGGTAATATTTGCAGGCAGGTTCTGTGCTGAAGCTGCATTGCTTTCACTAGTAAAACAGCCAGCTGGTTAGAGATGAGTGTTAAGCCGTTTGTTGTTTCCACACCAGTTCGCCATCCCTGTGCCAGGGCACTCGATGTTAAGTAGCACCGCTGCCAAACGCTTTCTGTTCTCATCACCTTTAGCCACAACAGCCTGTCCATATAACAAGCATTTTCCCTGGCTGGACTTTAAACCATACATGCATGCATTTAAGATATATGAACTAATACATACCCGGCATTTAAAGGTTGAGTAAGCGATTCTGGAGAATGCTTGTAGTCAAATTCACTTTTTGTCAAAATCAGTGAAGATCTGACTGATACTGCTACCTATACATACTGTTTGTGTGTTGAAAAAGAATCCAGCGTTAATCCACAGCCTAGGCTCTGTAAACGGGCATGACGCTAGCTATGGTGGGCCCACTTTGTTTACATACCCTTTTTTACATACCGGTTTTACAGAGCTTTAGCTGTTTATTAACACCGATTTTTTGGGGCAGGTCACACACAGTACAGACAGATTGCGGACCGTGAGGACATATTCACTGCTATTGAAAAGTTATTTTGACAACATGCATTCTTGTACCTAAGCTTCTGCTATGAACAGTAGTTACGTGCAGAGATTTTAACAAGCAAAGTCAAAGAAGCTGTTTTTTTTTCCTTCCTTTTTTAAATTTTTTATCTTGCTGCAGAATGCTGACGGAGATGGTCAAACCCTCACTGAAGTTGATCTGTTCATCTCCACCCAGAGGATCAAAGTCCTTAACGCAGATTCACAGGTGAGTTTCAGCAGGCACACGCTCTACATGTTGCCGTCAAAGTGTTTTTTTTTTCTCAACTGCGAGAATAAAAGCGTATGAGCTCCACAGTACTCCCACCGCTCGCATAGTCATACGGGGCTGCGCATCAGGGGCCTCATTTATAAATAATTTATAAATTTCTACGCAAACATTGGGATTTATAAAAAGCAAACTTGACGGGAAGATGTGCGGTCCTCCACGCAAACTCTGACCCATGCGTACGCACAGAAAGTGGAGAAAGGAGAAACGACGACTCCGTTGGCGAGAACGAATGTGTTTGTGTAAAATGAATCCAAATATAGGCCTATTATAAGCCATGTAGGTCTATCATATAGGGAGTTCCTTTGCAAAACGGATGAAGCCATTCTTACAACTAATAAAAAATGCCTCCACGGATTGTTCCATGGAGTGATACCAACAAAAAACAAAACAAATTAGGATCTTAAATAGCCTACAAACTGCATCAGCATGTTATTGGATTCATTCTGATAATATTGAGGTGGAATACAACCTATACTTTTACACTGACGCTGTTCTCGATGCCTCAGTCAGGCAGACAGGAGTGCACAGTTTCATACACTAATCATAAGCCTACTGTAGCCTACATCACATAGCCTACTGTGCTAAATTTTCGCGGCTTTTAGTCCGTTTTATCTGTGTTTTTCTTTGTGTTTAAGCACGTCGTAACTGTATTTTGAAAGGGACTGTGAAGTTTATTATTAACCCTCTGCCGCCCATCACTGCACTCTAAAAAGAAAATAGTTGAACCAACATAATTGATTAGGGCAATTGGTAACACACAATTGAATTAAGTTTATTGAAATAAAGAATGTAAGTTACACTTACACAATTGTTTAAAGTCAGATCAACTTAATAGTTTGTTTGTTTTTGCTGTTAATCTTTCGGTCTTGGACTTCCGGTGACGTCATGGCGAGAGAAGCAGCCTGAGCCACCTGCTCCGCCAAAAAACCCTATAAAACTAGCTATATAAATGACGATCTAAAAACAAACAAGCCGAATTAAACACTGCTGAATTCTAGAATGCAAGCAGCAAAGAAAGACGGAGGTGGAAGGGGAAGAGGGACTAAAAAGGATGAAACTAAACAATGCTTCGCGGGTCCGCCATTTTCACCCGCGAGAGCCATGGCGCCAGCACCAGAACAATCAGCGGTACTTGCCGAACTACGTACATTCAGACAAGAACACGCAGAGGCCTCTGCAGACACGAGAACTACCCTGAACCGACTGGAAACAACCATAAACGATCTTCTAAAGAGGACAACTAAGTTAGAACAGCGGACTGCAAGTGTGGAGCGGAGGCTCGGCGACACGGAGGACAGAGGAATGCGACACGAGAGAGCCATCCGATATTTACTGCACAAAGAAGCAAGGCTATCAGCAAAGTGCGAGGACCTCGAGGCAAGAGCGAGACGCAATAACCTGCGTATTTATGGTGTCAAAGAAGGAAGCGAGAAAAATGACATGATACCATTTATTTCTGAGCTGTTGTGCACATCGCTCCAGCTACCGGAGGACCTTGAAGTACGCATCGAGAGAGCGCACCGCGCGCTTACAATGAGACCAAAGGAGGCTTCTGCTCCACCGAGATCGATCATCGTTCGGTTCCTGGACTATAGCGTTAAGGATGCTGTACTTCAACAGGCATGGAGGCAAAGAGGAGTTACATTTGAGGGGGAAAAAATCTTCTTCGACCAAGATTACACCGCAGACACACAGCAGAAGCGCAGACAGGTGAGGGAAGTGATCAAGCAACTTAAAGAGAAGAAAATAAAAGCCCAATCTCCATTACCGGCTCAGCTGAGACTCTACCTGGAATCAGGAGTCAAGGTGTTTACTACGCTCACAGACGCCGCGCCTACACTCGAGGAGATGGGGATTCACGTCAAGGTTGATGACAGAGAGAAACTGCAGAAGGAGTTGATGCAAGACCGTTGGTCCAGAGCTTCGAGGAGGCCAGAGAAAGGACCATCTCCAATGTCTGATGCAGACTTACAGGCTTTTGTTCAAGGAAAAGACTAGATGGAAGAACAGACTGACATGTTGCCCACTGTAAGTTAAAGAGGACCTATTATGCTACTTTTCTGGTCTTAATTTCTTGTTTTACACTGCTATAGAGCAACCTGACACGAATCACATCACAAAAAACTATGTAGATTTTCGGGAAGCTCTTTCTCTTATTTTGGCGATCCAGCACATCCTGTCAACACTTGAGTGTGTGTGCTTCGGCTCCCTCCGCCTGTGCTTCGGCCATCTCCGCTCCCCTCCCCCCCCTCCTGCAAACCCCACTCCGTTGTGATTGGTTACCTTCCTTCCGGAACACTTTCAGTGGCGGGAAGCGCGAGCATGGACCTATAAGGGCGCGAGGCAGATGCGAGGCAGACGCGAACAGGGAAGTGACAGCATTACCATACATGGAAACATCCGCGTGGAGACATCACAAAGTTTTATGCGACGGCACAAATTATGAAAGGGTAGACCGCTTTGAACACGTGACTTCTCGACTGGCTAGAATAGTGTTTAGTGCTCTGCACAGACACCCCAGACGGTCAGCAGGGAATATGTCGAAATGCATGTAAGTCATTATTTGATAATTTAGTATGGTTAAGCATGACTATGAATCATCATAACAACGTTTATAGGTCATAAAAGTCAAAAAGCATCATAGGTCCTCTTTAAATGAAGAGTGTACAGCAGATGGCTGATGAATCATTTATTTTATTTACTGTTGAAATAAGTGGGCTACTGTGTATACTAAGCTAGTTTTTGTTATTAACATATAAGATGAGGAAAAAAAGGGTTTTTTGTGCAAACAGGCCGAGGGCTAATTCATAATCAGTACTTAGGCTACATATCCCTAGGATATTAGCAACTTTATTACAACAGATTAGTTGTTGAATAGTTGCAATCGCACTGTTTGTGTTTTCACCCCGGAGTGAATTAGTCACTACTCTCCGCCCTTCTTAAAAGGGACAGGTTGCTTTAGATGTTCTTGCAATCTGCTGGGTTCGTGGAAGTTCATTATTTATGGTTTTATATTTTGGTTAGGTTGTTCGTGTACATAACCTTATGTAACATATACTCAAGGGAATCTTTTGGATGCATTACCAGGGACACTCGATCTAGAACTGTGAAAAAAGGAAGTGTTTGCTTATGTAAACTCCACTCTGATATAAAACATGAATAATTTGAATATAATAACTTACAATGTCCGTGGATTGAACCACCCAATTAAAAGAAAGAAGATATTTAGTCAGTTAAAGAAGCTACATTGCTCGATTGCTCTACTACAAGAAACTCATAGCTGAAGAGGAACATAAGAAATTGAAAAGAGAATGGGTTGATCAAGTATTCAGTGCATCATGTGGCAGAAAAAGGGGAGTCGCAATCTTAATCAATAGAACAGTTGCTTTTTCCCCAGAAAAAATCATACAAGACAAAAAGGGACGGTATGTAATGGCAGTGGGTTCTATAGGAGAAACTGAGTTAACTATATTAAATCTATATGCCCCAAATGAGGATGATTATGGGTTCTTTAAAGAAATTGCAAATGTTGTAGCCAGTAATGCCAAGGGGATGATAATAGTGGGTGGGGACTTTAATACTGTGCAAGATGGGATAAGAGATAGACTACCATCAGAAAAGGCCCCCCAATCTAAGAAATCAAAAACAATGAATAGTATGATTACTGAATTGGGACTAGTTGACACTTGGAGATGTTATAACCCTAAGGGAAAGGATTTCAGTTTTTTTTCAAATGTCCATGGCAGTTATTCTCGAATTGACTTTATTTGTCTCTCACATCAATACATATACAAAATAGTTGAATGCCATATTGAACCTATCACTTTGAGTGATCACGCACCAGTTGTACTAACGATCAATTTGTGTAAAGAAAATTATTTTAGATACTGGAGGCTGAATACCTCACTATTAACCAACCAACTAGTTGTACAGGAAATAAAAAACAACTTGAAGGAATATTTTGACATAAATGACAATGGAGAGGTAACACCATCAACCTTATGGGATGGTCCTAAATCAGTTATAAGGGGGAAAATCATACAAATCTCATCTAGGATAAAAAGAACACGGTTGGAAAAACAGATAGATTTGGAAAACAAAATTAAACAATCAGAAACAAATCATAAAAGAACGGGTGATGAGAGCACTCTGTTAGAACTGAAGGGGGCTAGAAAGAATTTAGACCAGCTTTTGACTTATAAAGCAGAAGGTGCTCTGAGATTTTCTAAACAAAAGTACTACGAGATGGGTAACAGAGCTAGTCGCCTTCTCACCTTTCAGCTGCGCAAGGCCCAGGCAAGTCGGGTGATACCCAAAGTATTACACCCTACCACTAAAGAGATGATGTCTCATCCAAAAGGGATTGCGGATGCATTTGCAGCATTCTATAAAAAATTATATGAAGAAAAGGGTCCAAATTCTAAAGAGAGCGAAATCAAGACCTTCCTATCTAAATTAAATTTACCTTCATTAACAGAAGAAGAGGCATCAACATTAATAACAGAGATAAGAGAAACGGAAATAAGAGAGACTATAAAGAATTTGAAAAATAACAAATCACCAGGGACCGATGGGCTCCCAGGAGAGTTTTACAAGTGTTTTGTTGAGGAACTCACACCAATATTAGTTAAAGTGTTCAATTACGCACTGTCAGGTGATCCGCCAAAAACATGGTCGGAGGCCATTGTTTCTGTAATTCATAAAGAGGGCAAGGATCCGGTAAATTGTGAGGGATATCGACCAATCAGTTTACTGTGTAATGATCAAAAACTACTGAGCAGCACCCTAGCAAAAAGAATGCAAAAAATTATATCGAAATTGATAAATCCAGACCAAACGGGCTTCATCCCCGGTAGACAAGGGGCCAATAATATTAGGAGAACACTCAACATCATATCATGTGCCAAAAAAAACACACAAAAATCAATGCTTATTAGTTTTGATGCACAAAAGGCCTTCGACCAGGTTAATTGGTGCTTTCTCTATGAAACTCTGGCAGCCATGGGCTTTCATTCAGGGTTCATAGATTGGATAAAAGTGTTATATATTGAACCAAAATCACGGGTTAGAGTCAATGGTTGTTGTTCAGATTTTTTCGGCCTTGAAAGAGGGGTTAGACAGGGTGACTGCCTTAGCCCCTTGCTATATGCTGTAAATATTGAACCGCTTGCAGAATTAATAAGACAAAATCAATTAATTAAAGGAATACAAGATGAGGGTAAATCTGAACATAAAATTTCCCTTTTCGCAGACGATATTTTGACATGCATAAGTGATCCAGTTTCATCAGTCCCAGTCTTGATGGAGTGTTTGAAGGCATATGGGGAAGTATCAGGACACCAAATTAATGAATCTAAGTCAATTGCCATGATGTTAGTAGGGGATCGGCCAATACAATTAAAAGATGTGGTTAATTTTCGCTGGACGGATCAGGGTTTTAGATATTTAGGAATTATTATTACCCCTAACACACCACAACTTTTTAAAGCTAACTATGGTAAATTAATGAAAGAAATCAAAGCAGACCTTACAAGATGGGATGTCCTACCTCTTTCTTTAGTAGGAAGAATAGAAACTATAAGAATGAATGTATTGCCAAGGTTGCTTTTTCTGTTCCAGTCTCTGCCCATAGAAGTCCCTATCTCCACATTTGAAACACTAGATAATTGGCTATCTAAATTTATTTGGCAAAACAAAAGACCAATAATTAGACTTAAAAAAATACAGTGCCCAAAGGAGAAAGGTGGTTTAAACCTGCCTAATATGAAAAAGTATTATTGGGCAGCTCAGCTTAGACCACTAGTTGCTTGGATAACTCAGGACAGGGATACAATATGGGTGAGAATGGAACAACATACATGCCCAGATGTACCACTGGAGTCACTGCCATTTTTAAGTAAAGAGCTCTGGAAAAAAAACAAGATCAGTAATGAATGTATGAAAGTCACTCTGAAAGTGTGGTCAACAATAAGGAAAAAGTTGATTCTTCCTACTTCAATCTCAAGAGCGATGAAGATAGCACTGAATGTAGATTTTGTACCTTCTAGACTAGATGCTGGATTTAAGAAATGGGCTGAAAAAGGACTAACAACGATTGATAAACTGTTTGAGGGAGGAGTTCTGAAGTCCTTTGACCAACTCTTAAAAAAATTTGATCTTCACATACATGACTTCTACAGATATTTGCAGCTAAGAAATTATCTACAGAAGCATAAAGATTGGGAAAAATTAAAGGAAAGTCCATCAAATATAGAACACTTCTTCATATTGATGATAGAAGGCCTGACTAAAAAGAAGGTTATATCAAACATGTATAAAATACTTCAGGAGGAAATAACAGACAACAGTTTGGATATTAAAAACAATTGGGAACTAGAAATGAATACAATTATCTCAGATGAAAAATGGGAACAGGCATGTAGAGATGGACACAAATTAACCAATAGTCCATTGTGGAGAGAGTTTGAATGGAAGATTAAAATGAGATATTTCAGAACTCCTCTTATCATTTCAAAATTCAGCAACAATTCCAACATGTGCTGGCGGGGCTGTGGCTTGGTGGGAGACCATACACATGCATTTTGGGACTGTCCAAAATTATCGACATATTGGCTTGAAATAAAAAAAGAAATTAAACAAATAATAGGGATAGATTTACCCCTCGACCCAATCCACTTTATTTTAGGAGTTCTACCCGACGACCTGGGAGATAAAAACCAAATGTATTTATTGAAAGTCCTTCTTCTGATAGCCAAGAAGATGGTTACGGTCTCCTGGCTAAAGCCGCAGCCACCGTCACTGAGTCAATGGAGGGAAAGGGTTGTTAGTGTCTACTATATGGAGAGCATAACTGCTAGACTTCAGCTGAAATTGGACATTTTTGCAGATAAATGGTCTCCGATCATCATACAGCTTTCAAAGCTGCAACAGTAGAGATGCACAAGAAATGGTTGGCATTGGAGGATCAATATAAATGTTAATGTTAAAAGCCATTGATCAGTGGTTTCTATGTGTCTCTATTTTTGGGGGTTCGATATGTGGTCTCTGAGAGGGTGGGAGGAAACGGAGTAGAGTGAGTACCTGCAATGTATCTATGATATATGTGATGTAATGATTGTGAGTGCACCTTGAGAACAACAATAAAAAAAGTTAAAAAAAAAAAATCTTTCGGTCTTTACTCAGAAAAACGGCGTTGGTAGCAGGTTGATGAAAGAAGACACAGTTTGAGGCAGATGAAGAGGTCTTCAGGAACAATTCTTTTATTTAAACAACAAAACTCATCCTGCAGTCAAAACGAAGCCAATAAAAAGTTAAAGTGTTATAGCCAAAAAATGAATAGAGGTACATGCATAAAAGAAAAAGCAATGAAGAATTCCTGTAAACTAAAAGCCCTGTCTTTCCCTGAATTGTGTCCGTCTTTAACCTGCCAATCTAAGTGAGCTGATTGGTCCTTAGGTCAGTAAGCTCCGCCTCTCCTAACTCCTGATTGGTGGACTCTAACTAACTCCAACCTATACTGTTCAGAGGACATCTGTTAATCAATCCCTGGAGGTGATATCTCGTGGGGCACCAAGAAGTCTGATTCAGTAACTTTAGGACAATCCCTTTAGCCAGGGGCCAATGAATTAGCAGTTAACTCTTAACCAGGCTGTCCTAAATTGCCCCCCACAAAGGATCATCTCGGAGCCCTCTATTGTGTGCATACTGAATAATCTACAGAGATCTTCCCTATGGCTTCCCCCACTAAGCAGTCCACATTCCTCTCCTGGTCCCTGCAAGATGAGACCAACTCAGTGTGTGTCCTCCTGAAGCAGTATACCTTAATATAAAATGTTTAGTAACATAATACACTACATTTTCAAATCAAAAGTTTGCATTAATCCAACTTATAATTAAGGGACGACAACTTAAAATGTCAGTGTTTTCTGAATCAATTTCTTGTTTGATCCTAAAGTAAAATATTGCTTCTAAAATAACTTCTAGAACCTAAAAGAAAATAGTTGGACCAACTTAATTGAATTAAGGCAATTGGTAACACATTTCAGTGTATAACAGTCGGGCAAGCAACATATTTCCCATACACTGTTAGAAATTTCCCTGTAAAAAAACATTAATCAACTGGCAGCAGGGTTGCCTTTATATTACTGTTAAATTAACATTATTTTACTGTCACTAAAATTGACAGGATTATACCGGGATGAATTCTCCGAATCTGTATCTCATGGGGGGTCTCAGTGTTCCCCGCTCGTGGCCAAACACTGCTGTGTGAGGATATGCATTTTTTTGCGTCCACTTTTATGTCGGATCGCTTCTTTTTATTTCGACCACAGCGTTCACAGAGATCGCCACAGGCTGCACTCTAACGCCTTTACCCTCACACTGTGCCACCAAACTAAATTTTCCTTGGTCGCCACTTCTCCATCGGGTACTTCGGCGTGACCGCAGTGATCCACACCGTGTGGAGTCTATTTTTCCATTTCCCTTTCAGTCGGCGATTGCCACTACCGCCTTCATGCACTCAGTAAATTATATTAATTTGGGCATGTTATGTATGGGTAAATATGGGCGTTACGTGAATCCCGTAAAGGCTGCCCCACATTTAGAGTTGATTGTGATTTATAAAGGGAAACAGGCGTAGGACGTGAGTGCGCACTGTTTTATAAATCCGAATATTTTTGTTCGCACGTACATCCTACATTTCTTCCGTACGCCAGCTTCCACGTGAATCCCACGCAAAGCTTTATAAATGAGGCCCCAGGGGAGTGTTACTGTGTCATAGCTGACATAACTGCAGCTTAACCATTGACACCATCTGCTTCTTATGAAACCTAATCACTTATCCTACAATCTCATGATAGCACTGTCCAAATTCTCTTTGATTAATAAGAATGTTTATCCCATATTTCAACCCGATTAGTCAATTGTCATTAACAAGTTCACAATATAGACTTTTTCTTTCTTTTACTATTTCACACAGTCAAAGTCAGAATTGTAATTGAAGCCGGACTTTCTGGAGGTTTATTATGTGAATGAGTTTTTTAATTTAAAGTAAAAATAAAGCTTCCCTTTACTTTGTAAAAGCTTGTTGCCTCTTAACTTTACAACAAGGGGCTGTGTGATTTTTTTCACGGATAGCTGATGGCATAATAACATTAAATACAGCATTGTGTTCATGGTAACACACAAACGTATATGGATGATTAATTTGTAGTGTTTCAGTCTCAGCTGCTGTCTGGCCTTCTTATCAGTGTCAAGATGTGTGTGTGTGTGTGTGTGTGTGTGTGTGGGCAGCCGCCTGGCAGAAAATGCAGTATGCAGTGTTGATCTTCCTCCCTATTCCATCTGGTAGCCACTAGTCCTGGCTCTTTTCTATAGAATGCTTCTGAGAGAAAACCCTTCATTTTGCAATTAAAAGCCTTGATGCAGCTTGCATGGGGTTTATGACAACGATTCATAATGAGCAAAACTCCAAAGGTGGGCTGAACCAACCAACTTTAAGGCCAATGGAATGAAACCACAATACAGTTAATAAAGTGAAAGGAAATGTAGAAAATTATCATATAACATGAAGAAATGACATGTTCTCAGCAAACTTAAATATTCAAGTCATTCCACTACCACATAAGTCCACACTTTAGAAAACTATGTCCAGAAAACATTGCCCCCATAAAACCTACGTTACAACCCAAGACAATGATTTGGCTGAGTGAACTAACATGATCACACAGTTAAAATGACTTTGTTTCATAAACACAAATACTCTGATACCCCCCCCCCCCCCCCCCCCGGGTTTTTTCTGTGCACCTGTTCATTAATTTCGGATGAACATTTACCCAAGATGTAATTTAACAGGGCGTTAATGGACTATAATCAGATCAAACTCTAGTTTTGAGTTCATTCAATAGTAGGGTTGTTAGTTTTCTGTCTACAATACTATAATCTCACTAACTTCCCTAAGAGGATCATGCTGTACAAAGATAGGAAAAAAATGTGCTGCACACTCATCT
Source organism: Hyperoplus immaculatus (assembly GCA_949357725.1). Lineage (NCBI taxonomy): Eukaryota > Metazoa > Chordata > Actinopteri > Uranoscopiformes > Ammodytidae > Hyperoplus > Hyperoplus immaculatus. The sequence goes on along the minus strand of OX442349.1, from coordinate 16,143,399 downwards.
TTTATTTATAAAAACGACTGATAAAAGGTACCAGACTGTCTGAAACGGGATTTATAAGATCTGTAGTAGTAGGGTATATTGCATTTCCAGTTAATATTTATATTATCAACTGGAAATCAAACAATAAAGTATGTAAGTTGCTGTTTTCAAATAGTTTTCTGTTTTCCAGAGATAGGTCCTGGTGGAATTTATTTGACTTAGGCCCAACTTTAGCAACTTTATATCTAGATGGCACATCAAAAAAAATGACAAACAAATCTGTAATAAGTTGTATTATATCAGTGATTCTTGAGAAGGGGGACAAAACAGGGTGCAATGTTGAAAAAAATACAAACCCTATGTTTAGGCAAATTAAATGACATGTATGTATCCAACATATACTAAGCTACTGAGCTAAGCTTTGACACAACCTCCCAGCTTTTGTCCTTTTTATCAAAATGGGCTTTTTAACTTGCCATTCCTTATCAAAATGGGCTTTTTAGCTTGCCATTCCTTATTTTGTGTCAACACCGTCAGACACCAAAAACACAAATTAATTTTTCCTCAATTTATGCTAGACCCATGAGATGTATAGTGATCACAAATATTCACCAAGACTGAAAGAGGCCACAAAAAATATTTTTAAAATGTATATGAATATACATTTTTTTGACATCTGACGGTGTTGACATATTTAACGTTTCTTAAACAGAACAAATGGAGTTTTTCTAGTAGCCATTTGGTTTTTCTGTTGATGATAGGTGCTTGTATGAACTACTTCAGGAAAATAAAATTATCGAAACATTTCAAATAACTTCTTCAGAAATTGTAAGTTGGTGTTGACGTATCATGGTTGTGACGCAGGACTTTCAAGATTTGGAATGTACAATATTCTGTAGCCTGTCTGACTCTAAAACTAATACAATGCAGAGGTAGAATGTGACCAGAGGTCCTTCATAGTGACAGCTGCCTCTTATTTTGGCCGATTTTCTTACATGTTAATGGATTGTCTGACGGTGGTGACAAAAAGTGTCCCACCACTTAGAAACCTTATAAAACATGAATGTTTTGTAGAAAAACAGTTTTTATTGATATGAGAGATTATTTAGTGTTGCTTTTGATGGGAAAAGCTCTTTTTAATCATTAAAAGTAAATGGTAACACTTTATAATAACTATCCGTTGTAACTTGTTAATAGATCATTAGTAAACTCTTAATTAATGATTATTAATGATTTGTTAAGTGTTTGTTAGTAGTTTGTTAAGGATTTATAACAATGGTAGATAGTTAATAGCTTAATAATTGAATCAGTTCATCTGGGAGGTAATCCGAGATACCGACGAGGCTGAAATAGGCTATAGACTATACACAGTGCATGGGCAACTGAGGGCAGCCCCATTTTCAAATATTTTTAAATAAACTCAATACACACTGTGCATGCCATGGACTTGAACGTGACGTGATCAGTTAATCTCGGATTACCTCCCAGATGAACTGATTCAATTATTAAGCTATTAACTATCTACCATTGTTATAAATCCTTAACAAACTGCTAACAAACACTTAACAAATCATTAATAATCATTAATTAAGAGTTTACTAATGATCTATTAACGAGTTACAACGGATAGTTATTATAAAGTGTTACCAAGTAAATTTTTAACAGGTTTTATTGCATATGTATGATTGATCCCTTCTCTGTGGACACACTGTTTTGGACGTCGTGAGAAGATAACAAGTGTCATATATTTGACATAATAATGATAAAATTACATTTAAGGGGATAATTGTGCTCCAGACATTATATTCTTAATCCCTAATAACATCTAACATTTTAAATATGTTTACTTTTAAACACAACAGCAGTTAATATTGGAAGACGGCCTTTTGTCCCGCTTCTCAAGAATCACTGATATCAAAATCTATAACACAACTATAGGGTTCAAGTTTATATTGCCTTTGATGTATGGGATTATGTCTGATTTTCACTGCAGGAGACAATGATGGACAACGCACTCCGCACTATATCTTACATTGCTGATATCGGAAACATCGTGGTCCTGATGGCCAGACGCCGGATGCCACGCACGGCCTCACAGGACTGCATCGAAACTACGCCAGGGGCACCCGAGGCAAAGAAGCAGTACAAGATGATATGCCACGTCTTTGAGTCTGAAGATGTAAGTGCTTTGTGTGTGTGTCTTCAAGAACCCCACTGAGCCTGACTGTCAATGTGTTGTCAAGAGAAGCCGTCTATTTTAAAATCTTGCTCCTTAAGGAAGTCCCATTGCTATTTCTATGTCATTATGCAAGAGGGCTCATTTTGTAGACGAATCCTCCAGCAGCTTAAGACAGAGAAGAGATGACACATTATTGCTTCGTAGGCGTTATTTGATTGTCGGATATTATTCCAGCTTCCCAGATCTCCTTTATATTAAAGTTGTTCCTTTTTTTGTACAAAAAATTGTAATTGTCAAGCAAAGTGTTGTAGTGTGCATTTTAATAACAGAACAGAGCAACTCAGTGACATGAAATTATGTAAAGTGGCTGTTTTTCTAAAATACAGAGTTGCTCCTTGTCTTATTGTAGAACATTTAGCAAGACTTGGCAACATGAACATTGTTGCACAGAGGAGCCAGCAGCAAAGTGTCTGCCAGTCAGTATAAATGCTGGTCTCCAATCTGTCCTCTCTTTTATCTTATTTTGCTGCCAGGTTTCAACGGCCAGCCAGAGTTATAATGGAACCATTCCGCCACTCATCAATCAACCTTTAAACTGTTTCTGTTATTGTGGCTCCACTGGCTGTATTCAGTGTTTTCCTATTTTTAGCTTCTTTTTTTATTGTTTTGCTAAACTAATTCCCAGTGTATTGACTTGAAGAGTTTGGAACATTAATGTCTGAAATTTCTGCAGAAGATTTATTTGCAAGTATATAATTCAATTAAATAGGAAGAATAGAAGAAATTATGGCTGGCAAAAAGACGGCACCCTCTTTACTCTCTTGATCTATGTTATCTCTCACTGCAAATATGAGTCTTCAGGCTTTAATTCTTTTTTTACATGTTCATGTTTAACTAATTTCACTTTTTCAGTGTGCAGGCAGCCTACTGTAGCTGGTAGTTTATGGGTTTAAGTGCCAAGAGATATACTAAATATCAACCTCACACTGTTTTTTGTGTGTGTTTCCCTCCCCCTCCCGGACACATATCTACATTATATGAATAGTTTTGCTAACAATCTTTCCAGCTACTCCCTGGCAAATGCAGAAGTACACACAGGGGTATTAGTACTCGTCGTAGCTGAGAATAAGGGCTATAAAGTTCTGTTTGGAGTTACTTTGTCACATTTCATCACCATACTTAAGGCAGACAGTTAACTTTGAGTAGATGTAGTCTTTCAGCCCACTGTCGTCTTTACCTTCCACTCCCCCTCAATGGAATAAGAAAAAGAAAATGTGTCTTTTTGTTCTTCTCTCCTCTCTAAGTGGGAACAAATAGCTTATGACAGTTTCTATTTTTATAATGCCTTAACATATCCTGGTGCCGCTATTGTTTAATACCAGTGGATGCTTCCCCCACTGTATTCCTGTATGTCCTCATTGAAGAAGTTTCTGTGGATGTAACAAAACAATATTACAAACACGTGTTTATGTCATGATTCCTACCCTTTTCCGTCGACAGGCCCAGCTCATCGCTCAGTCCATCGGCCAGGCGTTCAGCGTGGCTTACCAGGAGTTCCTGAGAGCCAATGGCATTAACCCCGAAGACCTGAGCCAGAAGGAGTACAGTGACATCATCAACACCCAGGAGATGTACAACGACGACCTCATTCACTTCTCCAACTCTGAAAACTGCAAAGAGGTTGGTTTATACCAAGTGTGCACTACACACGCATATATTTCTTGCATCTTGAGGGTTTTTGTGTCGGGGGGGGGACTAAGACAGAAACACTGTGTGGCACAATCAGAGAAACACATAAGTATACTAAGTATACTATAACTAATTAGACAGATAAAGAGGCAGATGGTAGTAAAATCTAGTCAACTCTTGCTTCTTTATTGCCGTAGCGTTTCCTCTTCAGCGAACACTGAGCCCTGGAAACATTAACTGGAGGCTTTTGGAGAATTGGAAACTGTAAAAACAGTGTCTGCTGTATGAGCAGCAAGGCTGCACGGGCACTCAGCTGCTATGCCAGAGGCACATGAGGGATTTTCTTTCTGGAAGTACTAAAGCTTTTTAAAGTAACTGTGTTTAGAAAAGATGAATTATTCAAGACTTCTTGTGTTGTCTTGTCTCATCTGAAGGTCGAAATAGTCGGGGCAAATATAATAAAAGTTATATTTAAATCACTGCTGATAATTTATTTGCAGCAATCCTGCAATAGTCGAATGCAACCAGATGTAATAAAGGTATAGATAACTCGATATAATCATTGTAAATAAATCATTGTTTGAAGTTATACGTTCTGTAAGCATGCTGTATTAGGTTCAAATCAGTCAGTTATTAGTTTACTCCAGTCATATTGTTTCAATGATTGTAAGTTTCTGTACATGATGAAACATAAGAAAAAAGGAATGAGAGACAATATGCCTCCTCCTTTCTGTTCACCTGTTCACAGCTGCAGCTGGAGAAGAGTAAAGGGGAGATCCTGGGTGTGGTGATAGTTGAGTCGGGGTGGGGCTCCATTCTGCCCACAGTTATCTTAGCCAACATGATGAACGGAGGGCCGGCAGCTCGCTCCGGCAAGCTCAGCATCGGAGACCAGATCATGTCCATCAACAACACCAGCCTAGTGGGGCTGCCACTCGCCACCTGTCAGGGAATCATTAAGGTACAGAGACACTGAAGATTTATTGTGGCTGAAAAGAGGCATAACATCTCATTCAAACAGTGTTCTTCAAGGTTAAAAACCCCAAACATTTGTGTTAATGTGTGCGTTTCTCTGTGCTAAAGGGCTTGAAGAACCAGGTTCAGGTGAAGATGAATATTGTCAGTTGCCCTCCTGTTACCACAGTCCTCATCAAGAGACCAGATCTAAAGTACCAGCTGGGCTTCAGCGTCCAAAATGGCATTGTAAGTATCATTCAGACTTTTCTTTTTATGTCAATCAGAAGCACATGGGGTTCTTACTTATTATTAGTTCTGTTAACACAATATGTGATTATTTAAATTGTCAAAATGCATATAACATTAGGTCCTTTCCTGTTGTGTGTGTGTGTGTGTGTTTTGCCTGTCAGATATGCAGCCTGATGCGAGGAGGCATTGCTGAGCGAGGTGGGGTCCGTGTTGGTCACAGGATTATAGAGATCAATGGTCAGAGTGTTGTGGCCACAGCACACGAGAAGATTGTCCAGGCGCTTTCCAACTCTGTTGGCGAGGTCAGACTGATGTGTTTGCACATGCACAAACACACACACACACACACACACACACACACACATACACACGAGAATAAATGAAGGGGAAATGTTGGATGTAACATGTTTGGATGGAGAGAGTTTAAAGGTGTTTTTGCAGCATTTACAAGTGGACTAAAGGAAACTGCTCTCAATTTGGTTGGATATTCATCTTACTGCTTTGCAAAAAACTGCTTTGGCTAGCAAACTAGACAGGTGTTAAAGCATCTTGAGGCTGTGAACAGGATACTATATTGTGTGTAAGAAGTCTGCTGGGATCAACTGATATTTGATTTTAAATAGTGCTTTAGGTGTGCTGGTGTGATATAGAAGAGCAAAAGTTTTAGTATGATATAACACCAACATTTAGGTAAAACATTAGGAAGTTTAAGAAGCTGTAATATATTTTCTCTTATATAGGGTATAATAGATAGTTATTCTCATTAGAAAAATAAAACAATACTGAGAATGGCAAAACACTGTATAGTCGACTGTTTAAAGAACAATTCTAGACATAAATGGACATGATGAATGTTTCGAATAACTTTGAACATCTATGTTCTGTGAAGGTAAACATAATATACTGCAGGATAAGGACAACATTTCAAAATAATTTCTTTACGGATTAAATACTCATTGTTTTTGTCTTTTTCCTTCTCGTGTTGCCAGATTCACATGAAGACCATGCCGGCAGCCATGTTCAGACTTCTCACAGGACAGGAGACACCTTTGTACATATAAACAATGGCCATGCAATGTTCCAGAGGAATGTCTGTCAGCTGTGATTGGTTATCTGACAGGGCAAACCAAGCTGACCATGAGAGGCGGGGGGGTTGACTTTCCTTAATTCCTCAATTAATTTCTCCTTTTATTTTTCTCTCTATGAACTGATGACTTCAATTGTCTGTGGTTAACATGCAACAGCCATTTACTGTATGTTGACATGAGATGCTTTTTCCATCTGACCAGCTGATGAGTGTCTGTGTGTGTATGTGTGTGTGAGTGTTATTTATTTGTCCAGTCTGTGCTTTTCTGTGTCACTTCTGTGAGATTGTGTTGGACGAACCTAACATGTGAATGCATCACAGTTTATTTTTTTATATTCATGTAATGCAATATGATACTTCTACTATACTATACTATACTTCTTGTATAGTTTAATTTCTTCTTCTCTGTTTATTTATTTCTCATGTAAATACATATTTTGCTAATACTGCAGCGGTGGGGAGGGAAGGGGCCGCAGCGGCATTGTAAATATTTATTGAACCTTGCTGTTGAATTGGAGGCAGTCCGTGATAATGGCAGAGACACAATTAAAATGCCGGATATCATATTCGCTGCCAGCGAGAAGAGGAATGAGTTAGGTGTTTGAAATATTGGGTTTAAATATGCTAAGTTGATATAATGTATATGTTAATCAAACCAATGCTTACAGCAGGGGTTAATGGGAGAAATGCCATATCCTTTTTAATTTCCTTCATCTAATGGCAATACCCAAGTTCAATTTCTGAATGGCAAGAGAAGTATTTTCTAAATCTCATGCTTAAACACTAAATTTAAATAACAAGCAACTGTAAAAAAAAAAAACTATTAACATGCATTAATTATGCTTTTGATATCAGAGTCACATGTATGAAAACTTAAGTTTCTTTAGTGTGCTACTGTATGTTCCTCTTTACTGTCTCCTCTTGACTGAACTCATGCATACTATGAGTGAATTGTGAATGTAACTGTGTTGTGTGAGCTGTCCCATTGCCATAAGCAGTATTAGAATGTCTGTACATAAAGAGAAATGTGTCTGGTATTGTGCTCATGTTGGAGAAAAAATAATAAAACAAAACAAAAAACACACAGGTTTAGTCACCACACACATCTTCCCACCTGTATGTGGGTTTTTCAGTCTTTATTGGTAAAGAGAGAACTGTGAATCACAAACTGTGACAGAAACAAGCCTTCCTGACGAGTAATGGTTTTACAATGCATTGTAGTTCAATTTTAACCACATGAACATTATCTGTGTGCATGCCTCGTAAAGTAGTATCAAGTCATTGTGGCAAGATAATAAAATCTTAGCTTAACCTGGCTGGTTTTGTTGGACTGAATCAAACTGGAAACTGGTTCTAGAAAAGCTTAGATTTGATGGCGGAGCCTCACCTACGACTGAAGGTTTGCGTTCGCGGCCATTGCACCACGAAAAATACAAAATAAATGATGACATTGACTAAGTCTAATCATACAGTAATATACCAGGTCATAATTTCAACTCAGTGTGTTGAAATTGAAATCAACATGTTTACTTAATTCCAATTTTACTTTTAGTAAAACAATTTCTTTTACAATAATAGTTACTGGATGGGACTTTTTTTGTGAAAATTTTGAAAATACAATCCCTAGAGATGCAAACAATTGAAAAGTTTTGCAGAAGGTAAGACACTCCAGGAATCTCTTTAAAAACACAAGTATTGAACCGCTCAGGAAATGTTGCCTTTTTAATGAAATGTAATGGGTGATGGCACTCCAAAATAGTTTGACTGATACCTGTTGCACATGATGCATCATTTACTTTTACTAGTTAACTGTACATACATTTATTTCTGATGCAAAACTAGTGCACCATGACAGTTAGTCAATAATACTATTAGTATGTAGTAGGAACAAACATGGTATATGTGTCCCATTTCTGTACTACATACTAAATCTTAGCAGGTTTTGCATGTTTTTGGCATGAAAACAAAGCTTGAATATGCTGTTTAAACTGAAAAATAAATAAACTAGTTGCAGTTAGTGAAAAAGCTCCAGAAAGACTTTGCAGAAACACAAATAATGAAACCTTTGGAAGAACATTTAGGTTTATTTTTTCTGTGGAGTTTGCATGGCAGTGGAAATCTAGATTTAGTTAGATTCATTTTCATGTTGGTATGGAAAAGAACGTTGAATTCTTGTTTATTATTATGTATTTTTTATTAAATCAAACAAAAAATAGGTTCAAGATAAAAACATAGAACATATCCTGCTATATACAACCAAGATAATTTAACACGTTTCTACTTTGAATCTCTAGTTCCCTCTAATGCCTGCAGTTAGCTAGTGCAGCTCCAGTTAAAAATGAAATGCAAAGAAGAATTGTCTAACATGTGTTTTTTTAATTGTTTGATTTTCTCTTACTACAGTTGCCAAATACAAAATCATCATACATTTCAATTTTAGTAAACTTGTTAATTATATACAAGCATACAACAATTAATATGTTGGTTATAAAACAAACTTGAGCATTATAAAATAATTTCTCCATTACTGGGCCGTACCATTTGATGCAGAGTACATCTCTGACCTGTAGTCAGCTGTTTCTAACAGTGTTGTTGATACTAGTGTGTCTGTTATCTTTCCTAGGGGGAAAATGTCCAATGGGTTTTTCAGTCAGTCAGTCAGGTTTGTTTCCCCACAGTGGGTCAGATCAGGGCTTGTGGTCATTCTGGTCACACTTTAACATGACCTTTATCCCCAGACCCTGCCGCGTGGTCTCAAAGGCCTGGACCGCCTGCTCCAGAGGGAAACGGTGGGTCACCAGGGGCTTCACGTTCACTTTCCCTGACGCCAACATGGCTATGGCCATCGGCCAGCTGCAACATGGAAAAACAAACATTTGATTTAAGAGTTCAGTCTATGGGATTCCAAATAATGACTTCATGATTTATATTGTAATTAGTACTGCCTGAAAGTTGATTATTCATACGGTCATAGGACAAGAAGATTCACTGATATTTCCTTACGTGTTGCAGTAGCGGAAAACACCTCTGATGTCGATCTCTCTTGTGGCAGCATTGACCAGAGGAACGGTGGCCATCTCAGCGCCGAGACCCACCAGCACCACCACGCCTCCTGAACGTGTGGCCTAACAGGAAAATAAACCATTAGTGCAACTTGGAGTATTTGGTCTTCAGACATGAACACAATTGTCTCTATTTCTGCTTTGCAGCGGGGCGAAACTCGAAGCAAAACTAGAAATACAACACTTACCTGTAATGAAAGTATCACTGGCAATATGTACACCAAAACTAAATGTCTTGATAAAATGGCCACTGTTAGTGTTATATATGTATAGTATATTTTTGTAAAGTGCTTTGAGTGCCTTGAAAAGCGCTATATAAATCAAATGTATTATTATTTTTATTATTAATTAGAACACTTTATTTTATATATGTTTTTATTATGCTTTTGCACTGGTTTAGTGGAGTTAATATTAACTGTTCTATAGGTAGTCCATTAGGTAGTTTTAGGCAACATTTTAAAATCTGTGAAGTAACATGTAGCTAAAGCTGTCTGATAAATGATACAGGTAGTGTAGTAATAATTATAGGATTTCATCTCTAACCTATTGTGGCTTTGGAAGTGTAACCTCGCATGAAATGTCAACTACCCAAGTACAGCAGAAATACTTAGAAACTTTATGTGTCAGTGTCTACTTTTCATGATTTTGAATGCAACTTTAAATGGTCTTTACTGAGGGCAGCCACGTACATAGATTGCAGTTTGAACGCTGCTCTCGACCCCTGTGCATTCAATGGTGACGTGAGGCTGAGCGCCCAGCAAGTCCTCCACAGTCTTTGCCAGCTGCTGGGGTCCATCTCCTCTCTTCACTGTCAGCTGGAAGTCTGCACCCAACTCTTTGGCCATCGTCAGACGCTCAAGGCTCAGATCTGGACGCAGCAGAAGAGGCGGATTAGAAATACATATAAAAAACGGACTGAATGTAAGATGTGAGCAGAATCTGTGTGGTGTCTCTTTCAGCTGAGAAGGATGTTTGTGTCTCACCAGTGATGACGACCTTTGAGGCCCCCATCGCTTTGGCCACTAGCAAACATACCAACCCAATAGGTCCTGTGGAGAAAGAGAGAGGAAGTAAACAAGATGCCTCCAACTGTAGAAAGCATGTTTAATATATCAAACTAATTCATAAACACATCATTAATAAGAGTAAACATCTTAACCTACACTTATAATGTTACCTTTACATGAAACAAACAAATTGTTTACTGGATACTGCCTGACACATGCTTTTTCTAATGTCCATTAGAAAAAATGTGTTAAATATTAAATCCTTTCAAAGGTGCGTTCAGGTTCAACAGTTTTTCGCCTCATTGAGTTTTGTCGAGTCAGTATGAGTTTTGTGACAACACCCACTCGAACTGGTAAATCAGATTCCTTACTTGCACCGGCACGTTACTCATGTACGCCACAATCACCCCTTTTATATAACAGTTAAACTGCCAATAAAAGAGGGGAGTGTGGCTTGCAGCATGTTCGGAAACGCAGTATGCAGTGTCAATGGAACATTCCTGCAAAAGACTTGTCTCATGGTGCGACTTCAGCAGTTACCTGCACCGCAGATGAGCACGGTGCTGCCGAGGGTTATGCCAGCTCTGCGACAGGCGTGGATCCCCACAGACAGAGGTTCAATTAGAGCTCCCTCCTCAAAGGTCACGTTATCGGGCAGCCTGGTGAGTTGGAATAAAAAAATTCAGAGAGAGGAGAGGAGAAGAAAAAAGCATGCGAATGTTAGGCAAGAGAGTCAGTTTGCAGTTACACCTCAGCCTGCTGTTGGGAAATCTATTGTGCAAAAGCCACACAATCCAAAGCAAACTGTTACTTGTAGCAGAAGTTGGCGCTGTGCTTGTAGTATCGACAGAGGTTTCCATCGTCGGGGGGCGTGGCGCAGAAGAAGATGGTAGGAGACAAGTTGTACCGTCCGTTTTTGAAGAACTCGTCCATCTCTCGGGGCACACCGGGCTCAATGGCCACTCTGTCACCTAAATGAAAAAACCCAAAAGGTGAACTCTAACAGGGCATGATGAGTTTTTCCACAGAACTCTATCACAGTGTGGCTCAGTGTGTGAACTGGATTTTAATATCTTAAGGATGAGAGGACTATATTAGATCTTGCATCCCAAACGTCACTGCATGATATTACAGTGCAGATATTTAAATGCACAGCAGGTACTGTTTGTAACATGATAAAGAACATTTGATTTAAAAGCCTTCCCCTTCAAGAGAACACGGTATTGGTATTTCATGGCCCTGGCCCCTGAGACACACATGCCACTCACCGACTTCAAGGTGCTTGACGGCCGATCCGACTTTCACCACCCGTCCTGCTGCCTCGTGTCCCAGCACCATTGGTTTGGTGAGCACAAAGTCCCCAATTCGGCCGTGCTGCCAATAGTGAACATCAGATCCACAGATTCCAACAGAGTGCATCTGGAGCAAAACCTCTGGGTAAAGAACATGACACATAAAGGACGAATGAATTAATTAAATGTATTTCACTTCCATAATGGCAATGTGTTGGGATATGCAAGGAAAGTTTGAGTCCCTGAATTACTTGCAAAGTAAATGATTCTATTCACATTCAAAGTGCATTCTATGGTTCCATGTTGGTTTTGTAGAACTGTAAGAGCATGATCAGTACACAAGCAAGACTCCATTTAAAAGTACAGTTAAATTAATAATCCAGACAACTTTTCAAGAAATGTAAAAATAATTGTTTTTTAAACAGATTGTTTAATGCATTAAAGTCATCTTTTCCTACATTTGGTGTACAACATATTATTCTATAGGCTATATTTTGATATGCATGTATACTATGCTTTGATACCATTAGGTCCTGGCTCCGGGACGGGCCGAGTTTCCTGTGAGAAATGTGACAAAATTCCCCAAAAGATTAGTCAATTTAATTCACCCAGACCGTAACTAATCGCCACATGGTACAAATGGTGCACGTTTTATAGTCGCTCTCCTACCAGCCGGAGGTCTCCTTTGGAGTGCAGCACAACGGACAGATTCTCCTGCGCCATGACGGGTTAACAAAGAGCTGACAAGGTGAACATGAACCAGACAGACAAGAGTCCAGAGAGATGTTCCCCACGCACAGCCTTCTCAGGTAGGTCTAACCACAGGTGTCAAAGTGCAGACATGAGCTTCCTGAGAGCAGGGCTGCTACCAAAACAAAGCCTGTGATTGGCCGAAGAGCCGCGGAAGAGTCCACTTAGGTAGGGGTGACGGCGACTACGCTAATACATTTAACCGCATTCAAATTACATGTAACTCGTAGGCCTACTACTGCTCTATGTTATTGAACACTGATTGACATAACGTTTTTATTGATAACAAGTCGCTATCAGGCTTATACAATTGATCTGCAATGACGCAATACAAATAAAAGCCCTTCAACTGCCGACGCACTTTGCTTAAGGCCAGGACACACCAGCCCGATAATCGCCGTCGTCAAAAAAAATGGAGTCGGCCGTTTCAGGAAGCTCCAGCTTCCCGTCGCTGCTAAAGAACTTAAGGTTAAGAAATTAACCAAGGTTTTCTGATATATGAGTGAGGTATCTCACTATGGGACACGCCCCTCGCGCTGTCCCCCAGAAGCAATTTTACACTACGCCAGTCGTGACTGGCCAATAGACGTGACGTCTGCCTTGCAGAGGAGGGACTTCCTCCTACTACATAAATCCCGTCGTCACGTCATCTCTTCAGTCTATAGGCAAAACACCTCTTCTCGCTCCGGGCAAGGAGGGTGATCTTGTGAGATACCTCACTCATATATCAGAAAACCTTGGTTAATTTCTTAACCTTAAGTTTTCTTTCAATATTCGCTCGGTATCTCACTATGGGATATAGTAACTCCCGTATTGCCAAATAAGTACCAGTACACAAAAAACCTGTCAAACAGGCATGTTTACTGATCCAACGCTCAAGACTGTGTGAGACAGATTAGGCGCAGTAACATCCAACCTGTAGAATCTAGTGAAAGTGTGAGGCGTTGCCCAGCTGGCAGCCGCACATATCTCTTCCACTGAGACCCCCTGGAACAGTGCCCAGGATGCGGCCATGCCGCGAGTTGAATGTGCGCGTAGGCCAGTAGGGGGTTCCAAACCCTCGCTATTATAAGCCATGGCTATAGCCTCCACGATCCAGTGTGACAAACGCTGCTTCGAGAGAGGCTTTCCCAGGTGTGACGTAGCACATGATACAAACAGCTGCTCGGATTTCCTGAATCCAGCTGTCCTATCAACATAGACGCGTAAAGCCCGTACCGGGCAGAGCGCATTCAGCCGCTCCTGCTCCTGAGAGGAGAAAGGAGGAGAATGGAAAGCCAATAGCTCAATAGGGCGGTATGATAACGCAGAGTTAACTACCTTGGGAACAAATGCAGGATTCGGTTTTAATAAAACCTTTGAGTTCCCCTGTAAGAACTGCATACATGCCGGGTTAACCGACAGAGCATGGATGTCACTCACGCGTTTAGCCGAGGCCAACGCGAGCAACAATGCCGTCTTAAACGAGAGCTTTTTAAGCTCTATCTGTTGTAAGGGCTCAAACGGTGGGCGTGACAGCGCATCAAGCACCGTAGATAAATCCCACGGAGCAGTCAAGTTCCGCGACACCGGCCGAAGACGGCGTGCACCTTTCATAAACCGGCAAACAATAGGATGTTGGCCTGCCGTTTTGTCTCCGAAACCTATGTGACAAGCCGATATAGCGGCCAAGTACACTTTGATGGTGGAGAAAGCCTTGCCTTTATCCAGCAAGTCTTGTAGAAACGTTAGAATAACAGGTACGGGGCTCTGGAAAGCTATTTCCCCAGCTTTCACGCACCATTCCTCGAACGCACGCCATTTTCCGTCATATGCGTAACGTGTAGAGGAAGCTCTAGCGCCCTGAATAGTCGCAATGACATTCTGTGGGAGACCAGCAGTCGTTAGGTTCATCCTTTCACGGGCCAGGCCCACAGAGCCATGCGCTCCGGATGAGGATGGAAGATCTCTCCGTGCGCTTGCGTCAGGAGATCCCTGCGTAAAGGCAGATGCCAAGGCTGGCTGTACAGCAGCTGGACTATTTCTGCCAACCAATATTTCCCCGCCCAACGGGGGGCTATAAGGATCAGTGCATGACCCCTCTCTCGCACTCTGGCAAGAGTAGGAATGATCAGCTCTAATGGGGGAAAAGCGTATAGGAGGACGCGTGGCCACTCGTATGCCAGAGCATCCAGCCCCAACGGGGCGCTCCGACCGGTTAGGGAATAGAACAGGGGGCACTGAGTGTTCTCCTCTGATGCAAAGAGATCGATCTCCGCTCGACCGTATCTCTCCCATATCTGAGCCACGACCTCGCAGTGGAGTTTCCAATCCTTGTAGCGAGGGTCGCCCCTGGACATCAAATCTGCTCCCCAATTCCGTGCGCCTGGCACGTGTGTTGCTCTCAGAGACAACAGGTGAGCGTTGCTCCACATGGTCAGTTTGTGTGCCAACGTGTGCATTTGGCGGGAGCGTAGCCCCCCCTGTCGGTTTATATATGCCACTACCGTGGTGTTGTCCGTCCTGACTAGAACATGTTGCCCTCTCAGAAAAGGAAGAAAATGTTTCAGCGCCAGCGACACAGCCTGAAGTTCCAGGCAGTTTATGTGAACAGACTGCATATGTGAACTCCACATGCCATTTATCGATCTGCCCTCGTATACGGCTCCCCAGCCTGCTCGAGAGGCATCTGTCGAAAGGACTTTCCTTGCCAGGATAGTTCCCATGGTAACGCCCGTAGTTAAAAAGGGCCCGCGTCTCCAAGGGCGCAGCGCCAATGCGCACGCCATGGAGACCAAAACTTGGCGATGGCCGTGGCGGGTCGGGTTCAGTTTGAGTGATGCAACCCATCGCTGAACCGGCCTCATATGTAGGCGGCCAAGTGGGACTACTACCAGCGCCGACGCCATCAGACCTAATAGTCTGAGGCACGTTCTGAACTTCAACATCGTCCCCCTGCAGAAAAGTGCCAGACAAGCCTGAAAGGCTTCCACCCTCTCCGCGGATAGACGTGCTTTGAACGTCACTGAATTGAGGCACAAGCCTATGTACGTTATGTTTTGAGTAGGAATCAAAACACTCTTTTTTACGTTTATTGTGAAACCCAGGGCCATAAGGTGCGATATTAGCAAGCTGGTTTGCGCCTGAGCCTCTTGGGGTGACTGTGTGGCTAGAAGCCAGTCGTCTATGTACGTTGCCAAACGCATTCCCTTCTCCCTGAGAGGCGCGATAGCAGCCTCCGTGCACTTCACAAACACCCGTGGACTTAATGAAAGGCCGAACGGGAGAACCAAATACTCGTACGTTACACCCTGGAAGGCGAACCTGAGATATTTTCTGTGAGGCGGATAAATTGGGATATGGAAATAGGCGTTCGTTAAATCTATGCTTGTAAACCAGTCTCCTGGGCGCACAAAGCGTATAAGAGCGGCGTGTGTCAGCATTCTGAAACTGTACTGTCTCATGTATCTGTTCAGAGCGCGTAGATCTAATATCGGCCGTAGGCTCCCTCCCTTCTTTGGGACTAGAAAGTACCTCGAGTAAAAACCGCTTTGGTTTTGCTCTGGTGGCACTATCTGAATTGCCATTTTGTCTTTTAGGGAGGTGATTTCCTCCTGTAAAACACTGGCTTTTTCTCCCCTGGCTTGCGACTGCAGTATCCCGTTGAAACGAGGAGGAGTGGACGCAAATTGGAGTCTGTAGCCGGCGGTTACAGTTTGTATAACCCAATTTGATGCACCACATGCACGCCACTGTTCGGCCCGGCCAGACAGCGGCCCCAGCCCCGCTGGTTCCGCTGTCATGCCGGGCAGGACGGGCATGGTGGGCTGCGCACACGCGCTCATATCCACCAGGCACCGTTCTGTTACATTCTGTTCCTTTTTTATGTTTATCATTTTTTTTGTTTTCACGTGAAGCTGCGCCCTTGGCTCGTAGCCTGGATGCGCGCTTTGAAACATTTTTAATGAACACTTTATTGGGGAAGGGGGACACATGTGTGATATTGGGCACTGGTGTGTGCTTTTGCACTCGCATGCGTTTGTGAGACACAGCTGCGGCTCCACCGAGCTCTCTGCAGGTCTGACCCTTCTCTTCTTTGTCTGGTCGTGAACTGTGAAGGCCGAACGGGCTTCTGCACGCCTTTTGCAGGGCTTGGAACACGCCCTTTGTAACCCGTCCTGGAACTGGGTTTGGAACAGAACATCTAGGGGGGACGGTGACGGCGTCTGGCCGGGCCTGCCGTACCCCCCTGGCTGCAGCGCCCTAGGTAGCGCGCCGTTTCTTCATGGCTCCCTGAGTATCCGAAGGGGCCGTACGACCACCCTGCTTCGCCCCGGGTGCGGGTGGCTTCCTCCCCCACGCACCTCTATGCTCCGACGGCTTGTTCTGGCCCCGGCCGGCCCCGTGGGTTGGTTGGGGCTGACGATTCGGGATGCGGTAAGCCGGCGAAGGGGCGCGGGGCTGGGTGAACACCTGGCCAGGTGCTTTGGTGGGGAAAGGCGCTCTTCTGGGCAGACACAGTCGCAGCGCCTCACCTTCCCTCTTTTTCTCCTCCCATCGTTTCAGCATAGTTTCGTACGCTGGGCCAAACAAACCTTTTGGGTCCACAGGCACGTCGAGGAGTTGGGTTTTTTCCCTCAGAGAGAGACTGGACAGGTTCAGCCATCTTGCTCTTTCTTGGGCGACCATCAAAGCCATGGCTCTGCCGGACGCTTGGACAGCGCTCCTGTGAAGGCGCAGGCACAGGTCCGTCACGACGCACAGCTCATCCCACACGGCTGGGGTGGGTAGCGTTGACATGTCGACCTCCAGCTCTGCCTGGTAAGCTAGCAGCAGCGATGATGCGTTGAGTGCTCTCACCGTCGTGGCCGTCGCCTTGTAGCACTTTTCAGTCAGTGACGACTGGAAGCAGTCAGCTTTGGACGGCAGTGTAGGGCAGGCCGAAGTCATGGCGGACTTCTGCGTGGGGTGGAGGTGCGACGCCAGCAGTGGTTCAACCGGAGGCAGGTGGGAGAAACCCTTTTCCTCCATACCGGCCCAATCCAACGCCGATCCACCCTGTACAGGGATCTTGGCTGATAGAGGCTTGCTCCAGGACCGAGTCGCTTCGTCCAGGCACTCGGGAAAGGCCGGAAGCAGCAGGCTGGTGGAGGCTTTAGCCTTTGGGAGTCGCTTGCCCTCGTAGCGGGAAGTTGCGATCTCTACCGGGGGCTCAGGCCACTCGATATTCAGCTTCGCAGCTGCCCTTTTGCAGGCCTCGTGGAGATCCATGCTGATGGCCGGGTTCGGGGAGCTGGTGCACATGCCGCCTACCACCATAGGCGACGCGGTGCGCGGGGAAAAGGAATCATCCTCCTCGTCCTCATCAGAGCCGAGGCTAATAGATTCCTCTCCCGACTCGTAGTAACCACCCTCGGCTTCGTCAGGCTCTGCCAGCAGGCTAGCCTCGACGTTGTCGTGTTGGGTTAGCTCGAGCGGCTGGGAACCTTCGGTGAGGTCCACCTCCGATCCCCAGCTGGTGCCTGGTGGGACGGCGATCCCCCGGGAACCTTCTGCTAGCTCCAGTAGTGGTGGGTCGGTTACCCCCATTACGGGATCTTCTGCGAACAGTTTCGCCTGTTTGTTCAGTCGGCGTTTGCGGGTTTTGTGTGAAAAACGCGCGCAGTGCTCGCAGGTAGCCGGGGATGCAAGGGCCGCCTTGGCGTGTTCCAGCCCGAGGCAGTGGATGCAAGCGGAGTGGCTATCCGCTCCCGACATCTTATTCCCGCATACGCAGGACTTTGTCAGAGGCTTCCCTGAGCCCTCGGTTAGGGTAAGTTCAGGCTCTGATTGCATTGCTCTCCGCTTCTCAGCCGCTGTTTAGTGACAGGCCAGCTAGGTAAAGTGGATTGCAGCTTCTCGGCTCGGAGGTTTGCTGTAGCGATAGGCTAGCGTTCGGTGACCGAGGGGTTAGCTCGCTCTGTGAACAGTTAGCTAGGCCGTCCACAACTCCCTTCCAGAGGTGCTTCTAGGAGCGAGAAGAGGTAAAAGACTAAAGAGATGACGTGACGACGGGATTTATGTAGTAGGAGGAAGTCCCTCCTCTGCAAGGCAGACGTCACGTCTATTGGCCAGTCACGACTGGCGTAGTGTAAAATTGCTTCTGGGGGACAGCGCGAGGGGCGTGTCCCATAGTGAGATACCGAGCGAATATTGAAAGAAAACACACCGAGACGACTGTTTATTTTCCGTACGCTCGCGGGACGTAATGTCTCCACAACAGCAGGCGGCGCTAATCTGTATTGTGGCCCGAAAAAATACGAAAGCCGGAAATGATTGGACATCTCTCTAGAGCATAAACATAGATAGAAATACGTATTTATATTTATGGACCATAAGAGCACAATTTTTAGCAGAGAGTGTCGAGCATGGTGTCGAGCAGTCAACAAGGGTTGATGCATGTGAGTACTCTCAAAACGAAACGAACAAACACATTAAAACGATGGCTAGCTGTTGTTAGCTGTTTGTGCTACCCGCCTCACTTCCGGGCTTCACTGATTCGCTAGCCCTCCACCAATCAAATTGCTCCAAATGAAAGACGGTCGGCCGCCGATTGAACATGTTCAATCGGCGGCCGACAGGCTCAAAACAAGCCCGACGACCTCTACGTCGGCCGACGTCACGGCACACACCAAACAGATTCGTCTTTTTTTTTGACGACGGCGATTATCGGGCTGGTGTGTCCTGGCCTTTAGTCTGAGAGCTGAGTCGGCAGTGTGGTTCATTTTATTCGTAATATTCAATATACATTTAAGTTGAGAATGATGTGAATGAAATTCCTAAAATATTTATACATGAAATATAAAACATTATGATGCACAATGTGACTAAAATAAGATATGTTTTCAATATATGGAAACAATTTATCTCTTTAATTCTCAAAGGTTCTTATTTTTCGTGAGTAAAACTCGTATCTACAAAATGATCATCGAAGTTCCCGAATTAAATACAAAGTTGAACCACTTTGTGAAACAAAAATTAAACATCGATTTTATTGTATAAAAATTTGCAGACTCCATTAAACAAAACATGAGATCAGCATTAGCCATGTAACACTGAATTGTTTGAAATCAAACACTGCATACATGAGTGTAGGCATGTAAACAAAACATATTAACACATTTTCGTATATTTGCTTATAAGTGTGGCAAACAGCAGTGGGCTTTACAGCTTGAGCATGGGAAACCTCCAGGATGGAAATCACACAGATCACCAGAATATTGCTGCAGATGGTCCATGCTGACGTAACCTGTGGTGAATAAGTCAAGAGAAAAGGCAGAGTTGTCTCATAATGATAAGTATGGACTAGACCAGACCTTCACTACTACAGGACAGTTATCTATTTATATCTTTGTAAATTATGATAAATGTTGCACCTGTAATTGCGTTACTGACTGGAAATTCCAGCAAATGCCCATGTGGAGCGGCTTCACTCTCTGATGAGTCTGTGTCAGATGGTTCAAAGCTGACAAAAACAGTAATATGGACTTCATTAGTTTGCTGGACAGTTCACAAGTTATTGATTTCCAGTTCTAAATATTGATAGTGGAAAGTTAACAAACTCGCTTCTGCCGACTTCCCCTGTACTGTACTCGTCTTCTGTCCGGCAACTGAAAGTCTTATGGAAACCCTGTAAACCATAAGAATGTTTAGAGGATTACAGTTATTCAAATGATTTGAGTTAATCTTCTATCCCCAGTTGTTTAAAAGGAATCTGATCAGACAGATAGGATTTCTTATCCATATAATTATCCCCCAAATAGCAGTCAATTAAAAAAATATATACTTTAATTTGAATTGTCTGTTATCACTATATGTATTACAATAACATAATAATCAGATATGATGAACCAATCAAAACTAGTATAAAAAAGGATTTCCAAATCCAATATCGTTCTGATGATCTAGATTAAACTTTTTGAACAACTGTGTCCTGGTGCACTCACCTGTTCCACCGACTGCTCGTGTTCGAACTCCCAAATCAACCTCCCGACCACGTCTCTCACCTCTTCAATGATAACCAGAGGAACATTGGATGAGTTTTTCTATAACATATATCTTTAGAGCGGTTCCCAACATTTTTTGTCTTGAATCTTCAAAGTGAAGCTCCTTATCACAACTTGATCATGTCTGTGAGTTACATAGAGTACAACCAACGAGTGACTGTTCGCCCGAGGTAAAACCATCGAGCATTTAACAGTAGCCTACAGAAAATCAAACATGAAAAGTTCCCGCTGTCTTGTTAATCAACCCCAAAGCCGTATCTTGGGACCTCAAGGTTGGGAACCACTGATTTAGTACAGGTTTACAACAACAAATCAATGAAAACATAGTAGCCCTCACCGTCCTGCACTGAAGCTGGAGGCAGCACATAATGACCAATGCACACAGACCGTACACTCTGGCGCGTCTCACAGGTGGACAGAAACAAGCTGTGGAAAACAACCACCTTGTTCCAAAGGAAATCTTTGCTCTCAAATACCCTGAAAAACACAGACACAAATTAGTGTTGAGGTGATAATAGCAAAATGACCCCTAATGATGATAAAAGTGCAGCCTTTCAGGTATTTATCATGTTCACCTCAAAGTATCAGGGCTTGTAGCATCTTCACTGAAGAGGTAATCTGCTGTTGTCCAACCAGCAACAATCCCACCTTCCAATGCTACAAAATAGATATGGTATTTTATGATATAAATAGGGATTGGAGGATTTAGTCACAATAAATAAATAAATAAAAAACGCTCTCAATATGCTAATAACGGTGCATTTTCATTATCGGGATAATCACAAATATTTTTACATGAGGGACCTGAAAAAGCACGTTTAAGCAGTGTATTCCCGGTATTCCCTAACGAACAGTCCTATATTGATTTGCTGATTTATTTAAATCGCCTGAAGGGGCCGCTGAATCTTTCCAATAATTTCTCTAAATCCTAAACCTGAGACGAAGGCTCGGTTTGCCCATTTTTTTTTTTTACTGTCTATGATTATATCCCCACAAATTATTTTGAACTTTTAAAGATTGTCTGGCTGTCTTTCACAGAAAAAAATATCCTCTTTGTGAGGCAATTTAATATAAATTTGTTTTTAATAATATAGGTAAATAAGCGATTCCAGTATGTTTTAGTACAATTTTAAGAGTTTAAAGAATATTTTAACTGTTATCTCTTTTGAAAATGATTATTAAAAGATAAGATTTTTTTAAAATGCAACATAAAAATAAAATCCTACAGACTTTTAAAAGATGGATTGAAGCTATTTTAATACACACAAATGCAAATAAATACATATAATATTATTTAGCAGCAGAGAAATAATAAGGTTACTTACTCCAAAAGTTTTGACATGTCTTTGGCACACTGGTTGAAAACCAGGCAGTTTTATTCCTAAACATAGCTACACTCCTCGTTAGCTCGTTAGCCATTATTGAACTGAATAATGGAACGTAACAACTCTCCTAAACTCTTGCATTTGTCTTTTTTTTAACCCTTTGTTTCAAAAAACTAGCCAAAACAAAAATACTGCTCCGTGGATTGTTGGCGCGCAATCGACACCGTTGTATTTAAATGGCGACGAAAACTTCCGGAAATAAGTGACTCGGATAATTAAACACCAGTTAGCTAGACGTGAGGCAACTAGCTAATATTTGACTAGTTGCTAGCTAGGAACTACTAGCTAATATTTGACTAGTTGCTAGCTAGGAACTACAGAGACACATTTTTATAGTCGTGTTTGTTCTTATTGTTTATTGTTTCGTGATGGTGATGACCAAAATGTAGGCGTGTAATGTGTATACAGCTGTACTGTCTAGTTAACGTCTAACTTCATGAGTTTATAACATGTGTAAGTGTTTGTTCAATACGTGGTAACTTTTATGTGACCTTTTCAGACCTGGCCACTGTGGATGAAGAGGAGCCACCTCCACCTCCACTAGACTAGAGGCCAAACAAGTTCAGTCCTGCTCCAGACCAGTCCTCACAAACAGGCTTCTGAACTGAGTCAGTGTCACATGTCAACAACAACCAAAGGTAACTTCTTCTTTATCTGATTTAAGGCATGCTTCATAGGTCAAGAGGGAAATCCTAGTGGTTTACTGCACAGGGTAAGGTGGATTAGATCCTCTTTTTTCTTCTTCTCCTGAGCCTCCAAGTAGAGAGTAGTGACATGAGATCATGGTGATCTGGGATGATGTTTCATTCTGTTTACTGTATTTTTTTATTTTTATATACACTTATATAAATTTCATACTTGTATGATTACCATGAAGTATCATTGATCATTCCCTCACTAAGCATTTTGATCATTGCCACCCCTTTTTGGGTCCCTAAACTGGATTTGGTACAAAATTGGCACCAAATGCTGTCAGTTTTTAGTTAGAATTAATTTTCGTTATGGTGTCATGATGGTTTCATAAAATATATTTTCTAAGGGACCACAAAGATGAGGGGCCTCTAAGCAACTGTTTGTGGCCTAATTGTTAGGTTTTGATGATGGCATAGAGGGCAGTCAAACTTTTTGTTGGTCCTAAATCTCCCACAGGTGTTCAATTTGGATTGAGATCTGGTGAATGTGAAGACCATTGCGTATTATCGACATTGTTTTCGTTCTAATCCATTTGTCCCCACATGACGCCTGTGGAAGCATCTGCCTATGGGTTATTTATTGAGGTTTTCCCTTTATCACCCATGACCTGAAGTAGGGTTTTGCAGTGCCACG
This sequence comes from Hyperoplus immaculatus, assembly GCA_949357725.1. Classification (NCBI taxonomy): domain Eukaryota; kingdom Metazoa; phylum Chordata; class Actinopteri; order Uranoscopiformes; family Ammodytidae; genus Hyperoplus; species Hyperoplus immaculatus. Next base: position 16,120,413 of record OX442349.1, on the reverse strand, counting down.
TATCACCACCAGATGGAAATATTTAGTTACTTATACAGGCGGTCACTGAGTTATGGTCTATTTAATATGGCTTTCAATCCAGTGGTCCAATAATATATTTAATTTATTAAAATACTGTATTGATCAACATATTTTTTACATTGCAATAGTATAGCAGCCACTGAATAACATTGAGTAACTAAAGAAAGTGTATTGCCACATCCTCTAAATTAAACTACCTCTTTGAAGCTCTGTTGATTGGTATATTGAGCTGGTGACTGAGTGATTAGTGAATACTTGTGCAGCTTTCAGTTGATGGAATTGCACAGAAGGGTTTTAAAGATATTACCCAGCTTTTAGTTTGATGGGAAATGGATAATTTTTCAAACATTTTGTATGCCATTTTCCCATGATCTAATACTGTTGTTTCATCTATTTTTCAGCAAACAGCGAATGCTTGTCAGAGGTAAATTAAGTCTCTTACAGATACAAAGCTGATAAAACATTTTTATTCCAGCTGTTATGTTGTAAAACCTCGTCCAGAATAACATTCGGGTCTGTGTTGATCCATTCAGGTTTCTGACATCTTTTTTATTTATTTATTTTGGCAGTATGTGGACATTAGCTCCTCTTCTTATGTTCTATAACAGGGCTATTCAACCTCCTTAATAAGTGGGCCGAAAAGGAAAACCGCTGGGGGTTCATGGGCCACACATACAGTAAAACATATAATGTCAATTAATCACTACAAATAAATCATATTTAAGGTAGTGTTAACTCAATAGATATAGTACTGCTAAATGGAATAAACTGGTCAGACGCATTCCTTTCTTCTTCACTTTTAATCGCATCATTATAACAATTGTTGTTCTTACATATTTTGGACACATTCTTATAATTCAACAATGTTGTTGGAATCATCACAAAACAGAACTACTGTACATATAGTTTGAGCCTGTGAGCGAAAGTCAGTGAGCGAAAATGCACTGCCTTGATTTTGCTATTTCAGCATAGTTTGGCTTTTAAATTGTAAGGCCAATCCTAAAACACTCATGCAGCTTCATAAACCAGCCTCATAGGCATGTGTAAAACTGATTTACTGCATTCGTTTTATTTAACATATTACACCGTGTATTACACACGCGAACCAGATTGGCAGACAACAATTTTATTTGGTCTGCAGGCAACCTCTTGCGGGCCAGAAAAAAACAAGAAGGGCCATATTCGGCCCACGGGCCACTAGTTGAATAGGCCTGTTCTATAATATCCTTGGTGGGGTTATGTGCAGGTCAGGAGCTCATTGCTATCACGCAGACACTCTCTCAGAAACTGTTGACTCCTGTTTACGAAGCCCAATAATGTCATGTAACCTTGTGTTTTATAACACTGGCAGCCTATTAAGGGAGATATTGCTGTACAGCAGTACTGCTGGTATAACTGATGGGCTATGCTTGTTTGAACTCCAGAGAAACCAGAGTGTATCACTTTGTCGCCTAATAGAATGGTGTAGGTAGGCTGTTTCTCAGGCTATTACAGGTGATACGAATGGCTTTCAAAACAACTGAGCACTACAGGATGTGCATGTGCAGCTGCTTAGCTCTTTGTCATTTTGGTTGATGAGACGGAGGTGACATGCCCGCACAGAGGGGGGCCGAGGCTCCATACAGATTATTGCAAGCGTGCTTGGTAACATTTTGGTTCAGCTTGCCTGAATTTACTGACATTCCTACACTACATAGAGAGAGTGGTTGAGGGGTTCAAAGCAGGGGTATATCTCAGTTGCCATGACAACAGCGAAGCCACACCCTGTTTCTTTTACCCAACCCCCCGACATGCTCCGCTCTGTTCACAACAGAGCACTGGGAAGAAGGACTTGGTGGTTTGGTGGTTACATGCACTGAGGTTTTAACATGAGCAGAAGGAAGGGATGCAAAATTATTCATCTATTTGCTGTTGATTGACCCTTAGCAGCCCAACAACACCTTTGTTAATATGATGATGAGATCCATTTTTTGTATTGGTTAGTATTTAATTTTCCTTGCACAAAAATGGAAATGGAAAATTTATTTTTACTGTATATGATAGAATCAACCTGTTTAGACTGCATCTCCTCCAATTGCATATCTTTAGGTTGTGTGGACTGTTGACAGAAAAAAATAAGCAAGAAAAAAACTGGTGGTTTGATGATTTATCGACAAATGACGATGTGCTCTGGTCCTTGACCTATGAGATGATAAATGGGACATGAATTGTAGGTTGGACAAGACAAGCAATTTGAAGACATTTCCATAAGCCTTATTGAACTGTGTGTTATTGGCTTTTTTCTTCTCTTACACCCATCCTGAGATTTTATACACTAAAAAAATCATTCTAATTTTTTTTAATTTTTTTTTCTGTAGCCCTAATGAAATAAATGTTCATGTATTTTCATAGTGCATTCACACTCCATCTGTTACATTTTACACATCTCTTGCTCTTTTCTTTGGCCTGTTGTGTGTCTGTGTCCTCTGATGTCCAGAAATAATCCACATAATCTGAATTATGTAAAAATGACAGGATGTGTCCCCTTCCTGCCCCTTTGTTTGCTGTTGTGCAGATTTTGTCCTTTCAGCTTTCCTCTTGCTGGACACAGTGAATGGCCTGCGGTGACAGAGCGGTCTGCCCGGGGCTCATCCATCTCCCCACTGTCCCTTTTGATATTGTTCCATTGTGTGGTAGCTGAGATTACTGTATTGCCATTGTTGTTGTATTATTGCTGTTGGTGGTTGTTTGTTTTTGGGGGGCTGCAACTAACAATCATTTTGGTTTTTGATTCATCTCACTGATGATTCAGTCATTCACTGATCGATTGTGTGGTCTGAAAAATGTCAGAAAGTAGTGAAAAATGACCATCACATTTCTCCAGGGCTTAAAGTTGCCTCTTTACATTGTCCAAACAACAGTCCTTAACCCAAAGGTTATCAATTTAGTGCCATAGAAAATAGAAACAAAAGGAAATATTAACACTGAGAGGCTTATACCAGTACATTCTGGGCATTTTTTGATTTAAAAATACTGAAATGATTCCCAGACTATCACATTTGTATATTGCTGTAGTGTAATATGAAAACCATAATGTCCTCACTCAGCTGTAGTGCTCATACAGAGATGTTGTTCTGCTCTTCCTGCAGGCTGTCTTTGTCCTGGTTTTCGGTTTGTCTTGGACTTGGTTGGTATTTGCTACATCCCTACTGCAGCTATGTTTCAGATGGAGTCATGTAGTAAAAGGAACTGTGCCACGCATGTTTTAATTGGCCGGTTTTGATTAAGCGAGGGCTACATTCACAGGGGAATTCAAGCGGGTACACTGACTCATCTATGTAGTCTTAAATGAAACACGTTCACCGGAAAGCATAAATAATGGGCAGCATCATTTTAGAAAATGACACAGAATAAATATCACAGAAGCAGAAAACACATTTGTTTGAAGGATTTCCCAATGTTGTGAGGACTGTGGACATATTTGGGGGAGCTGAGAGCTCTGGACTATATAAAATAATGTCAAGGGCTTGAGAGTCCTAGTCCTGTGCTCCCAGTCAAGCACAATGATAACTGGAGTCTCAAAGAATTGCTGCTGGCTTTGAATTTTATATATTTACTGCTCCGTGATGTCACTGGATAGCCAGTCAGCATTCTCATGCAGTACTGTGTCAGTGTGATAGAGTGGTAAACCTCACTGGAGTTATATCATTGAAGAGTTATAGAAGAGTTGATTTGCCCGTCTGTCACTTTAGTTCGCTGTTAAATGAGTGTTCTATTATCTCCCCATTTCTCTCTCGCTCTCTCTGTCTATGCCTCCCTGTCAAATCTCTTTCTCTCCTGCTGAACCAACAACTTCAAAGGAGTGTGCTTCAAATCGCAGGTGTTGAAGGATTAAGGCCACCGCAAGATGGGGTTTTATTCTCAGCCTCATCTTTGATGTAGTGTCTCTTTCACTCACTTGTGTCTCTAACCCAGGGGTGTCCAAACTACGGCCCGCGGGCCAACTGCGGCCCGCGGCCCGCTTTTTATTGGCCCGCGGCCGATTTAAAAAATACAATGTAATATGGCCCTTTGAAAAAAAATATAATTATTATTTTTTTTTTTTTGCATTTCTTAGTTAACCCACTAGTGCAGGGGTGTCAAAACTGATTGATTGGCCCGTAGGTCATTTATAAAATATAATGTAATATGGCCCTTTTAATTTTTAAATAATTTAATGCACTCATTATATTACAGAGAAATATGTCCCATAAAAGAAAAAGAGCACCAAGCCCATCCCAGAGTACCCTGCATAATATTGTATTTTAAATTAACATTATTATGGAAAATCCATGTGTCCTTCTCCAATAGCTTCTAATTCATCTGACAGTGTCTCCATTTTTTTCATACTAAATTCTTCAGCTTTAGCCTCTTAATTTCCCTCTCAAAGTGCACCAGATTCATGCATTTCACTTTAAAAACTTAAAAAAATCTCAGCGCAGCTACATTTCCTGATAAATGTGTTATTTCAGCAGAGTGGCCCGGCCCTTCGTAGATTTTTCTGTATGTGGCCCTCAGTGAAAAAAGTTTGGACACCCCTGCTCTAACCTGTCTCATGGATCGAAGCTCAGAGTATAGCCAACCCTAAACGGAATGGAGTGTCTTCATTTTCTCAATCAGCTAAATGAAGTGGGGCTAAATTGTAAATAGACTCAGTTTTTACATCACTTTTATCTAATGCCTCATGGTCGATGTGCTTTCAATTTTTTGTCTCTCATACCCTTTTCCATCAGGGCAGTTTGAGGGCCGGTTTGGAGCAGTCAGTTTCTAATCTGGCATGTACTAGTACAACTGGTTCCAGAGCATTCATACTCTTTGCTGCTTTAGAACCAAGAACTCCTTACCTCTGGGACTGGGATTATTGTGACCAACCAGATTAATTAAAACAGTGCTCTGAGACGTAATCTAAACATCATCACCGTCCATAGCATTCAAAACGACCAGCACAAATATGCTGGAACAGTTGTGTTTGGAATCTAGTAGGCTATAGGCTCACAAAGTGAAGCCAGTAGTTAGCAATACTTGTGAATGTGATGTGGCCTGCCATTGTTGTGGTTGTGCTTGAAGTGGGTGTTGGCATTTGCTGCCTGGGAGAGTGGAGAAGTATACAGCGACGTAATGACGTGGCTCTCTAGCCCTTGAAAAAGAAAACTAGTTGGTGGAAAGGAGGTCTCATTATCCCATTCAAATATACACCCACAGCACTACCATGTAGGTTGCTGGCCAATTAAGGGAGCAATTAAGGGTTCAGGCCAGGGTCTTGCCCAAGGACACTTCAACATATGGTAGGAGGTCGGGATCAAACCGCCAACTATGTGATTGGTTGACTGCTCTACATCTGAGTCACAACCAATTTTAATGGGCTGCATTCAGTAACTAGTAAATATGCCCCAAGGTGATTAATGTCTGAAGTTGCACCAATGAGGACAGTTAGGGCATTATGAATATACTATACTGTGGTACGACTAAATAAATGTGTCATTTGTCAGAGGTTTTGCTATACTGTTTATACCCAACTATCCATTAAACGTCTTTGGGGGAATTAGGTCACTGTTGGCAATATTGTAAACCAGTGATCCAGAGGGTTTTATGTGATTGATTTGTAGCAATGTTAGTGGTGTGGCAGTGTCAGTCTGTAGGGCATTACAACTTTTGTCCAGATTGCATTATATTCAGAACTGTTGGATGATAAATCCTCCTGACTTTATTAATCCAATTATTTGTTTCTGTTTCACCACCTGTAGGTTGACATTTGTGGAGTAATAATGTATGACTAATGAAACTATGAAACTATTGAGGATTGCCATAATATCTGGTACAAACATTCATGCTTCACTCGTGATGTATTGTTAGTAAAATGTGCATGCTTCCATGCTAATCTAAGATGGTGAACATAGTAAACATTGCTAACCATCACCTTATTGGTTATTTCATTCCTAACTGTTTCTCAATTGGTTTAATACATAGTTATTTACACTCTCCATACATTACATCAGTATTGTGACATAATCCATAGTTGTGACCTCATGGATTAATGATTTTTGTTTTACTTTCCTGGTACAGATAAATTATGTTTGCTGTTATGGGCAGGGCCGCCCATAAGGGGTAGAAAGTGGGAAAGCTTTCTAGGGCCCAGCCACCAGGGGGGGCCCAGCAAGAAAAAAAAATAAAAATGTTTTTTTTTTTGGCAGATTACCTAATTTAGCCAACCTTTATTATGAACGCTATATTCGTAAGAGAACTTTCTATAAAAGAAAATATATTATTCATTTTTACTTGGGTAAAATATATCACATTTTATATTGAAAAACTAAAAGTATCATGGGTTGTTTTTTCCCCCTCAAAACCGTTGCATGCATTGATGATGAGCAAGCTAACCGAGCAAGCTCAGTGATGCCAGGACCTGGACATAAATCCGGGTACGGTAACGCTTTATACTAAGGTTCTTGTAGTAAGCCTTAGTTAATAGGTAATAAGGACCTTATTAGATGCTTATTAACATTAGTTTGTGTTAATAAGACTATATATGTGTTAATAATAACATAATAAACACGTTGACAGTGAGATTATAAGACTTGTATAAGCACTTATAAGAAACTTCTTAACTATTTATTGATTGCTTAATAGCATTAATAAAAGTCTTATGAGTTTCTGATAGCTGTTAATAAAAGCATTACAAACCTATTTATTGAGTCTTACTAACTTGCCCATTATGTCATTGTTAAACCTTTACTAAGCATTGTTTGTTGCTTTATGAAGGTAAACACATCTTTATTAATCAATTATTAGCAGTTAACTATGCTCTATAAACAATGCTTATTAAGGTTAATAAGTCCTTTATTAAACAGGTAATAATGCATTTTGAAGGTACTGGATCTAAAGCGAGAGCAATGCTTATTAAGGTTAATAAGGCCTTTATTAAACAGGTAATAATGCATTTTGAAGGTACTGGATCTAAAGCGAGAACAATACTTATTAAGGTTGATAAGGCCTTTATTAAACAGGTAATAATGCATTTTGAAGGTACTGGATCTAAAGCGAGAACAATACTTATTAAGGTTAATAAATCCTTTATTAAACAGGTAATAACGCTTAAGCACAAAAACACACTTTAAGACAGCTCTTTTGAAAAATATATTTTTATTTTCCTTTAAAATATTCTTGAAAATCAACAATTAAGGAAAAAAAAATCACATAACTGTGCATTTGTAAAAAAATCAGATTTTTTTCCAGAACTTTCAGAAACAACATTTTACTAAGTGTAAAAAAAATAACTTTTGTAAAATAAAAATGCTGCCTGACATCGATTCAAGTGTCCAATGATTAAGACTGGACTATTAATTTAAAATATTAAATGAATAAGAACAACAAAACAATTAAACAAGTAGAGCAAAAAAAACTTCCATCAAACAATAATTAAAAAAAAATGTTGTAGGGAAAAAAATATAAAACGACGTGGGGTTGTATGAGTTGCTTCTGCATATTGAATATGTAACCTTATGGAGATGGCAATCATCACTATAAGACTTTAGGCGAGACGTTGCTGTATCAGAAGTCAGCATTATACTGTTGCAGATAGGACAAGCAGAAAAGTGCCTTTTCACCACATATATAATTGCTAACCTAACAAATACAAGTCCATTCAATTGTTCTCTAAATGTAGGATTTTGTCAGTTTGGTTCGGCCATGTATTACTACGTAAATCAGCTGCTTTAACTCAAATTTGATGATTTATTAGCTGCTCTGCACCGACACGAGATGGTGTGTTAATACATGGCTGAACTACACTCGAAAAGAAGTGCAAAAATAAATGGCTGTCTGGTTGCAAACTAAAGCAGTGAAATTATTAATGCATACATTTGAACAGATCATTTTATATACAGTATGTGGTAAAAAAAAAAAAGCCCTCTACTGCTGGCCCCTTCTGCAACAGTACAATGCTGACTTCTGCTATACTTCCTCTTCCCATCGTCTGAGGAGGAGTCAGACGACAACGGACTTGACTCAGACGAATCCGAGTCAGGCTTTTCCGTAGCCTCAGGGGAAGGTTGAGCCAGGCTGGTCTTTCTTGTTACTGTATAAAGACAATACAAAGAAACATTGATCACAATTAGACAGATAGCAGACAGGTTACAATAAGCATTTAAGCCATTTGGACATGGAATCTGCAAAAGGGGGTGCAGTATCAAAGTAAATTGTGTCAGTAATGGTGAAAATGGTTGAAAAAAGTAATTATTTTCTTTCATTCAGATAGTTGTCCCTTCAAGAAATCTCTCTTCGTTGTCAGGTCTTTTATTTTTTCATCCTGGCATTCTAATTTAAACCTGGCCAGCTCATGTTTATATATATGTAGACCCAATTTGGCAGTTGGGGCCATTTGAGCAGCACCTGGGGTCAGCACAGAAATAACCATTTGGGATTATTTTGAATCTGTATCATGGACTAGACCGACTTTGGAGCATTACTTGGCCCCTTCCTGACAAGCTAGCATGACAAAACTGTTAGTAATAGATACTATTCTGCTCTTGCTCTTGGTTAGCTTAGCTTAGCAAATAGCTAACTGGTTCCTTGAAATAAAGCCCGGGATACAAGATAGGGTTTAGGCCTTTGATAAGTTTCTGATTACTTCAGATGTTTTGTAAAACTGTAGAAAACATACAAAAGACGGACTTTACAATATATTCATACAAATGAACACACACTATACAAAAGCTACAACTAGCTTAACACTAGCATAAAACAAATGAGCAGCCATTAACAATTCTTTTAGGTCCCGCTAGCTTCAATGCTAACTTACAATGCATTCTCAATGTAAAATGCTGCCGCGATTAGCATCGCCGAATTTAAGTTAAAATTAAACACTCAGAAATTAAACAAACATAGCTGCTATGCCACACAAGTGATTAAGAAGCTTTAAACATAAATACTCACAGACTGAGACTTTCTCAGGACAACAAAGCTGAGAATTAACTGACATGCTGTGCTCTCTTGCTGGTTGCATCAAACTAAACTAAGGTAAACCAGGAGGGTCAAAAAAAAATCACACATGCAATGCCGTTTTTAACCACCAGTTGTCTAAAGCAAAAACAAATTGTGGGGGCAGAACAGATACGTTTGGTTTCAGTTTTATATGATAGCGTAAATAGCGTAAGCTAAACTTAGCTCAAAAAGGAAGCTCACCAAAGCTTCTGAAAGAAAGTAATGTAAGCCAGGCAAACAACTAGCTAGCTAGAACCAGCTAACGTTACTATAGCATTACATTCTTAAACTTACCAGAAGAGCCATCCTCCAGGACCTCACCCTCTTATTTTTCAAAGACCTGGTTTGGGCTGCTGACGACTCCGACATGTTCTCCTTATGTTTGTGAAACACTTTGTCAAGCATGGGCGTCAAGCTGGCGTCAAGCCATCAGCGACTTGCATAAACGGAACTTCCGGTTTTACAACTACCTTCAAAATAAAAGCCTTTAATGATCTGAGGCACAAAACCGATCATATGAGTCATATTCATCATAGATTGTGAAAAATATACAACGTTCTCGGGGCATCTAATTTTAACACTCACTCAACATGTGGCCTACGCGCACACAAAGAGGTGAAAGAATCACTTCAGAGCAAAAACAAATATATTATGCTCATTATGCTAGATGCCAAAAGACAACATTTTGGAAAGAGGGATACAAATCAGTGACTTTACTAAGATATGGCGCTGCAAACCAAACTCAGAAAACTCATTTTTTAAGGTACTTCAACTAGAAAAACATTAAAGCTAATCAAATACCTTCACCGCTCTAACATTGTATATGTCATTTTTCTAATTCTCATTGTATCCACCTTGACAATATATAGTACTTAGTAACTGTTAAAAATGACTTATTACCTTAATAAGCATTGTTCATAGTTAACTGCTAATAATTGATTAATAAAGATGTGTTTACCTTCATAAAGCAACAAACAATGCTTAGTAAATGTTTAACAATGACATAATAGGCAAGTTAGTAAGACTCAATAAATAGGTTTGTAATGCTTTTATTAACAGCTATCAGAAACTCATAAGACTTTTATTAATGCTATTAAGCAATCAATAAATAGTTAAGAAGTTTCTTATAAGTGCTTATAAAAGTCTTATAATCACACTGTCAACGTGTTTATTATGTTATTATTAACACTTATATATAGTCTTATTAACACAAATTAATGTTAATAAGCATCTAATAAGGTCCTTATTACCTATTAACTAAGGCTTACTACAAGAACCTTAGTATAAAGCGTTACCCAGGGTACTAGAAAAAAAAGGAAAGAAAGGGAACTTTCAAGGGCTTTAGACCCCCGGAAAATTCCTTAATATCAGTATTTCTGCTAGCAGAAGTGTATTTTCAATTCAGAGATACTGTGATATTTCATCAAGTTTTGAGGTGTCTTTGAAATTATTCTGTATATTTTATCTATTATTTTCTAAGAAAATTTGAAAATTACATATTTAGCCTTTAAATGAAGGTGGCAGATGGTTGTTATACTGGTGAGGAAAGCTTCTGGTAGCAGTGCTATCATGGTAACCCCCCCCCCCCCCCCCACAGCATTGGTGTGTCTAAAAGCTTACATTACAGGAAATGTTACAGTAAATGTGCCAAAAAGCAGGTGCAGAGATCTTGCAAGAGCAGAACATTTCCGCGCTTGCATCGTCGGTGTCTCTGCCCACTATTATTTCCAGTAGCCCACCTTAATCTAACTGGCTAGAACCGGCCCTGTGTACAGGTATGTGTTTATGTAGGAATAAGCGCATCATGCACATTGATACAAGTTCAGTATGAGTAAAGGGGGCCCAATGACTGGACCTTTTCAGGGGCCCAGTCATTTGTCTGGGCAGGTCTGGTTATGGGAAAACTCAGTTTTTAGTATGTGAAACAAATGTAGGCCAGAGCTCAAGCAAATGAACATTACAACATTAAAAAAGTCCTGCCACCAAACTTTGAGTTTGAAAATCTGATTCCAAATTCAGAATAATTAAGTAATGGTTATTAAAATAGAAAACATTCTTCTTCACAAGGAGGAAAAGCCTCTGGGCCAACATGTAAATCACTGCAAATCACTAGATTAGTTAAAGCCCAAAACAATGCATTGAAACAATTTAATCTGTTCATCTTATCCAACAAATACAGACACATATTTTGCATTACTGGAGGTGTTTGTACAAGTGAATGACAAAATCACATTTTGCACAAAAAACACATCCATCCAATCCTCCACTAACTGACATAATAATTCCCATAAAAAAAATAGTACCATATTTACAGTAATGTGAAAATGTTTACTAAAAATGCTAAATATCCCAGGCAAATACATCCCAACAGCAGCTGTAAACTCGCACACTTTTATCTCAGTGAAAGCCAAGCAGAGGAGACAAACTTGAGTGACCGCTCTGGTGCTAGCTGTAGGCTCTTTGTTGACCTATAGCCCTGGTTGGGTCACCGGGTTGTGGTGGTGTGCTGAGGGGAGGGACAGGATGGTACATTGCTCCCCAGACCGTTAAGAGAAAAGCCATGTAGGCAACAGCTGAGCAGCGCCTGACAGGGTGAGAGGCAACGTCGCAGGGTCCTTTAGGGGAAAAAACTAAGTCTTAGGGAAGCATTTACTGTAGACCAGTTTACGCATCACATTCTCGAGCCCATAGATGCACATGTTTATATATTTGAAAGGCTGCACAGAGGTATGGTTCAAGCACACATAGTGAAAGATGTGTTTGAACAGAGGACACCTGTGACACAAGCTGCCAACAGATTCAAAGTTTTGACTGACTGTAGCTAAGTTGGTGTCTCACAAAGGACTGTCGTGCTGCTTTGCCAGACCATGTGTGAATGCTGTTTGCCCTCTTAGTTACTTGGATGAGTCATCCTTTGGAGTTTGGAGGATGGCATCACAAGGAAATGGCTGCTCTCCCCGGGGTTAACTACCCGCTGAGCACCATCCATCTAAACTAATGACCTGACCCTTTTTCTTTTTTCACTTTCTTCCCATCATGTTCTCTGTCTCTCTCCTTGCCCTCTGAGTTTACGAAAAACTATAACGTTTTATGTCTTTTCCCCGTCAATAGCAGTGAAAGAAGCATATCTAACAACAACTAAAAGTTACTTTTACCATGAGGTTCTTGAGCTACAACAATCACGGTAAATGTATTTCCTTTCTTATAAATCATTTGCAAAACCTATTTTTTTTTAAACACACTTTGAGACGTATTATTATACGAGTAACATGGCACGTTGGCGTCCCCTTTGGACAAAAGCGGTAGTATTTTTACAACGCCCGCTGTCGCAAAGCTGTTTTCTAGCTCGTGCCAGGCGTGCGAGTGTGAACTGAGAAGGGCCCAATATAGTGCATGTCCGTGTGTTGTAAGTGTGAGGACTTTTCGGCTCCGTGAGAGTGGTTTTGACACTGAATCAACTAATGCCAGTCAGTGCTACACACACCTGATTGCAATGAGTTGATGCAGCAGTGTCACCTAACTACTCTCTCTCACAGAACTGAAAGATTACGTGTCCTCACAGAAAGCGAATGAACGAGAGACGGCAGTTAGTATGGATCACGATGAGGTAATGTGTTTGTGTTGTTGATGTAAATAATGACTATTTCAGATAATGGTTATCTGATGATGGTGAAGCAAAGCAAACTTTGTGTTAGTACCAACCGCTCATTCATTTAGGAGTAAACACTGCAGTCTAGTTTCGCTCTCGTGAAATTGTATACACGTTGCTTGGCAACGCTCTCGTCCCGCCCGTAGCCTATATCACTCTCCCTTTTAGCTTTTCTTCATTGCATTCTCTTTTTTTTCTTTGATGGTTCAGCCCCGTTATCAGTCATTATGACGACAAATAACTGTCTCAAACAAGGCTCCCGCTCCCCTTCCCTCACCTGGAGGGATAGGCTTCTCAAATCGCGTTGCAGCGCCACACTGAAATCTGCGACCAATACGGATATGTGACCATAGAGCCTGCACGAGCGAACCGAAAATCGGACTGGGTGTGCGACCAGACCAAAAGCAGTAATAAAAACTACATAAAAACGTCTTTCTTTGCACTGATGGTCTCGTTTGCTGTTAAAGGTAATTTATGATTATCAGAGGAAACATGAGGCTGTTAAAGATATTTAAATGTTACTCGCAGCCGCTTTAAAGGAAACACCTGAATAAATTAGCAGAAAAACATAACCATGATGCTTTGACGTGGGAGCACTGCATGGTAAAATTAAGCAAGTGATCAAATTATTGTGAAGAGCACTACTAGTACTGCACTGCAAGTATTATAAACAAAATGTGCCTTGTGTAACCAAGTTTAAAGATGAAATGCACTTTGGAGCAGAGTGGCCCTTGAACATTTTATATTGTATTATATTGTTATTATTAATAAATGAACCTGTGTGGGACATTTTAATGTTCTAGCTGGTAATAGTGTGATTAATTTAAATAGTTTTATGTCAAAGTGTCTGCAAAGTAACAAGCAAAAAGTAAGTGGTACAACATGTTACTTGAAATTTAGTAGAAATATAAAGTATAATACAGACCTAAAGCAATTGCATCTGTTGGGAGCTTAGCATGGGACCTGTGACTATTGCTAGTGATTAATAGCCACTTAAATGTTTGCAAAGTGCTCTTGTTCACAAAGTTCACATACAACATCAGTGAAACAGAAACTGACTGGTGTGTCAGGCTTTTTCAATCTGTCATGGAATGGTGTAAACAGAGAACAGTTGTGAAGAACTTAGAAAAAATATAATTGGACGTCTGGCTTATTTCTTACTCTCTCTGTGACGCTGGGATCTCGAGACCTGTTCCCTCTCGTTTTACCAGCACAGGATGCCCCTGTCTAAACACTCACTCAAACAACTGTGTGTTTTGACAGTGCATCTCCCTGTTTTCTGTAACCTGCTGTCACCGCCATTCCTGTATCTGTTAAATTTTTGGCCTCAGCCACGTCATACTGAAGTTGTCTTCCTTGGACTGTTGTTGTTAAACTTCAATAAGCATTAAACATTTAGTGGGAAGATAACAATATTGTTTACAATAATTACAACAGCAAGTAGCAATAGAAATCCATTAATATTGTTATGTAAAACGAATGCCCAGAGTTTATATTTAACAAAAAGCTAATATGTTTAGTATAAAGTTGGGTATTTTATGAGTTTTATCTTGCTTGCCAAGGCCAAATAGCAAGAAGGCCGAGGTTATGATTATTGTGTCAAATTCTAAACTGTCTACTTAGAGTAATCTGCCAGAGTGTGTTGTTGTTGTATCCCCTAAGAGAAAGCGAGAGCAGGGTCCAGACTGACTGGAGTTTTATATATGGAAAATTTAGTTGTTGAGTGTTTCTGACTGTTGCTCTGCACGCCTCCGTAGGGCAAGAACATCCAACTTGAGTCACTTCACACAGTGACACACAATCCCTGACTTGAAATGACCCTGTAACTTACAATAGCTGCCTGCGATCATTTATGATTTTAAGATTAAAGATATATAGACAGATAGATAGATTAATGTCAGCAAATAAATCTCATTAACATGTTTCCCAAAATATCAAACTATTTTTTTTATTCAGTTCAATTCAGTGTAACACAGAGACCAAGGTGGAGTCTCCAATTGTTTCTACTGTTCAACCAACAGTGTAATATACACTATATATATTACATTTCTGATTTTGATTATCATAATTGTTGACAGTTAACTTTCTGTGGCTTGAATTAAACAACTTATCGTTTCACTCCTGATAAAGGTTGAGTGTTTTAAAATGAAGTTTGGCCTCCCTGCTTGATCTTGTTGTGGTGGAGTGAATCAGTGACGTGTCCAGAAATGTTCTAATCTACATTGTGTTTGATGGATTTAGAGAGCATTTACAGAGCTGTTTTCCAAGACAGACAGTGGAAGATACTCTGCAGAGTTATTCAAGTCATTCCACATCCAGCTATGTCTGCTTTCTTAGCAGAAAATCAAACACGCCGGGGAGTCTTGACAAGGGGTCCCAGTTGACGTGTGCAGATATAGTGACATTACAGTGGCATCTCTAGCTATTTGTGGATGATGTTTTTTTGGGCTGTGCAGAGCTGGCTTCACTGTAATCTCCGATACGTAAGCAGGGTTGGTTGCAGCTGAGCGTGATGCTGACATAGTGAGAAATGGCACCCCCCAAGTCCTTTCCTTTACAAGGTAAGCGAGCAGTCTTATCCGACAGATGCCCCTGAGAAAAGGCTTCCAGGTATCTCAGGAGCTTAAACATGAGAGGAGAAAAAGAGCTCTGACAGCCCGTTAGTGTCGTCTATTCCTGTGTGCCGAGGTTGTCAGGAAGTCCATCATTAAGATGGCTGACACCTGTGCTGGCAAACCTCTTATTTATACACTGTGTGAGCACATGATGTCAGTCACTGTTTCATGAGGGAATATTAATGGCTCACTGTTTCTATCCCTTCCTCCACTGACAGACTGTAGTTTTCTTTCTGGTTTGGGCTTGTGCTGTAATTAATGTCATGTCAGAGTAATCGTAATCCCCACTTTTTGACATGTAAATATCTATCACGTCAACATCAAAGTCGCAAATTACCACCAATACACAATATTCATGTCTCTAACATAAATTCCCTTTGTTATGTCAACATGTTTTAGTTAAAGGTTCATTTGTGCTTTTTTCATTATTGACAATATGTGGATAATCTGATGCTCCTCAGCAGGAGAATGGGTCTGTCTGATAGAGTTGGGGTCCAGTGATTAAAGTGGATCCTTGTTATGTACAATACATCTGAGCTGAACCTATTAGAATATGTAGAAAGCCGGATGGATAGATGGATGTATTGATGTAAATATGGTGTTTGTGTGGTTGAAAGTGGACATAGAAGTATGGACAGAGCTGACTTCAGTAAATGTTACGTGTTCTATGTTGCAATGATTAAAATGTATTACAATTGAAGGTCTAAATGTGAGTTTACTTTCAGCAAACTTTGATGTAGTTTGATGCCTCACTAGCCTGCAGCATCCTGGGTCTGAATCCTAGTAAGCTTGCTGAATTTAAGACTCTAAAATGCATTTACCAACCAGCTCATCATATCATAAAGCATGGAGCATGCATGATTACTGAAATCCAAAATCCGCTTTGACAGACATGTAACAGTTTGACACTGTATAAAAATTTATTTCTGAGCTATTGCCAGCACTGCAAAAGGTTTTACCTCTGATTTTACATGCTTCCTTCTGTTACTTCGTCATTTTACTCAACACAAATCAATAAGTAGAACCATTCTACCAAAGAAAACCTCTCATGGCCAATCCCAGGGTTTTACGTTTTAGATGAAAGCACACGGAGAACCAATTTAGTAACATCAGTGCATTTAGAGTATAGAGTACATGAATATTTTATCGTGTCTGAAGCATCAGTCTGAATGGGGCTTTTACTTTGCACACAGAAAAGGAACTTAAAGTTGTTAGACAGAATGTAACCTTCAAAGGTATAGGAGGGACAACTTAACCAACACATTTGCACTTTGCACAGCATCAAGGATAGGCACAACACAGACACTGAACCTATACACACACACACACACACACACACACACACACACACACACACACACACACACACACACACACACACACACACTTACAATAAAATCCAATATTTGATTTTGAAGACATGCATTCATGAAACCTGCATATTTCTTCACAGATCGCTATTCACACTATAACAATGCCAGGCTTTTTCTATTTATACATTTCACACCCAGGCTGGAGATGTCGAGGCCTCTGTTGTGTTGCAGTTGTTGTTTCAGGTTACCTCTGCCTCTGGCGGGAAGTAAGCCTGCTGTGACCTTGACCTTGGGCCTGCAAATCTGCTCAGTGCAGCAGAATCTCAGCCTCTCTCCTCTTTCTCTCTTTCTCTAACATATACTTCACCCATTTCTATATACACTTTATCTTTTAATTTCCAATGTTTTAGCCTGCGCCTTTTCTTTAGCATCATAGTAAAATTGAAGTCCAACAGAAATTTGGAAACTTTTAAAAGTGCTTCATGAATTTTTAGAACCAAAGTTAAATATGCAATATTTAATAGTTGAGAAGTTATAGAACAGATTCAAACAGCAAAATACTGACAATGTATTGGCTTTTTGTAGACTTCAAAATACAGAGATTGCCCTTATTTGAGACCTACCGTAAGTTGGACACTCATTTTCACTACACACATCGACCCATACTTTACAATGATTGGCCTAGTGAGGGAGCTATGATTTATCTAAATGTTGATATTTGAAACTTGTATACAATGTCTTGGCCACCGCTCGTGTGACTTGACAAACTGTCATTTGAGATGAATCTGGCTGAAGAACAGGACAGAGTGTCTCTGGTGTACAGTATGTGCGAGGCGGGCGTTTTGTCCTCAAGGCCTCAGCAAAAATGTTTTTAATGCAATTTGGAGCTACATTCTCAAAAGATAAATCAACTGGTTGTACTGTATAGGTTAAAAGGCCAAATGCTGATAGGCCCGATAATTAAATGTTGATTATCTTGTTAACAACTAGAACATGATATAGCTGTATCATAGGGAACATAGCAAAATTCTCCCAGAGTGTGCTGCTTTCTGAAGACTCTAAAAAAACTGCTGTGTGTGTGTGTGTGTGTGTGTGTGTGTGTGTGTGTGTGTGTGTGTGTGTGTGTGTGTGTGTGTGTGTGTGTGTGTGTGTGTGTGTTTGTGTGTTGAGGAGAGGGTTTTAAACTTTATGCCTTGTTATGTAAGAGATTCATTACAGAGTTCAGCCACAACTGTGAAAGGCAAAGGACTCTGTGATGCACGCACACACAGTCTAGCGACTCACAGGCTCTAAGGCTTGCACCCTCCTGTCCAATAAACTCTCAAGGGCCTGTCTGATCTCTCCCTCCTTCTCACGTTTCAGTTTTTGACATGCAGGCTTGACTAGCATTGCTGTGGTTTGGTTTGGTTTGGTTTGGTTTGCCTGTTCGCTCTGATCATTGGAATTTTCAGAAGACAGACACATTTAACAGGCACACACAGCTTGTGCATGTTTTGTCAACCTTGGGTTTTTGCACTCTTGAAGAGAAAAAAACAAGTAACACAAACAGCAGTGTTTTATCTGTTTGACCAGTTATTTTGGTTTTACACATCAGTTTTTTCATAGGGAACTGTCACAACAAAGGTTGAAACAAGAGGGTACAGGGTATATGCAGCTGAGAAAAAAATAGCCCGGCTTACCCTTTATTTTTTACATGATACTTACAGTTAATTATTGACCAGAGGAGACAAAAACATTGAACGCAGTGGACTACAGGGATCAAAGCTTGATCTAAAGCCTCCAGTTAAAAGTCACTTTGTGGGATGAATAATGCAGTTGGTTGTAATTATGAGTGTGTATAAATAGACAACTCTGGCTGTAATGTTTTGACTGTTTAAATCTTCCTTTAGCACCGATGCACATTATTAGTATTTACACGTTATTTTTCCTTGGATACTTACAGTAAATACCCATATAATCAGCATTGAGTACACCATTGTCATTTTACCTTTACTCACTGGAAACTGTCCTTGACCAGCAACCTTAAAGTACCTCCCCCTTTTCCCAATCTTGATTTTGTTTATTTCACACCTACAAAAGGCGAGCCTCATGTCAGAAACTCAAGCAAATAAAGTCTCTGGTCTCGCATCGAAAGCTCGCTTCAATAAATGATTTAAATCCAAATCGCCGCATTCAAATGCTGTTTCTGCATTTTCTTTCCTGGAACCTCCAACATCAGTTTTAATTTCCTGAGCAGTTACCTTCAAGCAGACCTTATTGCAAACATGGACAATACGGTACCAAGAAGTACAGGAGGGATACGATATCTCCTTATTTACAGTTGTAGCATGTGCAGCAAATTTGCAGCAGAAGATTGCAACTGCTTGCTTAAGAGGATGTTTTCATAAACAGATGGTGAAAATATTAAATGTTTTCGCCTTTTGCTGAGATCGCTGTGATAAGATGCAAAGCGACAGCCTGAGCAGCACCCACATGTGAGCAGCATGGCAGCACCTAAAGCGCTGTACTGTATACAAACACAAAGCCGACCACAATTAGTATAAAAAAATAAACTTCACTCACGTTGAGCTTTTAAAGTAAATAATGAATGAATGTATGTGCACTAAAGGAAAGATATACAAAAACAAAGTTGATAAAACAACGATAACAGTAAAAAGTCAAACTGTTGCTCTGATATATTTCACTTTCATAATTTTTCATTTATTTTTACAAAATATCTACTGCACTGTTTTTGAGGACTGAGGAGCTCCCAGGTGTGTGTTCGTAGAACTGTGGGAATGTCAAGAAGGGCATCTCTTACATTTTTTTAAATTTTTTTTAACGGTATGCTCTGTCAACCTTCACTAAGTAACATAAAACCATGGATTGAAGCATTTATTTTGCTGTGTAGAGCTTCCAAACCTCCCCAGTCCAGCACATTGATTTCTAAATAAAGTGCAATCATGACTCTACATTGCAACTTTTAATGTACTGCAAATGGCAGTTGGAGTAGCTTAATTTAATTTGCTGCTATAGTTATCTCTGTCTGCACATTATAAATTATTATATTAGTGTCTGTCAGAAAGAAAGAAAAATACCCCCAACAGATTAATTTAGGTTATTTAAAGAAATGCCCTATTTTTAGAAACAATCCAGGTATAATTGTACACCCATGTCCATTAAATATGAGTAGTAGGGTAAGAAATATTGCATATTGTATGTCTCGTACTATACTGAAATATTTCTCATCACAGTATCCATTTAGCTTAGCACAAAGGCTGGAAACAAGGGATGAACAGCCTGCCTTGCTCTATCCAAAAATAACAAAATCTGCCTACCAACACCTCAACAGCTCACAAATTAACACGTCATATCTCGGTTGTCTAATCCATGCATTGATGTTTTTTGTGTGGTGCTTTGCATTGGAGCAGCGACTTGGAGTATTTTCTGTTGCCTACCTTTTAAAAGCAGTCTGCCAGTCCAACAATGTAATACAACCTTGAAAGAAAAACCTTTGGATAGTCTGAAGACCAGCAACCATGTTGTATCATCATCACAATTACAGATGTCCGCGAGAAAGAAGACCACCCAGTACATCCTTTGTGCTTTGTATTGTAACCATAGATAGTGTATAAGATTGAAAGATTGTAACGCCGCAAACAGTGTATACAGCTGCTTCTGTTACCTTCAAACAGTGGGTTTTGTTATCAGTATAGAGAGCTGACCCCCCCCACCCCCCATTTTCTATTGTTCATCACTTACCTCAGCAGTCCTCAACACTTAGGAGAGACAGCCTCCACCTGGCACACTGTTCATAAAGGTGACAGTGGGAGGGAGCTCCTGGTGTCAAGCCTTGCTGACTGAAGGAGCGCCGCACTTCACTTTACTATCTACTAGTTACACTGTCTGCTGCTTAGAACACACAGGTATATAAATAAACCACCAAGTTATACCATGATAAACTCTGTTTTCCCCGTGTGACTGTCAGGCAGGATATCTGTTTACAGGTATATCCCTCTTCATAATGTGGAAACGTCCTTGTTTTTCTGTCCCTGCAACCCCCGAAGCTGCACCATAAATCACTGTCCGAGCAGCAACAGCAGTCATTTAATATCCAGGGCTCCTGGCATTCACTCGTAGCCTCTCCCTCTGTTTATCTTCCACTCAACCTCCTAACACCTCACCACCTCTGTGCTCTACCCCCTAAAACTGTTTGATGCTGAGTGTTTCAAATAAAAAGGTCTGTTTCCACTTGTTACTTGTGTAGTAACAGATCAAGGTCATTTCGGGGGCAACAAGGCGAACTGTTTTAATCTATGTTTTCTTTGCTTTGGTTTGAGGTAGAGCCTCAGGCAGGCCGTTTAGAGGTAGACTGAGAGAATAACAGTATAGCATGCGTATGTGTCCCGTGCGTTTTCACATGCGATTCCTGAAACAACAGCAGGTGCATTCACTTCAACAACTGTTTAATTTACATATTGCATTACCCTTGGCTGGATTCATATGCCTTATGCATCCTCCGAAGCTTCGATGTCTGGCGGCCCATGTGTGCCTTCTTATCACATCACTGCTTTCTGGCATGTCTCTCACACGTCACAGGAGGGGTTTTGTACCGTGCGGATGCTGCTGTTAGTTATTGCTCTCTTCCACTGTACATTACTTTGCAGGACTGTGCTAAATTTAGAGCCCTTCTTGGATCTGAAATTTGTCTTTAATTCTTCTCTTATTCATCTAAACCATGGGACTTACATGTAGCTATTACACTTGTTACTTTTCCTTATGCAAGTGTAATTTTGTTGTTGAACAGATACATTAGAAAATGATTGCTACGTTAACCCCTGTATTGGAGTTTAGAATGATATTACTACAATGTATATTTTTATTAGATGGTCTTGAGTCCCAAATCAGTAAGAAATTGGACCAGGTGCAATGTTAGATCTAAATTTAGCTCCCCATTTACAATCCAGATTAAAAAAGCATTGTCTCCATAGTGACAATCTGACACTTCTTATATTATTTGATTCAGTATCTCAATGTTAGCAACACTTTTCATGTGCAGGTCAGGTAATAATGTCTTTGCCTTTTTAAAGTAAGTTATTGTAAAGAAACAATTTCTGCCTGTTAGGCATATTGTAGCCTTCATACTGTAAATGAAGGCAGATGGCTCTTTTTGTCATACCTATTCATTTTACATCATTTTTGCTGTTGAATATGGGAGATTATCAAGTGTCAGAGTCACCTATATAGCCAAGCACAGAGTGTTGCTGTGGTGATGCAGGTCTGTCGGTGAGAAATTGAAGCTCTGCAGTGAAGTGTTGAGTTACAGGATGCACGCGGCATCCACCTCTGCGCTGATATGGACAGCTGCGGCCCACTGCGTTCAGGAAGGCCAGGTATAACAGGTGGACGATGACACACACACACACACACACACACACACACACACACACACACACACACACACACACACACACACACACACACACACACACACACACACACACACACACACTGGGACTCATTTCTATCATGACACTCTCACAGTTATACGTGTGTTACTATATGCTCAGCGGAGGTCGGGTCTCCTTATACTGTGTGCTTGTTGATTATTATACGCCGAATGCATGAAAGAGAGAGAGAGAGAAAGAGAGTGGGACAAGAGAACAGTCCAAGGCTACAGATTTAATCTGGCTGCTGTGGTCATGTGATTAATCGTGGCCAGGGGATAGTGTAATTTATGGTGAGGGGGGAGATCAACACATTTGGATGGTTGCTGCTCCTGAGGGAAATCTCATTCTTTAACCAATCCAGTATTCTTCTCCATGTCAGCCTAACACACCATAATATCACAGCCGTGACAGCTTGGATTAGGTCAAGTTTGCTGTTTATATTTGTAGCTTTAAAGATGATGCAAGAGACTCCTGGTGTAGTTAAGCATATGTGTGAAGCTTTACGATATTTGCTTGTGGCCATCAAGCAAAATTAGCACATAGTGAGCACTTTCACACTTATGCTCTTTTTGATTTGAATCTCTTTGAGTCCATATGCAAGTCAGTATCACAGAGCACCAGTAAATTGTGTTTATTAACAGAGGTTCAAGAGGGCTGTGCGTCTCCACTGTCCCTCTGGCTAAAGGGCATATCACTGCTATGGTGACCTCACCATCCCCACCCTCCTTCAAGCCACCGCTGTGCCTCTGTGTGTGTGTTTGTGTGTTTACTTAATCCTCTTTCCAACCCCAAGAACTGTAAACAAACATCAGAGGAGCCCGGAGGCGAGGCAGTGCTGAGATTTTTTTTTGGTGAAGTTCCTGTTTTCATAGCTGCCAATATCAAGCGGTGCTGATTACAGCAGTTTTCCCTCTGACCTTCCCCTCCAGCTGCTTACCGGCTTGGCCCATCCAACAGGAGTTACCTGCGATGCACTGGCTGTCGGACTTTTCTCCTTGACGATTTTCTATCATGGTGCTGTCATTCCGGAAAGAGTTAATATCTAGATTGACTGTTATTTTTCTTTCTTGTGCATGGGCCATCTCAAGAAGACTGGTTTATATACCGCACTTCTCCCTCCTCTCATTCTGTTTATTAGTCTCTTAACAAATATGTAAATACAGTGACAGTGATGTGCTGTTTCACCTCAGTGCTGTTTCATGGTGTAGTAAAAAAAAAAAAAAAATGGGATGGGATGCTCTCTAGCTGGTTTAAAGGTTAATGGTCCTGCCCTTGAGGGTTTATACAGAAGGAGTCTGTGAACAGTCCTCATGGTTACATCACACTCCTCCTAATCACTACACAGTCCTAAAGGAAACATGGTTCTGCCTTTGATTGACCCCATACAGACTTTAACTTGCCAGCACACTGAGATCTCTTATGGACTCATCTGTCCCCCTTGTCCTTGACCTCTCACTAAAGACTCATGTTTACTGCGCATTAAAATATGACACCGAATCGATCACTGAATTGATTAGCATTCAGTGGGCGAGTAAAAGTAGACCCGACCTCTGTGGGTTCCATACATGTAGAGATAGTATGTATGCATGAAAAAGAATAGAACACATGTTAACTAAGCATAATGTACAAAATAAAAACAAACAATATACATGCATTGGATAGTTTGGATTGTCACTTTTGTCTGTCCTTTCTGAACGGTTTCCTAATTAGCTAAGCCTGACTCAGTTTCACTGAGCCGACAATGATATCATGTTGACTCGCCTTGTTCAAGCCTGCAGAGCAGGACTATGCGGCTGCTTAAAGAGCTTGAGATTTAATGGCCTACTTCACCGGTTGGAATATGAAGGTGTATTGAACTCGGAGATCACAGAAAGAGAAATGTAGGGTTAGACAGTGAGACCATAAAACACTCTTTCTGCCTTTTCTCAGGCTAGGATGATCCGATTTAAAAAAAATTTTGCACATTTATACTCCACAGGATCTCCGAGTTCAATACACCTTCATATTCCAACCGGTGAAGTAGGCCTTTAAGACAGGTGATCAGTAGTTGAAACAATCTTTTTGTTACTACTAACGATACGATAAAACATTCCATATTGGTATATGTTATAAACATATAGCATAAACAAATGTTTTTGCCATGCACTTCAAATGTTATGTTACAGTATTGTGGTCAAGATGATAATGAGGGTAGTGATCAGGACATTTTAAAGATGAAAAGAACCTTGTTTCTAAAGGACCTCAAATGTGTCTTCCTGGCTAATTTATCAATCTAGCTTTAATACAAAAAATACACATACACTATATACATGCACTTTCAGATAAAATGCATGCATGTTAGTAGAAAAAAACGGAAATAAAGGTGTACAAATTCTAATTGAATTTGCAACACAATGACATTGAGGTGAGGTAGCCCCAAATGTTACTATAAAACAAGGAAATATACTGTGTACAAAAAAAGAGAGGAGACAAACAAGTAAAGTAGGTAAGAATACAAAAAACAGGAATATGAATATATAGTCTGTGTTGTATGTTGTTTAGTTGCTTGCTGTTCTTCAGCCTCCAGGCCTCAGGTACATTTTGCCCTCCATAGGTCGACTCTTAAGTTGGTCCAAACCACAACACAAGCTATTGAATCAATGTTTTTATTCATCTATAGAGACTATTTAGACTGCTGTGGTTTCACTGCTGCTTTGCTCCACTCTGCCCTGTCTGAACTCCACTTTCAAACCCTGATGTTTTGATTGTGCCTCGTGGACCAATCCTGACAAAGAATAACACCCAAAACTATTCAAAAATGTGCATTTTCCTCCCAATTCTCAAATCGCATATTACTCAGAAGTAGTGGATTCCCCTCTCTAAATCCATGTCATTGCTGCCTCCCTCCCTCCCCCTTCCTCTGTCACTCCCCTCGTCTCTCCCCCTCGCTCTCGTTGGAAACGCGCGCACTCTCTTTCCTACCTCGCAGACGTTTGGGTGCCGCCGCCGCGCTGCATCCTATCTCTTACTCTGTTTGTCTCTTTCTCTTGACTCTCATTTTATTTTTACTCAGCAGAGACAAACCGGGGTAAAACAACAACAACGCCAACAACAAACAAACAGACTAACAAAAAAGGACCAAAAGAGAAAAAGTGGCCGCTACGGGGCGAACCACCACAACAATGCCCCGCTCCTGACTAAAATTGAATGGATTAGCCAATCTATTCTGAGCTCTAATGAGATTAGAGACATGGGTCGCGGCGGCGTGGTACGTTTCCTTCAGCTCCTCGGGGATCGTTTTCCCTGTCAGCAGTCCTCCTCCAGACGTGGAAATGGCGTTTTTGATACTGAAGATGCCGCGGGTGCCAGGGGACAATAACAGACATTTGAATGCACGCTCACCTGTGCCGCTTTTGTCGCTCGCGGATTCCAAGAAGTAGAAGTAACAGTGGAAGCAGAAGTAGTGTCGACAGCAGTAGCGGTAGCAGCAGCGTCAGTTGTTGTAGTAGTAGTAGTTGTAGTAGTAGTAATAGTAAAGGAGGACAACATGAAGTACCAGAAATATATCACGGTGATGCAGATGGCCATGGGAGTGACAGCATCCAACAAAGACTGCCTCCCCGTTAAGAGAATGCTGTGGTAAGTAGAGAGGATGAAAAGAAGCGGTGGTGGTGGTGCGCGTGTGGATGAGGAGCGTTTGTCGGTGCGTGCGTGGACAAAAGTGTCAAAGATCGTGTCTTTACATGGGGAGAAAATAGCTTCAAAATTAGCCTCTTGGGTCTGTCCTCATGAAAACCTCGACCTCTTTCCCTTCGCCTGTGTCTCGTGCGAAGTTAAAGCTGAGCAGCTGTTGGCGGAAGTCCGCTGCCTCCATCTCTCTTCGCCTTCAACAATTGTTTCAAATTGACGCCGGGTGGGATCCCAGGTACACACACACACACACACACACACACACACAGCAGGCATTAAACCATGGGAGAAGACGTTTGGACAGTAGCTGTGTGCGCTCGTGCGTCCCTCTGTGTTTTGCTCTGTGGACACTGTTTGTTTTGATCCGAGTTGCACATGCAGCGGTAATACATTGGCGCGCACCATACAGAGCAGGTGTATTCTCGACACCAGTATCAAACAATGCTGAGCGCCATCCGATACAGATACAGTCCGCTTTGAAATTTATTTCTATTGCACGTGCGCTCATTCTCCGTGGTTTCCGTCCCCAAAGCCCCCCCCCCCCCCACCTCTCCCGTTTTTTTTCTTTAGATATTTTTTTAGCAACAGTTCTTTTTGAAGCTCTCCAGTGTAGGCTAATTTGGGTGAATGGTAGCCTATTTTTTCCCCCAGCAAGTCTGCGCTCTCAGATCTATTTTAGTTATCTGTAGTAGAAAAAATGGCTGATTTCTCCACTCTCATCACTTATTCAATAGCTTCACTCTGCCTGCATTTAGATCACAGAGTGTAGGAGTGAAACTAAGTGGTTGTCATTGGCTGCTTATGTGTCCGTGTGTTTCATATGAATGTTTCTGCATCATTTAGTTCATATCAGACTTTGCTATCATTTACCCATTTTAAATGCATTCCACCAAACTTACCTGCTCTCTACTTTAGGGGCTGCCATCATTGGCCTACTTCTATTAATCTTTTGCAAAATTCTGCGTCTGGGTTGTGCCCTAACCCTAACTGATTAATTGACCCATCTGGTTGTGCATTTTGTAAAGTTGGTGGTTATTATCAGGGAACAAGAGGTCAATTTTAACGTGTCTAACCTTGTCTGGCTTGTAACGCCATGGCAGGGGTAAACTTTAAGTCTGTTCCATTTGCACATGTATATTACCGAGCATTATTAATGGAAAATGGAAGCTCAGAAAACCTTACACAGCATAGTAGTGTTCAGTCTAGTAATTATAGGCTCTCATTATTCAACAATTCAGTAGTTATTCATCTGTAATCCACATAGATAACATTAAGCACAAAGTATAATCCTGATTGGCATTACTGTACAGTGAAAATACAAACATTGGTTTATTATAATGGATGTCCAAGCTAGTTTATCTATAGGAAGGAACAAATGGCCTTATACCTTCTCTCCTAAAGTAACACAACTGACTGAATCAGAAGCCATCACACTGTGAGGGCAAGGATAGATGTTCTCCAAATTAGCTCGTGATTGCTGTCAAGTGTGTTTCAAAGGACACAGTGGTGACTTGGTTTTGACACTTCTCTCTGAAGAGAGGCACGGCTGTGTGTCTGAAGCCATCACTTCATGGTGGGGGAGGGGGCCGGGCCATTAAAACAGGATTACTGTATCGCCTTGGACAGCCACTTTAACGAAGGGGAAGCTGAGCCTGCGTGTGCCTGCATTTTGTTTTTCGTGGAGTCACCTCATGCATTTACTCCCATGCCATGTCTATCTTTATTCAGTGTGAAGTCTGAGCCTAGAATTGGTTGTTTGGCTTGCATGCACACAAGTTGCCCAGTTATACTGTGGAAAACCCAGATTGAGGTGATCCTCAATAATGCAAGGCATTAAACCAAGCCAACAACACAAGTTTCCATGACTTCATATTCAAGTTTATACCCAGTTTTTTTAATGCAGTGCTTTATATCAAATCTTTTCCTTTGAAAATCAGGAAACAAATAAGGCTGATGATTTTATTTGAGAGATTGTATAAGTGAATAAGTGCTCCAGTGTACACATTTCAAATTCAAGTTTTAAATTGAATGTGGCTTTCTGTGAACCACATGGGACAATATAAGATTTAAAAAAAACACTCAGAATATGTTGATAGTGGTGAATGTTTAATTTGCCCTGATAATCTTGGATACCCTAACATGAGTGACATGCATCGTTTTCACTGAGCAGTACAGTTCAGTTCGGCTATGTCTGACAAGGCACTGTAACCCTATGGCTTGAGTTTCCACTGCCGACTGTACCTGTACTTGGTAGGTGGGGTTTTTGCTGGACGGTAGCCGTGGTCAGAGAATTTAGGCTTACAGTCCATAGGTCAGCATAGCAGCAGGAGACAGCTGTAACCTTCCAATAAATTCAACAAAGAAGGAAAACGCATCTCAAGAAACAAAGAGCTGTGCGCTAATAGTTTCCTCTAAGCACAAGACTCTTCACTGCTGCCGAGTCACCCCCCCACACTTCCACATATAGACTATTGCCTCGTTTCCACTCGGTCAGTGCGGTTCAGATCGGGTCACTTCGGTTTGCTTATTCTGGTTTGCGGCTGCACTGCCTACACTACCCTTTAGGTAGGACGGGGTTTATGCCGGACGGCGATACCCGGCGCAAAACAATGGGTCAGAGCATCGAGCCTTGGAACGACTGCGGTCAAGCCAGCCGTCTCTCGTTTTTGCTTGGACAAACCAGCTGCTCCTATATTTGAAGTCCCCCCATATTGCGAGCGTATTTACGGATATTGCAGTAAATTCACAGAGAAGGCTCGGGGTGAGCCGAGTGGCACAGTTTGTGAACAGCTACTACAAGGCAGCTACGCAACTATGGTGACATCGTAGCAGCGGGACACAGTGTAGCCCGTTGATTAACTCAATGAAGAGGAAAAACACCACACAATAAACAGAGAGCAGCACATTTTTCACCAAACACAAGATTCTCTTCAGTCTTGCTGAAGTGACTACACACAGCTTTTTTACACATAAATGATTCTGTTGACCAATCAACAGATTGCAGTGCGTAGCTCCACCCTTTCCACACCCATTCAGACGGCTGGGTACCCCAACAGAGGAGTATTGAAAGTAAGATCGGCTCAGCTCGCTTTTTTGGGACCTTACCCAACTTTTGGCAATGGAAACGCAAATAAAACCAGGCTGAGCGAACTGAGTTCAAATAATTCGATAATATATTTTAAATGATCGTCTAATTTTTATTTTATAATTGTTGTATAACTTGTGTATATAAATAGTATTTGCTGACAAAATATGTTGCAGTTGAGGTACTTTTGCAAAAAATAAAAATAAAAAAGTTTTTTGAAAAAAAACAAAACAAAAAAAATATTCCGAATACTGAATTGAGCTCCGAATACTAATTTAACAAACAAATACTCGGATTAGGGCTGTCAAACGATTACAATTTTTAATCAGATTAATCACAGCATTCTGTGGATTAATCACGATTAATTTTACCATTCGAAATATGCCCGAAAAATTCTAATTTTCTCTGTATATTGTTGTATGAACGGAAAGATAAAGGACAGAAGGTGGATGTACATTTAAAATTAGTATTTTTATTAATTAAAAATCCAAATGATGGTTTTAATACTGAAAATACATTTAAATCAAACTAAAATATATAGGCCTACCTACCACACCATAATTCAATTCGTCGGTCTCTTTACTATGTCTTTGGGCAAATATAGGATAGACTATAGAATGGCATTTATTTGGTGAATCTATAGGTTGTGCATTCTTGAATACAACTTGACAGTCCGCAGTGTGTGTGTGTGTTTGTGTTTGTGTGTGTGTGTACGCAGGACCACGTTGTAGGGGACTGTTCATGTGTGTCAGGAAGCCGACGTTATGTTGATGTCTACTCACACACACCTCTGAAAACTGCAGACGTTTGTGTCCTCGCGGGCTCTGAACAGAGCGGACAATGTTTCTCCTCCTGTTGCTCCCGACATCAACTGTCACCCGCGGCAGTTGATTTTATATACTATCTATGCCCCCGACACAGATGTGACCGTTAGCAGTTTAAAACACGGCATGGGCTAGCGTGCTGTTATGTTTGGTTGCATGCAGCTACTGATCCTGGGTCAGCCACAACGAGTGACTGTAGTACAGAGCCGGTGGGATGTACGGGGCGGATCATTCTGCGCATGCGTTAAAAAAATTAACGCCGTTAATTCCAGAAATTAATCACCCTGCGTTAACGCGATAATTTTGACAGCCCTAACTCGGATATTCGAATAATTCAGGCCAGCCCTAGAAGAAACTAGGTGTCACTAGCAGCGTCCCGGCATATTCCCAGCACCTTTCCTGGAAAAGGTCAGAACATTACTGGGAATGCTTCATGTTTGTATGAGGCTTTACAGTCCTTTATTGATTTTCGGATGTATTTTAATTACCTTAATGGGGCGACATTTTATAGTCATTCCCAAACTAAACCTGTCACCGTGTATCCCCAACAATAAAAGTAAATTTTTCAAGAATTTAAAAAAAAATATTATGTTGTTTATTCATATATGACGCTATAAATAGTTTCTTACCAAAATGGAAGGTAACATGATTCCAGTATGTTATAGAGACATGTTAAGAGTTTTAACAACATTTTGATGATTATGGAGAAATCGTGAATACGTTATTTTGGCCAGGACTATCGTAAAAAAGCATGTTCATATCGCCCCATAACCTTTTCAAACCATGGAACATACAGGAACATTTGCAGAAGCATGACGATTTAGCACAGACTCGGCTAATGTTTTAATAGCAACACAAAGCAAGATTGTGTGAGTTTTTCCTTCAACCAAATAAGGAGACGGAAGGCTTTTATTTATTTATTTTTTCAGCTGCCAGATATTATTGGTGCAATCTACATGGTGTTCCATAGTCAGGAATTGCAAGAGTATAGTGAAGAGTACAGGATTATAACACCACAGAAAAATAACAATTATTGATCTTTGAGATGGCTGATGAATGGCTACACATTTGTTGGGTACCTTGGAGTTGTGGAAGCATATCATTACCATCTGTCTAAGTAAGATCATTTCATTGAGCAATTTCTGGAAGCAGAGGTGTGTGGATGGTTTTGTGTGTGGATGGTTTCCAGTGTGTTTGCATCATTTTCTTAGCAGCCACCATACCAAACATCAGTGCTTGTTGTTCTTCAGACTTGTACTTCAAAGCAGTCTCTGAACATCCAACAAGTGCCAGTTCTGGATCAGAGGGAATATCTTTTCCATAGACACCCGAGAACCACTTAAAATATTTCAGACAAGTGCATTTGTATATGAGGACATAGCCAGAAAATTTGTGTTAAAGCATATGTCACATGATGGAGAAATAGATGCATATCATTTGGCATTTGACATTGCCATTTTCTTAGCAGCAGGGTGGTTATGCACCAGGTAGTTATTGATCTTCCAAAACACTCAACCCTCT
Source organism: Hyperoplus immaculatus (assembly GCA_949357725.1). Taxonomy (NCBI): domain Eukaryota; kingdom Metazoa; phylum Chordata; class Actinopteri; order Uranoscopiformes; family Ammodytidae; genus Hyperoplus; species Hyperoplus immaculatus. Next base: position 16,089,290 of record OX442349.1, on the reverse strand, counting down.
TCATTAAAAATGTACTCCCATCCATTCATCATGGTTGAAGAGCATATTTATATTAACATTATTTTTTTGATCATCCGCAGTAACTTGATGTCGTTCCTGAGGAAATAAGAAAGACATGTATCTTGATAGTGCCTTTATTTATGATTGTATGTGAGGTGCTCATTCCATTAGATTTCAACCTGAAGGTCAGATTATGTGATTAGGATGGAATAATAAAGTGATTAGGATTCAGTCTTTTATTTACTATTATTTGTTAAAAAGAAGACAACATATTAATACATGAAACAAATTAAAACCTTATTGAGAAACAAACAGAAGGATTTAGAGCATAGGACTCCATTCAGTGCATACAACAACACTTCCCCACACCTGTTATTATACATACTGTAATAACCTCTGCAATGTAATTAGTTTGAGATGAACCATAAAGAATAATTAGCCAGCTGACGTGTGTTTAAACAAGTTGCAGCTCTTCCTAATATGTGGGTGTATCGTCTTGTATTGTTCACCAGATGTCTGCTCAGCTCCCCTCCACTGTGACTGGTGTTCTCAGTCCACCTGCCTAATGATGCATACAGTCAACGTCCCTTCCTCCCCTCAATACACACACACACACACACACACACACACACACACACACACACACACACACACACACACACGCTGCAGACCCACTGCCCTCTGATTTGCCTGTCCACTCGCCCTCCCTCCTAGCTCTTCACAGGAACACACACACACACACACGTTCAACAGCTCCCGTCCGACCCCCTCCACTCTTCCAGTTCCACTCATGGAGTCCATGATGCGTAACCTCACACAAACTGACAATGCCGTGCATTAGTTACCTCAGTAGGAGCCCAAGTCCAGGGTGAGCCTGTCATGATAATCATTACTTTTCTGAAAAACATACTGTAGTACCCTTTATTTCTCCTTTACTCTCAGAATCTCTCTGTCTCGCTCTCCCTCAAGTCAGGAAAAGCCCTCTTGTATTAAAGTCATGAAGTATGATCCTAAGATCAGGAGTCATGACTTCATGGCAGTCTTAGAGATAAAGAGGCCTTGAGTTCTTTTGTAGAGTAGGGCTATGTGCAAAAGGTGCACACTCATGTTTATGTGTGTGTCTATTCAACGTTTCTGTCCATTAGGAACTCGCATGTTCTTAGTTTGGCCAAACGGTTGTAATCTCCTCTCAGATGGTTTATGCCACTAAAGGGAACAGATTACACAGGGTTTATTGACTCATGGCTCACCCCTTACCCCCACCCGCTCTCTGAGCATCCTGTTGGTGTGTGTTTACGTGTGTTTTTGTGTGTGTTTGTTTGTGTTAATGTAGCTTTGTGGGTGTCGGTGGGTCCAAATTTAAATGCTGATTTTCCCAAAATTTTGCTTGCTGAATGGCTACTGTTTAATGCTTTAACAATTAGTATTAATTTGCATTTCATCCTGTACAACTAATAATACAGCATTGCATTACAGTTTAATACTTTTTTCACCCCAAAGGACATTGTACCTAAGGGGCGATTCTCCAGAATCGCTGACTCCACCTTAATCGCTTAAACACTATAGTTATACAATATTTGGCTTGGATTATAGGCTAGTTTGGATTTTTACAATGCCAGCATTTTTTTTCAAAAAGTTTTACAATGAACAAAATGGTCTTAAAGACTAGCCTCATCTATTTTTTTGATTGCTGGCATTTTTTACATCTCTTTTGCTTATAATTTGCCGTATTATCTATATTATCTTTATTTGTATCGTGTTAATTGCATTATTTTTCTTGCAAATTGCATCAAAGCTATAGCCTGGCTCCGCCCTCCTACCTACTTCTGGACAAATTTCATTTTCCCTTCAGTAGTCAGTCTGGGGATGGGGCGTATTAGTGGGATTCTGCTCAGGCAGATTTACTGCCTGTCCAATCAGCGAACAAAACGAGTGGCTGAGAACGATGACGTGGAAGTCGCGCTCCAGTTTCAGTTGAATGCTGCGTTCCTTTATACTCGGAAGAAGGAGATTTCCGACATGGTAGTTCCGAGTTTCGACCTGTCTGTGTTCCAGTGCATCTGCTCGCGAAAGTATGGACGCTGACAACCTTTCTCGTCCAAATAACTAAACGTTAGGCTCTAACAAGTTACCGTTGCCAGGTACCGGTAGATCCATAGACTACAATATGTAGTGAAGTCGGAAATTTCCGAGTTCCCTGTACAACTTGAACGCACCGTCAGAAGCCGGCTCATGACACACGTGACGACCAAACGTTATGCGATTGGTTGGCTAATCCAGAGTGGCACTGGGCAGATCCAATAGTTTTAAACTTCAACAGATACCCGCCTCCAAGTGAGTGAACGTTTGCCAATTACAGCAGTTCCAGACTTTCTGTACAAATGAAATGAAGTACGATGGTCTGGTTGGACCAGGCTATCAAAGCAAGTGGCTTGATGTTAGTATTTCTGATGCCCTGGCCTGTAAGTGGTATGTTTGTGCCGTCATATTCTCCAGGTCTTTTGGGGAATCAGAAGTACATCATCAGCCATAGTCATCTCTGTTACTATTATTTACTGAGAATCTTAAATATCTTATAACAGGGGTTCAAAATATACGGTGGCCCTGAGAGCTCACGGCACTGCAACATCAGAAAACACATGCAAGAAGACAAAACGCAAGCAAATTAAGAAAACATCTTCATCAATTTGACAACACATGCGCAGCATTTATAAAAACGCTGCAAATAGCCCGAAACACGATGGAAGTGCTTCGAAAACACGACGGAAGTGCTTCCGTAAGTGTTTCCAGAGGACACTTAAAAGTGATGCACACGTCCAGACAGGCTTGTTGTTTATGCAGATTTTGACCATGATTTTGACTCACCGTGCTATTAAGGTTATCTTTCCGTCTACACTAGCCTACGCTGTGTAGCAAATGTTGGCAATCTAAAAGTGTGATTAAAGCCGTTTTACTGGACTGTGAAGGAGACTGTGCAGGAAGACTGAGACACCATCTGTCCGAAATGTAAGTAGTCATATTTTTCAAATAATTATGGCCCATTGTTAGTTGAATGTATGTGATGTCCTTTATCATATCCCTCCTATAATAACCAACACTGACTGAAATGAGAGAATGCCGCTGGGTTTAGTTAGCGTTAGCATCCGCTAGCTTAACCATTAGCTTTAGGCTAACCGTTTGAGCTGTGGAGTCTTTGGCAACAATGACTGTTTGTTGTCGCCTGCGGCTCGTTTTTGTGTACTCACATTAGACCTGCAATGAAGGTCCCTGTGTGAAAAACAAATGGTGAAACTGACTGGTGTGTTGGAAACTGTAAAGAGTATTTTTTTAATAGCTTCAGGCTGCTACCTGCTAGCTGTCTGACTGTAAGCAGTAGTGGTACAAGCAGCAGTATATATCTCCAATGTAATGTGTATACAGACAAGAATACTGTAAGTTGCCTATGCTGGTGTTTGTTTCCTGTCCAAACAGCACAGTATCATCAGAACTAGTTGCTTATTGAGCCAGGGCTATTCTGAATTTATTAGTAGAAAACGTCCTCCTCTGATGGAACAGATAGCTGTGTGAAGGTCCGGGTGGCTCAACGGACACTTCATCAAACACAGGCTCCCTCAGGTCACTCACATCTGTAAAACATGGCACATTCAATGTAACATCATGTAGCTGACATGTACATCTGTAGTTATGGCAAAGCTACAAACTGAGGAGATTAGTGTTTTCTTCCATTATAAAATAAGATAGGCTACTAATAAATTCAGAATAGCCCTGGTTCAATAAGCAACTAGTTCTGATGATACTGTGCTGTTTGGACAGGAAACAAACACCAGCAGAGGCAACTTACAGTATTCTTGTCTGTATACACATTACACTGGACATATACTGCTGCTTGTACCACTACTGCTTACAGTCAGACAGCTAGCAGGTAGCAGCCTGAAGCTATTAAAAAAAATACTCTTTACAGTTTCCAACACACCAGTCAGTTTCACCATTTGTTTTTCACACAGGGACCTTCATTGCAGGTCTAATGTGAGTTCACAAAAACGAGCCGCAGGCGACAACAAACAGTCATTGTTGCCAAAGACTCCACAGCTCGGGCATTCTCTCATTTCAGTCAGTGTTGGTTATTATAGGAGGGATACGATAAAGGACATCACAGACATTCAACTAACAATAGGCCATAATTATTTGAAAAATATGACTACTTACATTTCGGACAGATGGTGTCTCAGTCTTCCTGCACACAGTCTCCTCCACAGTCCAGTAAAACGGCTTTAATCACACTTTTAGATTGCCAACGTTTGCTACACAGCGTAGGCTAGGTAGTGTAGACGGAAAGATAACCTTAATAGCACTGAGTCAAAATCATGGTCAAAATCTGCATAAAAAACAAGCCTGTCTGGACGTGTGCAACACTTTTAAGTGTCCTCTGAAAACACTTACGGAAGTGCCGAAACACGACTTCCGTCGTGTTTCGGCCTACTTCCGTTGTGTTTTGGGCTATTTGCAGCATTTTTCTAAATGCTGCGCATGTGTTGTCAAATTGATGAAGATGTTTTCTTAATTTGCTAGTGTTTTGTCTTCTTGCATGTGTTTTCTGATGTTGCAGTGCTGTGAGCTCTCAGGGCCACCGTAAAAATTAGATATGAGTGTATTTTGGCTCTGGATTCTCATCTGTTTTCTCTGTAGGGGTAAGGCTAGCATGGTTGAAAAGACAGAAAACAACAACTGAAATATTGCCGAATACAAAATCTGTAAGTTGGGCATTGTTACCAAAACTCAGTTATTTTATTGGCACCAGCTGCATTGTCCTTGAGTCTGATTGCAGCTCTTGCACACTGCAACTCTGGATTGATGTAATGATGACCTAACTAAGGGTCTGGTAATGGCTGCTTTAAGAGCCTGTTGGCGGCAGTGATGGTAACAGTGGCCTATCAGAGACTCATCGTCTCCAATCAGAGTCAGATGCGGAGCAGCAATGACTTTTAGAATCTGTGAGTCACACGTTCTCTGCTTCTGGTGACTGCGGACTGTCACGACAGCTCACAGGGGGCTGATAAGATGGAATCCATCAATGCCGTCCTGCAAATAGAGAAGGACACAGCAGAGGGGATCCACTTTCGTCTGACAAAGATCCTAATTTATTCTCTTCTCTCTTTCCCTCTGCCTGGCAGATTTATGTCTGTCTGTGAACATTAATATTCCCTAATGTTCCATAATTAAGGCTTTTCATGTTTCGTAAAATGATGTAGCGCTATTATACTCTAGAGAAAGTCCGGAAAATAAAAAGTGGCTGATATTAGTGTTGTGTGTCTTTGCCAAACATTACCTCACTGGGACAGTTTACAAAGGTTTAAGCTCATTACCTACTCTTGACAAATTATTGCTGATGATTATTTAATATTCCATGTGACTCAAAATTGTAATCTGTAGGATTACCATCTAGTTTATTGTCTATTAAGTTCCTTTTTATCAAATAGTGAGTAAAACAATGGTGATTGAGCAGCATCTGACCCACTGATGAAAGCGCCTGTAGTTGCTGCTTTGCCGAGTAATATTATCTGAGGTCGGTGGAGACCCTCCCGTGCTGCAGCGGTGCTTTCCCTAGCACTCGGGACATGGGATGTAATATTCAGACATGGTCCTGGGTCCCACATTTTCAAAATGTATGAAAAGGTAATTCTGCACACTGTTTGGGCTGCCATGTCGTAAGTTCCAGATTTCCGCGTACAATTGAACGCATGCATGCATGGCTGGGCAAATGTTGTCACTGCTGAGTGCCGATGCTGTAGCGATACAGACTCTCTCCGTCTATAATTCTCATAACTTCTGGGTCACAATGGCGTATAAGAACACACACAGAAAGCATTGCACATGTCAGAACTGCTTACCTACTTCATACAGTCAATAATGTACAGTTTTGAAATAAACTCTAGTCCCGAAGTACCTGCAATTACATTTACGGCCACTAGAAACAAGAATGTAACTCAAATACAAAGGATTACAACTTTAAAGGAGAAGTAAGTGATATTTTTTGTTAATATAGGTGTTAAAACTCTCTATATTTAGCAATCACTTATCACAGATGTGTAGTTAATAACACAGGTCTCCCAGTCATTTAGCTTTGCAGTAATTGCCAGAATTTCTTTTGAGTATCCCGCTTGTTTTATCCAATCAGGAGACAGAGTGCTATAAAGAGGCAGGTCTCTGTGCCCGTGAACGATGACTCACTGCTCTCCATCGCGGCGCTATCTGAAGAAGACGGTTGTGTGAGCATGTGGTGGTGATGTAGGGACGAGGGAGGGGACTGCTAACTGCAGTCACTGACAGGAAGTTATCTTAAAGCGACCTTTGTTGCATTTTTACACTTTTTTTGGATTAGGTTAAAATGGTATTAATAAGGTAATTACACTCTAAAATATAAGACAGACCCATTTCAATCTCATAATATTATGAAAAATATATCTAAAATTCAACCAATCAAATCGTTCGGAACGAACGATTTGATTGGCGACAGACCTGTCTGTTTGCGGTCTGCTTCTGTATTGCGCATTCTCAACTAGAGGGTTTGTTTTGATTCCATGGCAGACAGTAGCGAGTAGCGACCATTGTAGAAAAGGCCCCAACGTTCATAAGTTACAGTGTTGTTATTTCTTACAGTGTATTAAAATGTGTTTTGTTCAGTGTGGATAGCAGTCAGTTAGGGCCGTGACGTCAGTCGGCCAGAGAGCCTGTTTAGTTTCCTTTCTCTTCTCCCTCGGTCAGATGTGTGAGCGTTGCCGCAGAAAGCGATCATCCCACATGGAAACGTGTTTATCTGAGTTTAAATGTGAATCACCCGTGTGTGAGTATGTACATGCAGTCCCGATCGCTGTTATAATATAGTTTGCATGTTATTAACGGCTGCGATTTGCGGGTCGCAACAGCTGTTGTAACGTCTCCCCACGAGCGGAGTTTAAACCTTTGTTCTTTTCCCGCGATCTATATGCGACTGTGCCTGTGAAAGAAGGAAAATAAAGAGTGGATAAAACCCTACTCCTCCTCTACTAGTCTCATGCTTATAGTCTGACGCCTTTGGCCATAAGTGGTGTTCTGGCCGACACCTCTGAAGTGAAACAAGTGATACAAGCATGGAATGAGGGTGTGGGGGCATTGGAGGGAGGCGGGATGGTATGATAGTGCTGTAATTCTCAATTGCAGGATCGGTAAGAGTCCCTTTAAAAGACCATATCGCTTACTGAACCTTTAACATTGTTTTTCATCTCTTTTTTTGCACAGATTAAAACACATTTGGTAGTTTCTTGGTTTGAAAAACCTGTGGGTGTTTTTGTTTTACTGATATAGTGTGATTTTATTATCGTTTGTTTTAATTGTTGTCTCCTCTGTGTGGATCACAGGAAGACTAGCAACCACTTTGTGGAAGCTAATGGAGATCCAAATTAAGAATAGTGCTTGGTGAAACAGGAAACAAAGTAAAATGTTGTATTATTCTTCAAAAAATTTACAGCAGTGATTTAAGAATATATTATCTCTAGCTATTAGGGCTGGCCCGAATGCCATTTTTCAGGCTTCGAGTATTCGTTGGTTTTTCCGAGCGAATAGGGCTGGCCCGAATTATTCGAATACTCGTTCGGAAAATGAGTATTCGGAGCTTAAATGAGTATTCGGAGCTTTGTTTATTTTTTTTATTTTTTTTTTATAATTTTTATTTATTTATTTTTTTTCAATATTTTTTTTGCAAGAAGCTAGTACTGCAATATAATGTCATCAAATAATTTTATATTTGGATAGTAATATTGTAGTAGTAGTAGTAGTAGTATTGCTCATTTAGGAGGATATTACATCACTAAGTGTCATAGCGCATCCATTACTTCACCTCCGAGCGCGTATATCTTCAACAAAATATGCAGATACTGTCAAAATCGGTTCCAGGGAGTATATAGGGATTATTAACGTTTTTTTTTAAAAAAAATTTTATTATTATTATTTTTTTTTTAAATGTTGTTTTTGATGGTGTGTTTTTCTGGAACGAATATTCACTCGGAAAAAACAACGAATATTTGAAGCCTGAAAAGTGGCATTCGGGCCAGCCCTAGAATATTCGGATATTCGTTCTAGAAAAACACACCATCAAACCAACATTAATAATGCCAATGTACTCACTGAAACCGAGTGTGTGAGCCGAGACAGCAAGCTGCGTAGTTTGTTGATGCTTTAATAACTTTCGAACGGTAGTAAAGTCGGAGTTCCTTACTTTTCCCCATGGAGGCAACAGCTGTTTTTCCTTTCCAAATCAGCTGTCCTCTGCGCCATCGTAACCCATACAGGAGCTTATCAATTCATCCAGGAACGTGCATCTTTTCGGCGATTTATAAATCCATACAAAGACCCAATATTGATAGTCTTTTGTGTCCATATTCTATCCATTGTTGACCGCCTATTCCCATGATGCAAGCAAGTCACGGTTGATGATGGCTGATGTAAACAAACAGCTGAGCTAAGCTAACGTTAGCATTATGCCAAGCATAAGCATTACATTTCCTTTCCGAAATCGCGCTAATGTTGTGGTAGCCTATAGAGTTATTAGGAACACAATCTATTCTTCCTCCATCTCTCTCTCCCTCCTGTGCTTGGTGCCGCTTTTAGTTTGCCTCACTCTTGTAACATCACATAGCCTACTACAGCTGATATCACCGGTTGCGCAAAGGGCAGCGGCCAACTAGGTCAAAGTTCAAATAATTCGATAATATATTTTAAATGAACGTCTAATTTGTATTTTACAATTGTTTTATAACTTGTGTATCCAAATATTATTTGCTGACAAAATATACTGCAGTTTGAGCTACCTTTGCAAAAAAAAAAAAAAATTGAAAAAAAAAACGAATATCCCGAATACTGAATTGAGCTCCGAATACTAATTTAACAAAAGAATACTTGGATATTCGAATAATTCGGGCCAGCCCTACTAGTTATTGAGCTAGAATCCCTCATGTAGCCTAAACATGGGAAACTCCTTTTCACCAAATGGCTGCAACTTCTGAGCCCTGTTTCAGGTAGCTGATTTTGAGGCAACCCAGAGTTTGTTCGCTCTGAGTTAGTGGAAACTCTCGGTTTTCCGTTTCAGGTAGCAGGTTCAGCGCAACCGAGAGTCAGTTACCGCGGCAACATACGCCGTGGCTCTAACCTGCTCTGGAGGTGGTTAGACCTACCCTGAGTTTGTTACGCTGCAGCTCCGACTGAAAAAGAGTCACTGTTACAACCCTATGGTTACAACGCATCCCTGTTCAGTTTAAAGCAAAATCATTCCATAGAAATCTCCATCGGGATCTTTTTATCATGTACTGATGATTTTACGTTTGATCGATCATTTATCTGATCAGTAGCCTTGTTCCCAGCTCTCTTTCGTTCATAGGCGGCCACCTTACACATCGTAAACAGGCTCTACATTCAGATTAATAAACCTATTGTATTGTATATATATTTGTATTAATAGGACCTTTTTTAACGTCTGTGCCACTGAACAGATGTCTGTCAGGTTGAAATGTAATTCTGCGGCTGCACGCGATCGTTACTGTTCACTTGTGTCATCCCAAAGTCACAGACGAGCTTCATTAAGCCGGGAACACACCGCACTGGCCCCCTGCGTCGGTTGGCCGCGTGAACGCAGGAAGCTCGCCGCTTGGTCATATGGCGCTTTTCCACCGCATGGTATCAGCTCGACTCGCATTTTTGGCTTTTCCACCGCAATTTCATGGTACCTGGTACCACGTAGCGGCTGCTTTTTTGGTATCGCCTCGCTCTAGGTTCCAAGCGAGCTGAGCCGATGCTAAAAGGTGACGTCGGCAGACGGCCGGCCACTGATTGGCCAGAGACTATTGTCTGGCCAATCAGTGGCCAGAGACTACCGGCTTCATTCTGTTGTTTATTCTCCCCAACTCTCCGGGACTTTTGAGTGTATTTACGCCGCGTGCAGCCTTCTCTGGCTCTCTTTCATTTGATTTGCATCACAGATCCGAATTTATTTTCCATATATTCGCTAAGCTCACCCAGTGTTGGTTGTTGGGGAAGTTACTTACATACAAGAGGAGACATGTAGGGCAGCTAGCAGCTAGGCTAAATAGTAGCCAGCTGGGACAGACATGATAGCGAGCGATTACATTACAAGCCTCGGACTGAACTGATTACCTCAATAAAATATTCAGGCTGAGACACGGCTTGCATTTGAAAACACGTATCCTGAAACAAGCACTAAACAGTCAACTTTATCATGCCCGTGTTTACGTGCAGGGATGTACGTGACTCATCCCTACAGCTGACTGTGTGGCAGAGTCACACATCGGGTCAACAACCATCCCTTTTAATGGCCCGTAGCAATATTCTTCTACTTCTTTTAGCAAACAGATACAAGGGGGATATTTCTTAAACATTTTTCATCCGTGTTTTTGGCGGTTGGTTCAGTTAATAGTGCAACAACTGCTCGTAATTTCTGCTTTGCTACTTTGCTCCGGAGTAGGCTTTCAGCCCCTTACGACGACCCCGCCCACGTTCAGCAGGTACTATTTGCGGTGGAAAACGACCCGTGCTGCTACCAAACCGAGTTGAGTCGAGTCGAGTTGAGCTACATGTGCAGTGGAAAAGCGGCAATATTGGGCCATATTAACCGCGGCCGCCGGCCGCCACATCGAAGGCGGCGGTTGGCCGCGTGAACGCAAGAGGCTCGCCGCTTGATCATATTGGGCCATATATTCCTGACGCCGACGCCGAGATCAGACCCGTCACACTTACGGTGCAACAACAACATGGTCCAGTTGTGCCAAAAAATACAGATGTAGGTACACTGTGTACAGCGGCAGTCATGTCACAAATATCATTAAAACAGCCTGAACACGCACCCCGATCGCAAATACACACACATTACACATTAACAGCAATTCAGCAACATACTAAACACAATAACGACAGCAGTGTGTGCTCAGCTGCAAAAATAAAGGCAGACATCAGCCTACCTGAAAGTGAAAGTGTGCCGGCTGACGGAGGACACCGGTGCTTCGCTGCACTATATTGGAATTCCACACGGACACTGCCGTCAACTTTGGGTTCATATTATCCTCAGAAACAGCACACAGCTGGGTGAGTTTCACTATGCTAACCGGCGCTACCTTGGCTAAAGTACAACCAACAGCTAAACAGATGCAAAATACACATATTTGCAGAATGTATTGGAAGCCCAATGTCCTCACTCCACACGTCCACCTCGTCTTGCAAACCACCGGGCAATCTCAACGCTGATTGGCTATTGCGGCGCGGCGACGCCAAAAAGATAAATAATTTCATCTTCTGCGTTCGCCGCACATGTTGGCCGCGGCGCAAATGGCAGCGCCTTCGATTCACGCGCTTCGATGAGGCGCGCCGCGCAAGCGCCCGCCGCTGGACGCCGATTCTTGGGTGGACGCACGGCCACGCGCTAGTACATTGACTTTGTATGTAATCTCGCCGCGCGGCCAGTGCGGTGTGTTCCCGGCTTTAAATAGCCTTGTATGAATATAGAAATAATATAATAATTTAAACTGTGATCACTTGAGGACAAGGGATCTGGTAATAAATCAATCAAGCTCTACAATGGAAACTGTCATCTAATGTGTCAAACGTTAATGTCTTTCACTCCCCATTTAAAAGAAGCAACTGTCTGTTTACTGCACAGTAGGCCTATTATAGCTTGCCTACATAATACAGCGAATATAAAACACTGTCAGCAATGATGTGCAGCGCAAGTTTAATAGCCTACTTTTGCTGCTGCTGATATGCGTCGGATCCACACCGTCTCGTTTCACCAGAGATTGCTTCTCATATGGAAGCGTGAGGATTCTATTGAGAAAAAATGTTTCCCCTGTTTTTTTCTGAATGGCCGAGGTGATTAGATCAGAGTTATAAGATAATATACCCGTTAATTCTTCTCCATACCATAAACCCATTCGTTAATATTTCTAACTCTAGTGGGAGGAGCGGAGAAGTTTTTTTTTTCTTTTTTTTTTTGGTGGAGAAGTGGGAGGATCAAGCATTTGTTTCTTCTGTTTCCATGGTGAATCATGTTATGAGCGATCCATTGACGATGGCTTTTATGCACGTGCTCAACCCAGAGTGAACACGCTCAGAGTTGATTGACCCAACGCTGATCCACTGTTCTGAAACCGAAAACCCAGAGTTACTCATCAACCCTGCACTCTGAGTTGACCAACTCAGAGTGCAGGACTAAACCCAGATTTTGTAAAACCTGTTACCTGAAACAGGGCTCTGGTTTCATGTTTGAACCTGTTTATTCAGGTTATGATTAGAAAGAAGGAGACAGGTAACTTAAGCCACCTTTTATTCAAAGGACTAATCAACGTGAAGCAAGTTAAGCAAGTTACCCTACGACACATCTTCCTATGTTTATATACAACCCCAATTTTGATAAAGTTGGAACGCTATCTAAAATTTGAATAAAACAGAATGTGATAATTTACTAATCCTTTTCAAAATGTATTCAATAAATAACAGTACAAATACATCATATATATTTGTTTGAATTGGAACTTTATTGTTTTTTTGTAAATATACACAAATATACAATTTGAAAATTGCAACACATTTAAAAAAAAGTTGGGACAGGGGCATAAAAAGATTGGGAAAGTTGTATAATGTAAATGTAAAAAATACTTGTTTGGAACATTACTCACGTAAACAAGTTAACAGGTGATATTATCATGGATGGATATAAAGGGGCATCCCGTGAAGGTTCAGTCTTCACAAGCAATAATGAGGTGAGGCTAACTTCGGTAAGAACTGCAGAGGAAAACAGTCCGACAGTTTAAAAACAACATTCCTGCAAACAATTTAAGGATTTCACCATCTACAGTCCATAATACAGTAAATAAAATATGTTAGGAAATTATCACATTTTGATTTATTCACATTAACATAGCGGCCCAACTTTTTCGAAATTGGGGTTGTACCTTTAGGTATACTTGTTATGCTTATGGTTGGTGGGAAAGTGTATGTGGTAAGTAGGGCAGCATCTTTCCGCTTTTGCTTTGGCCCAACTTGTCTTCACAGCAGAATTCTGCTCATACAGTTTTAATGTGCCCCAGAGTAGAGTTTGTTTTAATGTCTGATATGCACATGCGAGCAGCCTGGGTTTTTTGAATGCAGCCTTTGACCTGCCTGTCACCTCTCCTCTCCACAGGGGTCAGACAGCACTTGGACATGACTGTTGCCCTGCCTTGTTGGATACACGTCTATAGGCCTAATCTGGTCTGTCTATCTGTCAGGCATGTCTGGCCTAATCAGGCACTCCACAGTCTTGATCTTGCCACAGATTTTTTTTTTAAGATCGCAGCCCAGGTGGCCTTTCAAGAGCGTACAGACTCCCAACTAGGAAATAAAAGGCTTTGAGTAGTTTTCCTTATGTTTTCATCTCTTTCTCCTTTAAAAGTTGTATTAGCCAACAAGTTGTATTCTTCCTTTAGAAGTTGTATTAGCCAACAAGTCTTATTCTTCTGTTAGGGAGTGTCATGGAGGTTATCTAGATAAAGTAGGATGTGTCATGCTCCTCTTGTCACCACTTGTCCCCTGAAGTATGAGGCAAGGCCTGTAAGCACAATGATGTTCATCGGCCACCATCGCTTTCAGCTGAACAGTCAGGCATTGCGATGCAGTCAGGACGACCTCTGAGCCATTCGCTGACAATGTCCCTCTGTCCTTTGTCCCTTTGCATTATGGTCTCTCTCCTCTTATCTTTCAGCCATTTTCCCTCCACATCTGCCTCTCAGCCCAGTCTCCTTAAGTTTATGCTTTTTCGTCTTTTTTTGCCGTAACTTTGATGTTTCCACCTTTGTGCAGTTGTGGCCCCCCTGGCTTTTTATGGTGAGAGTTTTTATATGGAAGGTAAAACAAGTGACTAACATGCTGTAAAAGCTTCTTTGAAAAGGTCTAAGATTAAAAGAAATGGAAGGGGGGAAAAAGCAGTGGGGCTATTTTTGGATGTACCATTGTCGTCCAATGCACCGCAAGATAAGGCTGGATAACGATCAAGATGAATGTCAAATCATAAATTTTTTTTTTCAAGTTTAAAGGCAGATTTTTACTCCTGATTGAAAATGAATGAAACCAAACAGTTCACTTACTTGCCTGGATTATTGTCGATGTTGGAATAACAACACTCGTTTGGAACTCTAATTTGGTCCTATCTGCCTGTTCCAACGGTTCAGATTTTCCCTCATGATGAAAAAGGTTTCTGCTGTTGCATGTCTTAGCTGGCTCACGTCTTCGCCACAGTTTGCAGTGCATGCTGCTCCATTTTTTTTAATCGGATTGTAAAAAAGTCAAAATACCTCCAATCTATTGAAATTTAGTGACATTTCTTCTTGTCATCAATTGCTTCCTCCTGCTTCAAGCTGGCGCTGTCTTTTCTTTGCTTTCACTTATTTCTCCTATATTCTCTCATTCAGCTTCAACCACTAGCTTGTCAGCCAATCCTACCTCTATTCCTGAGAAATGTTTGGCTGTTTATCTCTTTCTGTTTAATGGTGGGTGGGTACAAGCAGTTAAAGTGCATTTGCGCCCTTTCTCTGGGCTTATGGGTGCTTTAACTATAATGAAATCTTATTGAACTTTAGTTAAATTTCTATCAAATCAAGCAAAATTATTTTGAGATAATTATCGTAATCTTATATCGCCCAGTCCTGTTGGAAGATATGGTCGAACTGGTGTCTACACGCGTATAAGAGGGTTGAAATTCAGGTTCAAATGTTGAATATAACTGGCCCAATTCTGTAAGTGACTGATGACATTTATATCTGTTTGTGTGTACCTTTACATACACAAAAGGAAATATGAGCATGAAGGTTTAACATTGACCGTGAAATGTAATCCTTAGTTTAAGTTAATGTGTTATGATTGATACTTGTCAGAACGACTACTGAATGGACGCTGTGTTGAGATTTTTTTGCCACTTGCTTTTTCCAATGTCAAAAATGTACTTTCCTAATCTTTTTATGAGGTTGTTTTCGTGGGATGATGGGCTGCAGTCATGTCTTCTGTCATTAATTTTCTATTTTTTTGATTAACATAAAAGTTGTACCTGCTGTAAGTGAATTATATTTTTATATCTAACTATTTTAAATTACAAATTGCACTACTACATTAGTCAATATATCAACTAATGATGTTTGTACAATATGGCATTTACAAATTGCATGGATTGTGCGATGAGGTAATCAGTACAGCTTTGCCAATGACCTCTTAAATCCGGGACATGAGGGAGATTCTCTATTTTTGGCTGAAGTCTCATGTAATATTCATAAGCTTCACCTCTCACTACAGTCGCTGCCTAATGTTTCTTATTATTTCTTTATTTTTATGCCGTAAGATGTCGCCATTGTTGGTCGTTTGCAGGGGGTCACTTTAGGGACACATTGTGAGTGTGCTCCAGTCAGTCATTTTCTTTTTCTTCTCCAGAGGCGGTGAAAAAGTGAAGCCAACTTCTGTCCATTTTACATAGACAGCCAGACTGTGTCTAATCCACTGGTTTGCACTGCTCCATATTTCCTCATAAAATCCTGCAACATAACTGATGTTAAATCATTCATAGGCTAGCAGCATGTGTCACACACACACAGTCATACTTATGCACCTGCTGGTGTTCCACTGGTAATAGTTTTAATATTTGTGCCCTGATGTTTCTACTTCTCGCGGACCAGTCTTCAGATCAACACGCCTCAGTGTTTCTGTTTTTCTGTTTTACTTCCATAATCACAATATATAGCAATCAAATTAAAAGGTACTACTTTTTTGTATGACACATAAAAAAAGGTCTTTGTGCACATGACATAGGTAAATATGCTTTTTGTATTGCAATTGTTCTTCTTCCAAAGGAATCTTTCGATTAGCTTTTAATTAATAGCATTATTAACTGGTGCACAAAATCCTTGAGCCAAGTATATTTTTGTATATTTTGTATATATATTTTTGGATCACCGCCCACTTACATACTCCTGCTCAATTTTCAATCAGCGAACAGAGGGAGTGGCTGAGAACAATAACGTTGGGTTTCAGTTGTAGTCATGCCCTGCGTTCCAATACCCATACTTCTATACTATTTAGTGTGCCAGGAAAAATGATTTAGTCTTAATTCTTGACATTTCTTGAAAGAAAAATCTTCCTTATCTGATTTTCTTTTCTTTCCCATGGCCCTAATACTATTCTGTACTTTAGTATGTAGTATAGTAAAAAGAAAAAGTATGTGAATTGGAACGCAGGGATAATTGTAGTCAGAAGCCGGCGCATGAAATACGTCACGACCAATCGTTATACGATTGATTGGCAGATCCAGAGTGGCACTGGGCAGATCCAATAGTTTTAAACTTCAACATACACCCGCCCTCAAGTGAGGTAACGTTTGTCAATTGAGCGATTCCAGACCTTCTATACAAATGAAATTAAGTATGATGGTCTGGTAAGACCAGGCTATATTGTTGTGTCATTGTCTCTCTATTCTCCTGTTTCTATTCAGTGATGTAATCTGTTAGTGTAGTAGTATTAGCAGTATTAGTCTTGAGTGAGCCACAGGTTGTAAACTGCCCTCCTTAAGTCAGACAGATACAGTCCATGTCAGCACTCCCCATTCTTAAAAACGGTCCTGTTAAAACTTATAGAGCTGCTTAAGCTGCTGAATGAAATCGCCTTGTAAAAGCAACAGTGGGATTACAATGACAGATTCTGTGTTTGTGTCCTGGCTTTAAGTAAATACACACGTGTGTGGACATCGTGCAAAGGTCACATAAGAGGACACAGATTGTAAGGTACGATTTACACCTTAGATGTGAATTTTAAAATGGTTAAAATCAATTGTTTGCGTTAGAGGTTGTTAAAGATATATCGACATGGGTTTTAATACTGACAGATGTGAACAAATGAAATGCAGTGCAGTAAACTGCATCAACCAAACATGTATTACATTCATATCTGACTTAAGTTTCAAATATTATGTTACATACAGTTTAAGAACTAGTGTTCATGAATGTAATTTTTTTGCAGTTCTAGTGCATGCCTCTTATGAAAGGGAATATAGGTTTGTCGATCTGTCGGCCAATCAGTTCGGTCGAGGCTGAAATATTGTAATCTATTATCATAAAGCCCGTCGGTGCCTTAATACAGCCTCAAACACTTGTGCATGCAGGCATTTAGGCATGGCTTTATTTTATTTATAATAATCACATTTACACTAACCAAGTGCTGCTGCTGCCTTTGTTTCATTTGTACTTCCACAGTTCTTCATCAGTAGAAATAAGAGTTCTGTTTGATTCCATTGAAAGACAGGTTAGAAAGCGCTTACCATTCATATGCTTTGACAATACTGGAATAAGTGATCACCTACATGTAGTCAGCATTATTGTATTGTAGTAATGTCCCTGGAGCAATCTGCACTCTACAGCATTAGAGTATTGCTGTTTTTAAAACCACATGAGACAACATAATTAGCAGACCAGTAAGGCCTTTTAGCCTAGAGCACAAATAGTGATCAAAGTGTACAGCACAGACACAATATCAGAATCCATTTAGTAGAACATGTGCTTTCAATTAATTGCAAACTTAGACCACAAGGCGATGCACTTTGGTCTGGCGCTAAAGTTGTTCTGTACACTACAAGTTCTCCATTCACCTTGGAAGTAGTCGTTATAAATATCTCTTGCCTTCATCTTGGTCTGAACCGACAGTGCTGCCAGACGTCAATAGTAAGGGGATCTGCCATCATTGTTGTTGCTGTTAATGTTGTGATTAGTAGGGATGCACCGAAATGAAAATTCTTGGCCGAAACCGAATAAAATTAAACAGTTGGCCGAATACCGAAAGAGACTTTTGTTTATTATTTAGTCAATTATTTCAACATTGCATACATAAACTCCCAAATGTTCTCCTCAAACACAGCCTACAACTAAAAAGCAACCCTAAATAAATAAATAAACAGTAAAACCTTCAAATCTAAGAGTAAAATTAATATTTTACTAGGAATTAATTTGTGAACTTCTCACTGATTTTTACCTTGACTTATATGAGGATGACTTATTGCCTTTCTTCATTTTTTGCAGTGCAGGTTGAGTTGCTCTAAAAAAAACTGCACCACAGCTGCCACCATAATGTTCAGACTTCAGAATTTGCTTCAAAGCCCTGATCATAACAATGAGAGGCTTTAAACGATGTCCATTCTTAGGAGGTGATTGTAACCTTTTCGTCTGTAGACTGAAACTAACGGGGGGAGGCGGCTTGCTGGACATAGGGTGAGTATTGTCAAAATGGGACACTGTCAAAATGGGACAGTTAAACTTTGCAATGAAATACATTTTCAAGGAATACACAAAATACCCTAATAAAAGTATCTATGCATAGCTTAGGGTGTCTGTGATAAATAAAAAAAGGTCACGTGGGTATGGCGTCATATGGGGGGGCGTGGCCTCGCGCACAGTGACAGTTGGTCCAAGAATCACAATGGTAAGTGACATGACATAGCATTCTGACATTAAACTTGTTAAGCTTTTATAAATCTAAAAACAAACAGTCAATGTTTGATACTTATATTTCTTGTAATGGTGAATAATTGTGTATCTAAATAACAATGAATACATTTCTAAAGTCTTCCACAATTTGTAAAAATGCTTGTTTTGATACTGTCCCAAATAACCAATTGCTTACTGTCAAAATGGGACACTATATTATTGTCAAAATGGGACACTAATTTTTGTCATTTTAAGACAGGAAAACTGTTATTGGTGATCATAAAATAGTTGCTATATTAAAATAAATAATTTTTCTAAACTGGATCATAGATGTTTTCTAAATATGTCAACTGGCTTGCTACAACTAAGTTCAGAAGAGCTAAAATATTCATGAGTCCTGTGGGGAGGACTTTGGGGTGATAGAAGATGGAGGGTTATTTACATGTTCACAGTGTCTGCCATGATTTGGGAGTCCTATTATCGGACTACCATTAGCTCCATTTAATCTTTTTATGGATAGGCTATAATTTATTGGTTCCTACCTTTGTTATTATCTTAAATAGAATAGGTAGAATGTTTTATGCTAAATTGATGCCAATGTCGGTGTCATGTTTTTATTAATTGTTTTTGAGACTTGTTAGATTAATGTATTACACTTTTAAATGAATTATTGTCAAATTTAAAATTATGTTTCTATACATTGTTATTATAGACTTGTGTGATGGTTTTATAACTAAATATCTATTTTTAAGACTAATTACATACGTTTTTTACCATACAATGAATTGTTTCAAAATTTAGCTTGATTTCATAGGCTACATTTTTGGTTTTCTTTAAAGAATAGGAAATGTTGTTGTTATTCACTTCCTATGGAAAAATAACCCATTAAATGTTGAAATGACTTCCCTTCTTCAATGTCTATGTCTTTTATATCATAATATCAGGTGTCCCATTTTGACAATGAAGGTGTCCCATTTTGACAGTAGCGCCTGCTGAACAGTGGTCTCCGGGCATTTTGTGTTTGAGATGGAACTATTGATTCTGTGTTTTATTTTTTAAATTTTTTGATTTTGCATACTTATGTAGGGAAGTTGGTGTTTATAAAATGGTATAATGTTTGCAGCTCAGGCAATTGGAAAATTCTGTAAATTGTTCCGGAAGACAAATTTTCAAAAAGTGTCCCAATTTAACAATAGGCCTACTCACCCTATATTTAGTCGCGCTGTCAGTTTGCCGACTTGGCTCTGTGTATTCAGGCTCGAGAAATGCAATCAGACCGTAGGAGCCTTTTCTCCGGTTATCATTTTAGATGTCAAACTAAAGTCTTTTTTGCGCGGCGGCCCTCACCGGCGAGGTGTCACTGTGAGTGTTACAGTTACCAACTGTCACACTGTCACAGAGTTTCACCGGGTGAATCGCTGCTTCGCTCGCGCAAGGCTTTTGTGTTTCTATGGTGATTAAACATCAGTCTTGGACGAGCGTTTTAACTTTATGCTGCATTAAGCATTGCACTGTCTGCGCCGTGTTTCATCCAGTTTGAAAACATTCTCCCACACTGGACTCTGACATTTTCATGCACGCTCCAAACTGCTCCTGCTGCGCGCTCACAAAGAGACGTGGACTCGCATACGCGGTTACGTCTCTCTTTACTGCCATTTCCTGGTTTACAAGCGCGCAGCTCTTTTAAAAACATATTTCCTTAGTGTCATTTAGTTCGCCAATTTTCGGTAATGTTGTTCGGCTTTTTAACTGTTTCGGGCCGAAACCGAAAATGACTTATTTTGCCATTTTCGGCCGAACTTTTTCGGTGGCCGAATATTCGGTGCATCCCTAGTGATTAGTATTACATTCTGGGGATTCAAGCTTTCAGTGACGGGCTGGTCGGTAGGTTTTTATCTTTCATGTTTCATCCTAAACACTGTCTAAAACCTTTGATGATTTGTCACTATGATGCATCTCGACTGTAAAATACAGACCATCTTGTCTTTCAAAGGCTATGAAGTATGGATGCATCTCAGAGCTGAGCTGGGCCGCAAATAATGATTATTTTTCATTGTATTATTCCCACAATCTATTGGTTATTTCTTTTCTTTGTTTAGTACTGCCAGCATATTGCAAAAAGGGCTGTCACAGTTCCGAGCACCCAAGAGGCAGTGGCAATGAGATGAATTGTTGTCCAATCAACATGCAAAGCAATATAGGCTATATATTTGATAGAGAATATTGTAACAGAGAAGAAATGTTGGCAATTTTTGCTTGGAAAATGGACGCAAAAAGGTAATCCACTATAAAAGATTACATTTTGTCAATCAACTAATTGGTCTATCCACTAATCGTTTCAGCTTCACCTGTCAACATTGAGTTTGTCATAGACTAGAAGGTGATTATGCAGGCACTCAACATACTAGAAATCTGTAAACCATATTTTATGAATGGTTATAAAGCTCAAAAAACAACAGAACTTTGAAATATTGTCATTTTGTTTTTTGTTTGTTTTCTGCACGAGGTAGGACATTTTCAGAATTCCATTAAGTGGTAGATTTCCCCTGGTACTTTACCTTTAGTTACCTTGGCCATTCGCTCCCTTT
Source organism: Hyperoplus immaculatus (assembly GCA_949357725.1). Lineage (NCBI taxonomy): Eukaryota > Metazoa > Chordata > Actinopteri > Uranoscopiformes > Ammodytidae > Hyperoplus > Hyperoplus immaculatus. The sequence continues at coordinate 16,068,175 of OX442349.1, read as the reverse complement.
GTTGCCATACATGTAATAAGAAACGCAGCTTCATTGTGGCTTAATAATAGAAGATGCTCTGTACCTAGCCTCCATCTGCAGGCTACCCGCTGACATTCAGCCCAATTATTTACACTTGCCTGAATGTCACTACAGCCAACAGGAGAGGATGTCCTTTACAAAGTAAAAACGGTAAGATGAAAGTTATGTCACTTTGATCCTGCGGACATCTTTATGCTCTCCCTCCCGCAGCGTCTCCCGGAAGTGTGTCCAGTGTGGATTGCTCTTTGGAGAAGAACGTGATCATTGTGTATCGTGTGTTATTTAATGGATTTTGATGTGATTACGTCAACTTGGCGACATAAGCTTTACAAAGCTCTAGAAAATCTCAACTCTTAAACTTTCAATAGTTATGTTAAACCCATTTCATGACTCAGTTTTGGTCTCCACCAACTCCTGATAGAAATATCTGCCTCTTGAGCACCTAAACCGCTAAGTCAACTGTGTCTATCTGCCGCCTGGTGCTAAGGGTGCAGTGGGTTTTTACAGTTTCTTTTTGTTGTTGTTGTTGGTGGAAACAAGCTTTGTGCTGCTGATGGAATTACCCCCTGATGAGCATTAGACTTATTTCAAACATTCATTCTTCATATAAACATGTTGATAAGTGCAGCTTTACGTATCCGTTTACTGCTCCTACCAGTAACATTACATCAGTAAGAGGTTGTAGTAAACACAGCTACATCGAGTGCATGTGTGTGCTTTTAGATGGTGAGGTTATGGGTGTGGCAGGAAATTTAAAAAAAAATAATCTCAGATGTTGGAATCAAGAATCATGTGTTATTCTGCTTTGCGAACCAAAGGTTTTGTACCTGGGTCATTTTTAATATATTTTTCTTTTGTGTTTTTATGTTTGAAGGGTTCCTTCAGATGGCGAAACATCCCCCTCAGGTGCTCCCGGTTGTTCAGACGGGGCTAATGGTGCTACAGGTGGGGCTGGTGCTATGGCTGCCTCCTCCACCCTCTCTTTGCCCATGAGCCAGGGGAAACCTTCTCTGCGTCGCATCAAAGGCCGCATTCACCGCAGCAAGAGCCTGGACAGCATGGATCTGCTCGACGCCAATGTAAGGCTAACCCGCAACCCCATCACACTAACTTCACATGTTACACACATAGAGCTGGGAACTGAGTGCAAGATACTATGGCTGCAACTAACTATTATCTTCATTATCAATTGATCGAGCGATAAATTGTTCGGAAATAGTAAAAAAGAAAAAGAAAGTACAACCCCCCTCCATACACACTCCAGACTTTTCTGTATTCCACCAACAGTCCAAAACCCAAATATATTCTCTTCACTATCACATATGAGAAAGAAAAGCATCAAATCCTTTATAGTTGAAAAGCTGGAACCATAAAATGTTGTTCGTAGTAATGTGTATATTGGCGTCATCTAGTGGTGAAAGTTCAAGATTGCAATCCATCCCGTTAGCTACTGAAAAAACATGGCGGTGTAACTGCTTCTACTGTATGTAGATATAAAACGCTCATTCTAAGGTAATTACAGAAACAACAACTTTTATTTTCAAACTATTATACACTAATTTAAACATACTTATGAATATTATATTCAACTTTTACTTTCTAGTGGGTATGCGGTCACATAATGGAAACAGAAAGATGTTGAAGCAATAACATTTTTGAGTTATTGGACAAATTCATTTATTATGGTACATAAAAAAACCTGTCCAGTCCAGTACACCCTCAGAGGCAGGTGTTGGGTAAAACATATTTTTCTGTAAGCAGCATTTTATAGTCCTGCATTACATTTAAGATGTGATTACATTTATTAAATTACAGTGAGTGGGATTTCACAGGAGAATAAACGTCCGACACAAGCCCAAACACATTTTTTTTCCTCTTAATGGTTTCATTCAGATTTAGCGTTTACCGAAGCTACAGCGCTAATGTGCGCGCACGTACATGTACACACAAACACATCCGGGATGATCTTTTGGTTATGCAATATTTCTTAGTTTTAACACATTCCATATGTCTCTCTCTGTGACTGGTTTATTCTCATGAAAAGTATTAATCTGATAAATGATTGGGTAAGCTGCTTGGACCGAAAAACCATTACTAACTCTGGGATTGTCCGTGGTGCTGAAAACTGTGTTTGGCCGACACGCTCCGTCGCTCAACTCATGTGTACTTGTGTATGTGTGTGCTTGTTTGCATACCTGCTTGTCTGTGTGTGTGTGTGTCTGTGTGTGTCTGTGTTTGTGTGTGTGTGTGTGTGTGTGTGTGTGTCTGTGTCTGTGTGTCTATGAGTGATGTGGCTTTTGGGAAATCAACCAACGGTTTATGATGTAAAAGCATGCCAACCTGCTACTAATGCATGCTTGGTAAGGCTTTTTTTCTGTGGAATGGGACCACAGTGGACTCACAGATACAGACAAATCTCTCTCCTGCACCAGCTCTATTTGAGGTCTCTCCACCACTATGTTCATGTCTTAACCCTCTGTAGATGTCTCCTTTAATAAATGTTCAAAGTGTGATGTGTCCTCCTCTAACCCGGTCCTTCCTTTCCATGTTGACAGTTTTTTGTGTGTGTGTGTGTGTGTGTGTGTGTGTGTGTGTGTGTGTGTGTGTGTGTGTGTGCGCTCATTTGGTGCTTAGTATTTTAGCTGGCCTTAATTGGAAGCTGCCTGGTGCGCCTGTGTAAGAACTCATTACTCTTCCCCTCAAACAGCAGCCAGCCTGTCGTCAGAGCGGGAGTGTGGGACTCGTTGTGATTACGTGTGTGAGAGGCAGCGTTTTGCACTTCACACAAGTGAATCCATTATTGATGTGAAGGAGGAGGAGGGTTTGGGTCGGACAGCGGAAGTGGCAGGGTGCGGGTGACAGTCGGTGACTTACTCAGAGATGACACAGCACACCATCGGCAACCTGAATGATGCAACACACACACACACACACACACACACACACACACACACACACACACACACACACACATCTCTTCGACCGAGTCTGTCAGTTTGATTGACTGCTGGCATGAAGGTTCCTGTCAGTTTTTAATTTTGAGGCACAGGCAAAGATATCTCATAGATTTTTAAAAACAACCTTGAGTGCTCTGGTGCATAGTACTTGGCAGCGATCTGGTCTAGACCCTGACAACATATTCTCTCTATCAGCTTTTTTTTTCTGCAGCTTGAAAACAATGAAAACGCAGCGCTAACAAGTGTAACTGGGAGATTCCAACAGCTCTGTCTGCCAGCTTTTGTTAACACTTAAACGACTCAAACAAGCGTCCTGCTTCTACTAGCACAACTGATTAATCAGAAAAATACCCACCACAGCACAAGCTATTTAAATTATATTTTTATTTATTTTTAATAATTTGCACTAATTGGTGTTTCTTCTTGAAATAAACCACCATACTTGTTTGATTGCAAATACTGTAGTGCTCCAGTCTGCTGGATATCACACTGACATTTCAACATTACACTGTAGGAAAAAGCACTGGTGTAAATAATAAAAGGAATTACGTCTGTATTCCATTTAGGTGCTTCATTTTGACGGTCCTGATATTATGCATTTTGGTTTACTGTCACACTATTGAGATTCACTGGGACACTTTAACAAGGTGTGTGTTAATTGTAATACCTGTGTTTTACATGTGTCGACCTCGCACAACTTCTCAAGTAAGTTATCACCGAAATGGCAGTTGTTGCGGTTTGTTTACTTTTAAATTGCATTTTCGGCAATTTAAAACTTCTGTCTCACAACATCCTTTGTCTCTCTACACCACAATATGGAAACGCCACTTGCAATGCTGTCCCTGAATCTTACCATACAACACGTTTAATCCTACACCCAGTATTCAGCTTTCAGAGCTTCGGGCTTTGAAGTATGCATGTCAGGCATTGATTCTCAATTAGGCTACGCCTTCCTCTTTTCCATTAAGAATATCGAAGATTCAGACAAAAAAAAAGCTATCCATTTTGTCTTACTCGGTTCCCTACTCCAAGCCGGCAGCATGTTACACAAATACATTAGCCTCCAATCCCTTCCCTGCCGTGGACCATCACAAGATGTACATGGCTGTAAGACTGAAGCATAAATAATGGATGGAAGAAATGATCTACTTCATAATGCAGTGTTTTACTTCTTTCACTGGCAGCTATTTTTTTCTGTGATTAAAAAAAGAAAGGCTGTGAAAGCTGCGGAGAAAAAAAATCTGTGGTTAAATTGGGTGAACTCACTCTGGAGGATTTTAGCATTTCTTTTCAAGTATCCAATACTGCCTGATGGCTCCTCCTCTGTTGTTCTGCTAATGCAAAGTAGCTTCACTGTGGAGCAAAGGATTGATTCCTTACAACAATGTCACCGAGTAGATGTTTACGTGTGTGTGTACGTGTGTCCTTGAGCTGAAAGTACACAGTGTTTTGGTGTCTGACCTATTGTGTGATACCCGAAAGATCATGCTGCACTGTGGCCTTCGTTTTCCACTTAGTCCTTCCAAATAAGACAAGAAAGTTTCAGGTGAGGGCTATGGTTATAGTCAATGAGAGTGGGGGGCCGTTTAACATGAATACTGCTACATTTCTTATTCCTAAATGATAAGGTTCCTTATTCCTAAATAATGAAAGGTTTATTAATCAATACCTTCCATCGGCAGGGGTGGATTACTGCACGGGCACACCGGGCACAGGCCCAGGGGCCCAAGGGCTCAGGGGGGCCCTAAGCCAGAGATACTGATAGTAACTTTTCATGTCGCATAGTCAAAGTCAAGTCACTCATGTCAATAACAGGGTCCAGAAAGTAATAGCCGCCTAAATAGAAGTATACTCATCACAATTTAACAAGATAGAAATCATCATGGGCCCCTCAACTAGTAGGGGAGAAATACAAAAGGAAGTTAAAAACAATAGCATTAGTAGCTCTGTCTAAGGGGCTCCATGAGGGGCCTTGAAGGCCCCCTCACACATACAGTAATAAGCTTTCTATGTGTGAATTCTAAATTGTTCATAAAAAGTAGCTATCCACCCTTTATCTGTTGAAATGGGCCCCTCCATCATGGAACATGGGTCTGATCAATCTGGAATAGGAATAATGTTCCTTCTGCATCTCAGGATTTGATGTAGCCTCTAAAATTTCCTCTCAAAGTGCACCAGATTGATGCATTTTACTTTAAAAAGGTAAAAAAAAAATCCGGGGGGGCATGCCCCCAGACCCCCCAACATGGTACAGGGTCCCTCCAACAGTATCCCAAAAACCTGTGGGAAACACTGACTTCCTTAATATCTTAATATGTTTTGCCATTAATTGTATGTATCTGTGCGAAAAAGTCAGTGTACCGGAATGGATAGGGAGGAGTGGGGGAGGAGGGGGGGCTTTAAGAGTTTGTGCCCAGGGGCCGATTGTCTCATAATCCGTCTATGTCCATCGGGACCTGTTTTGTGGTTACAAATTCAGTTTTGCAGTTCCCGATCGGTCACCTGTACATTTATCCTATCCTCTTTCCCTGTTTGAATCATCTCTCGTTATGCTTCAGTATTTTTTAATCAAAAGTCCACAGTTTTTTTTTATTCCCATAAAATGTATACAATATTTTAGGGGACTCTTCTTGAGCTCTGGGGCAGATACATACATCCACCCAATCAAATGTGATTGGAGGTGACTCGTTAGCCCAACCCACCTTATAAAACATGGAACTATAGCACTTGGGTAGCTAGCAGAGCAATATCAAAGGAGGTGTGAGGTTTTCTTTATTTCACCTTCATCCTCCCCCTCTCAATCTTAACAAGGGGAGGGAGGTGTCTTTTTACAGCTCTCTGTTGCCCTGTAATCACTGAGCCACTCCCACAATGTTATCACTACTTTGTGGTTGTAAAGTGTTATGTTTGTGTTCAAACTAAAAAAAACGTATGCCTTTGGTTCTGAGAGAGAAGAGTCATTATTCTTACAAACGCCCGAGGTTGCTTGTCTGAAAACGTAAACACCGGTCCCAAAGGCATTTCAACAGGCCGCTGATGATGCTATTTTTTACTGGGGGGTCCAGTTTCTTTTATTTTTTTTACTCTTGAGGCCTTGCTGTGACTGCAAGCTTAAAGTCTTAATCTGACTCAGTGCCAGAATTGCAAAGCCCGGCTCAGTCGGGTCAAGTAAGCAGACCACGCATATTGGATGCTAATTTGGCATGCTTCCCATTTACAATTGGACAATGTCAATGGAAGTTACCTGTCAGTTTTTCAAAACAAACAACGGGAATTTTAGCCTCTTTTGTCTAAATGCATCCGTCTTTGCTCCTTTTATTTCAGCAATTCTTTTTTTTATTTAGTTATGAAATTAGTACTGATTAGTAACAGTTCACTTTAATGTACGTAAGCATGTTTAAGGACTGCATTCAATTATGCTAGAACCACAAGTTCAATATTCTTCTCTCTTACCCCGCTAACCCCCATCAATGCAGTTAATACTATTAATTGTAGTATGCAGACGTTTGTATTTCTCATTATCTACAGACTTATTCGCACACAGACTTTCATATGCCCAGTGCCCACAGACGTGCATGTATTCACACAAATTTACTGTACATTTATGTATTTGCAGTGTCTGCTGGGGGAAAAATACCCAGAGGTAACCACATTTGTGCATGCACACATACTAAGATATGCATGTATGTGTACATGGTCAACAGAAAACCCTTGTAACAACACAAGACTTCAATGTCTACATATTTAATACAACATGTTAAATCTCTGTATGTGTAGTAAAGCATGTGTGCATGACGAGCTTGGCAGAAGGGAAAAATCCCATTCGGATCTGCAACACTGATGGAAAAAAAATTTATATACTATCTATGGAAAAAACGCATTGTTGACGTCTGATTAAAAAGCCTCTTACAGTTAGAGATTTCTACTGGTAAATATCCACTGAAAGCAAATTAGCGGCTCTGAATTCATTTGAATAAAATCAGAGATAGAAAAGATTCTTGATGATTTTAAAAAAAGGAGGAAAATCCCAAGCATTGTATCAAGTAGTCAGCAGCAAAAGTTGAGCTCAAAGACAGACATTTTGGGGAAAAATAGTATCACTATATCGAATGGTTTCCTTCACTCAGCAGCTTTCAGCTTTTCTTTTAAAGTGTGTTATCATTAAGTAGACCAGTGGTTCTCAATTATTTTCTGTCATGTCCTAGTGGACAGATTTGTTTTCGCGCCCCCCCTAAATTTAAATACTATTGAGAACCTGCTAATATTTATTTATTTATCTGTACAAAACCACTGTATGAGATAACTTCTGCAGCAAAAAAAAATCAAAGCTTCAGTTTATTATCTCAATTTGTAACATTTAAACAAGACTGCTCAGTCTTTGTGAATCTCAGGACAGAGAAACAAGAGCAAATGATTCACTGAGGTTTGCATTTCATTCAAAACATTTTTAAACTGTAAACATAGTTAAGGCAGGGCTGTACGCTTATTTTTTTAGGTGATAGCACTGGTGCTAGCAAGCAAAAAAATTCAGTAGCACAAAAATAAATTTGGTAGCACACAAAGTATGATCGAAAACTTGCATAACCTTAACCCTTACATTTCGCTCTAATTACCTTTGAGCATGTTATCTTGGTGTCATTTGAGATTCTCAATTAATATTATATCCTAGTGTGTGCAGTAATAATTATGGAAAAATCAATACTGATTGCAATTTAGACAAAATAATCTAACCTGCCAATTGCAATTTTTTGCTGATTCAGAATTATTATTATTATAATGTCCTTCTGTTTATTAAAACCAAACTTTAAAACATTAAACATAGCCTATTAAATAAATAAGTATACATATTGGTACAATTTAGGATACATTAAATTGGTTGTTGTGTTTAAATAGACTAGGCTACTGTTGACTGCTCGCTGCAGCTGAAGGAGTTGCCTTTCAAGCTAGAAAAAAGTGCTAACTTCCTGTTCTTACCGGCTTCAAAATAAAAGTCAACTCACGTTTGGCTAGTAACAGGCTTTTAATGTGAAGGCGCACAGGAAATGTTCTGTTTGTACACGCGCTAACTTAACTGCGGTAATGTGCCATCTCCTTCCGGTAATTACCGTTGGTGAAGTTTTTATACCTAGAATCGCTGCACGAGCACAGATCCCGAGGACACATATCTTTCACCAGCCAAAGTGGAGGGTGGACTCAATAACTTACTTGCCAAAGTCTACATTTACCCCCATTTGATGTGTTAATGTAGAGCCCTCTAAGCAGTGTTGTGCAGCGCTCTTCTGTGTGTCAAAGACAGCCTCTCCTCATTAGCAACCTGTCGCACGAATGCGAATGGATTTGTATTCATCATCGCACGTGATCAATTTCAGTAGCAAATGCGATCAAAACTGTCGCACTGTACAGCCCTGGTTAAGGTGGTGTTTTTTTTATTATTATAGGCCAATAGGCCTTCTGTGATGTGATAACCAATAATTCATTAATGTTATTATTAGTCTACTTGCTTGATTTCTTTTTAAATAGCCTACAGGGACACATGTGGACATTAAAGCCACTACGAGTAACATGGCACGTTGGCGTCCCCTTTGGACAAAAGCGGTAGTATTTTTACGACGCCCCCTGTCGCAAAGCTGTTTTCTAGCTCGTGCCAGGCGCGTGAGTGTGAACTGAGAAGGGAGCAATATAGTGCATGTCCGTGTGTTGAAAGTGTGAGGACTCTTTTCGGCTCCGTGAGAGTGGTTTTGACACTGCATGAACTAATGCCAGTCACTGCCACACGCACCTGATTGCAATGAGTTGATGCAGCAGTGTCACCTAACTACTCTCTCTCACGGAGCAGAAAGATTACGTGTCCTCACAGAAAGCGAATGAACGAGAGACGGCAGTTAGTATGGATCACGATGAGGTAATGTGTTTATGTTGTTGTAAATAATTACTATTTCAGATAATGGTTATCTGATGATGGTGAAGCAAAGCAAACTTTGTGTTAGTACCAACCGCTCATTCATTTAGGAGTAAACACTGCAGTCTAGTTTCGCTCTCGTGAAATTGTATACACGTTGCTTGGCAACGCCCTCGTCCCCGTCCCCCCGTAGCCTATATCACTCTCCCTTTTAGCTTTTCTTCATTGCATTTTCTTTTTTTTCTTTGATGGTTCAGCCCCGTTATCAGTCATTATGACGACAAATAACTGTATCAAACAAGGCTCCCGCTCCCCTTCCCTCACCTGGAGGGATAGGCTTCTCAATTCACGTTGCTGCGCCACTCTGAAATCTGCGACCAATACGGATATGTGACCATAGAGCCTGCACAAGCGAACCGAAAATTGGACTGGGTGTGCGACCAGACCAAAAGCAGTAATAAAAACTATTTAAAAACGTCTTTCTTTGCACTGATGGTCTCGTTTGCTGTTAAAGGTAATTTATGATTATCAGAGGAAACATGAGGCTGTTTAAAAGATATTTAAATGTTACTCGTAGCCGCTTTAATTTACTGCAAATCGCGGCCTTTCGCGCGGATTTGACCATACACAAGCACACATAGCGCTTGCTATCGCTTAAAAAAAAAAAAAAAATTATATATATTTTTTTTGGTCAGTTGGAAATCAAGGCAGCCCGCGCCCCCCCCCCCCCCCCTGACAACTCACGGCGCCCCCCTCCCCTCCCCCCCAGTGGGGTGCGCCCTACCATTTGAGAAGCACTGAAGTAGACATTGCCTTCTGGGCACTGAACACACTCATGAACCCTGTGTCGCGGCTCAGTTCTCTGATGGGTGCAGACTGGAGATGCCGCCTGACAGAGTCAGTGAAAAAGAGAGATTACCAATCCAAGTGATAAATGTGAGTGAGGAGTGGAGGTTATGGCATGGATGGGTTCGCATGAGAGATGAGAGAAAGGTTTGATGGCAGGGTGCAGCATGTTTCGATTAGATGAATATATTTTCTCTGGATAGACAGGAGGCCGTATAACTCATTCTCTTCATCAATGCTTCCTGAGGCACACAACGCGGGACAAAATTGCATTTCACATACAAGTCGTTTATCTTACATGAGTTTGAAACGATTGTCTGCGACCTCTGCTGTAACTTATGTATGTGTACCTTTTTTTGCGTGTTTATATGGGACCGGACCATGATGTTACAGGCACCAAAAGTGTTGTTTCTTTCCTAAACAATTGATTACATCAACAGTAGCGCTACGTTTCTATAGGATCATCATCATCAGGAAACAGTCAGACATCAGCCTACAGTTGCTGAATTTAACGCTAGATTTGTCCATCAGCTACTTTGGAGGATAAATAAAACAATAGCTTTCATATTAAGTAAATCTTGACTTTCAACAGATATGTAGGCTACCTTGGATGCTGGATAAAGAAGTTAGTTCCCTGTTTGTGCCATCGAAGTCAAGTTGAAGTTGAACTGTGTGTGTGTGTGTGCGTGTGCGTGTGCGTGTGTGTGTGTGTGTCGTGACTTTTGTGCGAACTTTCGAAGCAGTCAGGTGTTATTGCTGCAGGGTGTTGTTACAGCTCACACACACATGGACAAACACACACCAACTCACAGTTTGGTTGTGGACGTAGATTTATTGGATGTATGATGCAATAAAGAGAAAGCTGCACATGAAGTCAGCGGGCACAGCTATGCCTCTAGGGGAAGCACCAGTACATTGTGATTCACAAATCAAAAGACAGGCATGCTGTATGTGACACATACTGTACATGTGTTTGTAGCGTTGATTTAAAAATCACGTTAGATTCCAGTGTGAAAACATTCAAATAAAAACCCATCAAAGTAAGATAAAAGAACAAAGTGTCTAACATGTTGCGACGATGAGGATGTGTGTAATGTGGTTTGGTTGGGTTCCCTATCTGTATATAGAATATTTATCAGATCTTAATGACGCCATTTTTATTTTATGAGCATGATAAATCATCGGAATACACATTAGAATGAAATACACTGTTAGTACCATATACTCGGAGGGGCTTGTATATCTTATCAATTACATTAATAACACACATTAAGTAAGTAAATTACTGTGTAGTGTGTGGTTTAGGTTCACATAGTATTATTACTTAAGATACAATTTTGCTGAAAAATTTAAGATTTTAGATCTTTAACAATATTTTGTTTTTACCAGCTCTGCTACAACTACTTAAACTGCAGCTACTACTGTTACTTCTATTGGTGTATTATACTCAAGTGTTGCCTTCAAGTGCAGTTTGTAATCTTCCACTTTATTTCTCCAGTACATAATAAACCATGTTCCTACATTAATCTGACAGCTAAATGTCAGTAAATGGTTACTTGCTGCTGTTGATTTTACATTTAAAATATGCTTTATGGTCAGTTTAACAGTAATAACAATAAAGGCAAAGAATTCAAAAAGCCATATTTACAAAGTTCCATTAAATAAATAGTTAGTATTTACTGTATATTGCTCAGGTACAATAAGGGTCGTGGATCGTGGTTTACATTCCTCTGTGAGCATTTACTTCTTAGTTTATTTTACTTTTCAGCTTATGGCCACTTTTAGGGGTGACAAGTTCACGCCTGCTATCTGGGACAGCCGATAAAGCCCACTGTTAATTGCATTCACTCATAACCAGCAGCAAATCTATAGAGGCTGCAGCTTTCATGGCTCCCTATGGCTTTGATTTTTGATCTCAGTGATTCATTAGCTGTTTAAAGGAAAATGGAGCTCTCTGCATAATGGCATGCTCCCTGCCCCTCGTGGTAGCTCGTCCCACGGCACTGGGGCTTCTGTAATGTCAGGCGGGAAGGGCAGGCGCGATCAATGTTGGTTCTATAGATAGATGAAGCCATGATCTATGACATCCACAGCATGCAGCCTTGTAAGTTAGAAGGCCTTTATTTTACACTGGCTCATATAGAACTTCACTTGAGATTAATTAACTTAATCAATCACTTCTCGGTGTGTGTGTGTGTGTGTGTGTGTGTGTGTGTGTGTGTGTGTGTGTGTGTGTGTGTGTGTGTGTGTGTGTGTGTGTGTGTGTGTGTGTGTGTGTGTGTGTGTGTGTGTGTGTGGGTGTTTAGGGGTGGTTGCGTGCTTGTGGGTGTGAGCTCTTGGCTGAGGGGGATCCCTGGCTACATACAATGTATGCAGGAAGTGTGTCTTCATATTAGTATGTACTGCGATGGGCTGTCCTCTGTGCGATATTGATTGGTCGCATTAGGGAGTCTGCGGGTCAGCGTTTCTCAAACGGGGACAGAAGAGGGGTGGAGGAGGGCAGAGAGGAGGCATGGAGGATTTACCTTCACAAACTGATGAGAAAAGAGAGGACGGGAAGCAACAAGGGTTGATGGAAAATGAAAAGCAAGAAGCAGAAACAATGGGAAAGATTGATTTTAACAATCGGCATCGGGAGATGTTTTGCTCGCAGGGCAACAAGCCCCGGCTGGCCACACCCCATCCCTGGCCTGTATTATTGATTTAATGTGCTACAGCTGGTTAAAGATGACCTATTGTTCTCGCCTCCCTGCTCATTGTTGGCCCTGTTTGTTTACAGTGTATTAATTCTCATTTTTTACTCAGCACATGCACCGAGGCAACCGTCAATATTGAATAAATAACATTAAGCACCGTACTCACCTTGTTGCGATGTTGACTTAATTGAGCGGTGGAATTAATTCTATTGATCTACTCAGAGCAGCTGACCCGACAGCCCGCTGTTGCTCTCCCCCGTGAGATGTCGATTCTTGTGTTGAGTTCACTGTTCAAGGTGCTTGTGCCAGATGAACTTTGACTCAGTTGCAGTGAAGTCATTCTTTTATTAGACACTCAGAAGTCATTTTGGGCTTGAGAGTGGCTTGGCAGCGTGTCCCTCAGTGACCTCCATAGCTCTGGTGTTTTGGTTGTTATTTAAGCATCGCTTTGTCATCCATCCCTGTTTTAGTCCCAGCTCCATTTTCTTTTTTTTTCGTGCAGGTCTCAGTGCTGAAATGTTTTGCTCTGAATCATTCATCACTTAAAAGCAATTACGAAACCTTGTATTAGTCTAAAGTTGAATGACGCTAAATGGCACTGTAATTCCCCATGCTCTGCAAAAGCGCAGGCTTTTTCTGTTTGTTTTTTCTTGTTTCTTGCATTTTGTCTTTTTTTTTGTCTGGGTTTTTATGCACCATGATGGGAAACCCTGTCGTGTCAGTTGCACTGGTTGGCTCATGCATAAGATGCGTTGGATTATGAAAGAGAAGAATGGGGTAATTTTTGGTTTCAACATTCATATGGCATCATAGTGGCGACAGCAGGAGCGGCCTCGTCTGACGAAATGGGATGGATTCCCAGCAGCTCACAATTTAGACCCTCTCCTCTGTTTCCATGGCAACAGGATTGCTTTGCCCTGGGTGTGGGAGGTGATAATGCACAGAGGGGAACGTAATGTGAACCGGCAGCTTTTATTTTCATGTTGAGAGGGCACCGGTTGTAGTGGGTGGTCATGTCAAAAGGTTTTTTTAATTTTTTTTTTATTGGATTGAATCTGTTGTTTGCTTGAGCTTATATTCAGCTCTTCCATTGATGCTTAGCCTATATTTAATATTCATCCATCGGTTTTCTTATCCACCTTGTTATTATAGTCATATATATTACTATTAAGCTGCAGTACTTTAGTTGCCTTAATTTAATAACACTCAAGATTGTCAATGAGAGGAGGGTCATGATTGTGAAAGATGACTCGTATTATGTCTCGCTGTTAAACGTTGGTCCGTTCATTATTCATATTAGACTCGTGCAACACACTTCAAGCATTAGATTTATTGGAAAAATATTGCAATATACCAACCATTACATTCACAATATTGAAAATAACTTCATCTTAATACTGACACCACCGGCAACAAATTAAAATGAATAAAGCAATCAAACCTCCAACACCCATGACAAATATACTGTATGATCGTTAACTGACGAAAAGAAAAAACACAAAATGAAGTTAGTTGTATCTCAAGGTCCAGATAATAGAATACAAACCTTGGAATAGAAATCCTTGGACGGCCAAAATACGAAGTGATTTTGGTATTTCCAATGTTCTGCTCATCACTCCTCCACACTGTCTAATGGAGCATTATAGTGATCATATTTCTATCAAAGAGGCAAGACTCCAGGATTTTTTTTTTAAACTTAAAGTTTTTATTTATTTATGATGAAGCTACTCTTTGATATGGTCCTGTTAGAAAGAGGATATGAATATAATCTATTCTGCCACTGAGAGCTTGATGATTGACTTACAGTATAATCCCCTCTCTCCCTGTTGTATTTTACTTTTGAAATGACAGTCATCTTTGGCACACAATAAATGTCACAATGTGAACAGTTTTAAACAAGGCATAGCTCCCGCTAACTGATGTCTTTGTCCCGTCGTTGGAGGTGCAGACTATTGCATCACCACTGTCCCTGTGCTTCATTTTCTCACCTGTGTGTGTCCTTGTTGCCCTCTTTCAACAATGTCAGCCTCCTCCGTTACGAAGCTGGTTTACAGAAACACCTCTCTCTCTCACTCACTCACTCACTCACTCACTCACACACACACACACACACACACACACACACACACACACACACACACACACACACACACACACACACACACACACACACACACACACACACACACGCCGGCACCTCAAGGGGCTCTCATTTCACGTTTGACTTTAATGTTTCCCTTGAACTAAATTGACCACGAGAAATGTGAAACTTTGTAAAGTGAGATGTCACCATGCCAACCTGCGACCTGCCTTTGTGGCGTTAGTCTGCAGAGAGGAGTAAAGCAAGTGATAAACTGAGGGAAGGAAAAACAAAACAAGAGGAAATGGGTTAATCAGAGCCGACGGGGTGTGTGTGTGTGTGTGTGTATGTGTGTTTGTTCGGTGTGTGTGTGTTTGTTCGGTGTGTGTGTGGCGTCAGTTTTCAGAGAGGAGTAAAGCAAGTGAAAAACTGAGGGGGAAAAAACAAAACTGTCTGTCTGTCAGCCATTCTGTGTGTGTGTGTGTGTGTGTGTGTGTGTGTGTGTGTGTGTGTGTGTGTGTGTGCCTCAGGAGGACTTCTTGCTCAGGGACAGGGGGCTCTCAGGATGGATTTGTCAAGAGCCAGGGGCTGTGCTGTGCACCATTAGGATCAAGGTTGCTATTTCAGGAGGCTACCTGCTGAGGGATGTACTCTGCTTACAGTTTTGATGGCCCCTCCATCCATGTCCAATAAATAAGACTGAGATGGCCTGTGCTACTGCTACTCTTTTTAGGTTTTTTTTATCTTCAAATTATTTCATGAAAAGCTCAGCTGTTTAGTTTTCCTTCTTTTATGAATGATTGCAGTCTTCCATTCATAACTGGACTTTGCTATTGATCTCCAACATGCATCTGATAAAGTTTTGACCTCAACTGGGATGCCTGCGCTTATATATATTGTTGGTATGGCAACAAAAACAGTATAGAGAGCGAAGGTACACTTTCTTGTGATAATGCTAACTGGGATTACAGAAAATTAACCATTCATCATTTTGCTGGGGATTTATCCTCAATATCCTGGTCAAAGAGCCCTCTAATCCAACAAGTATCGCATGCGTGTGTGCGCGTGTGTGCGTGTGTGTGTGTGTGTGTGTGTGCGTGCGTGCGTGCGTGCGCGTGTGTGCGCGTACGTGCATGTTGTGTGTGTGTTTCTTTTTTGTGGGGAAAATGAGTCAGCGTTCTTTTCTGATTGACTTCCACGCACAGGGACTCGGTGACCTCTGGGGTTAAATTTCACATCTAGCTGTATAGCAGCTGCAGATTTTTCAGACATGTCATGTGTTTAAGCAAGCGTGAAACTGTTTGAATCATTGCTTTAGATTATTTTACATTTAAGAACTTAAGTATAAAATATGGCAACACCATACGTCCCCCTTTTTAGCATTTGGAAGCAGTGTATAAACATGTAATAATACATGTTTTATGATAACACATTATAATGTAGTTGTAAACTGATATTAGGACATTTTAAGTGTTTCTTATGGTACAAACCTTATCTCTTATCTGTACTCTCAACTGTGTTTTACTATATTTTCATTCATTATCCGTTTATACACCAGTCTCTTGGAGTTGTAGTTTGTGATATGTACAGTAATAAACACACACATCTGCTCACGGCTATATTATAGAGTATAGTTATAAACCATTAATCAAATATGTTCAGCGCATACATGTTAAATAAGAAGTTGCAGTTCTGCACTTGCAGTTTAGCATACAGAAGTGGCAAAGTTGACCAGTTACGTTACAAACCAATGTTAAGCTTATTCCTTGGCATTTTAACATTGTTATAATTCCCTTTCACTTTATATTTCAAGTAAGTTACTCCAGGCCTTGGGAAAGCTCCATCTGCCAGCCCCGTTCCTTGTTTATATAACTACTATGTATAAGATGCAACACAATACTATTTACTGTCTTACACTATCATGCAGTACCCCTGTGTGGCCACTAATGGTGCTTATGTTCCAGGAAAAGAGTTAGGAGAAGCACCGTCTCCAGCCAAACCTTGTCAGGAAAACAGGTCAATGAGAGCTTTGATCCTGCAGAGGGCAGAGTTTCACCACTAACGGCCTTATCTCTGTCAAGGAGAGGACCACTGACCTCCGTGGCACTGGTCTCCATTTTAAATGTCTGAATGGGAGAGGATGCTTTACCACTTCAAAATGAGCGGATGTATTTTATATGTTAGACATCTGTCTTAACATAGTTTTACATTATGTGTTGCATATGTTTTGCAACCATTTCCAAGCAGTTGTCTGTGGACTGAGGTTCAGATGTGGAAAGAGGCACAAGAACACAGATGGTAAGAAAAGATGAACGGAGCGTCACATAGGCTCATGCAGACTTTTTGTCAAATGTAAATCATCCATAGAGCATGAGACAAGCCCTGCAAAAATGTACTTGGCGGCTCAGGGGGTGAAGCAGGTTGTCCACTATAACCCTCGGGCAAGACACTTAACCCCAAAGCCTGTTCATTGCACTTTTGATTAAAGCAGAATATAGCCCACATGTATTTACCATATGTATTGTGTATTACTACCATACACCCTAAACAACTAGGAATTTCATTTGTGGTCTCAATTTGTATATTGCACTGACTTTAAGTAAAAAAAAAATTGTGACGGATCTTCTTGCAGACTCCTCTTGCTATTGTGGCTCCCTCTGTGACTTCATGGGCAGTGCCAGAAAAATGTAATTAACTGAAATCGACATACCAGAAAAGCCCACTGGGTATCTTGTGGCCGTGCAGACTGGCAGATCTGTGTAGCATCAGAGAGGCAGCAAGTGAAAAAGAAAAAGAGATAGAGGGAGAAAGAGGAGCGATAGGGAGATTCATCTGCACTTTATTAGTATTATTGGCCAATGTTTCAACACCATATCTTATCTCCTGACTGACGTGAGGGAGGTAGAATTTTTTTTTTTAGCATTAAAATACACAGCTGGGGTTGGTTTAATTTTGGACGCTGCTGTCGGAGCCAAACATCCAGAGTGACCTCTTGGAAAGGATAGTGTAAGAGATGTTTTTGCAGGGAGCGGCCATGGAGAAGGCTGCGTGGACAATGAGTACAACGTGTACTGAAGCTTTGTTCTTGTTTCTTCTTGATAAAACAGACAAGGGGATAAGATATGAACTCCCCAGCACGTCTGCTCATGTTTATGAGGAGGTGTGGAGAGTCTTAGCTGGGGAGATTTCATTAAGAATCAAGTGAGGGGAGAGCAGCGGGGGATGACTGATCAGTCAGGTGATAGGGATTTTTGTCATCCATGGGTCAGTGCCTTGTCTACGAGCCTGCCAAAAAGCTCTTTGACATGGACGAAAACAATACTCCATCACTCCCTTTATATTTTGCTGTAGTCTGTCCTATGGCCTTCCTCTTCTTCATTGGTTTACTTTTAGCAATTCCTCCTAGCTTCTTCCACCAATGGCCAATGTAGGACTCCTTGCTCAGTGATGCACCCTCAATATGATATATGATAATACTGTATATATTGAGGATATATGTTTCTGGCTGGTTTTGCAGTGGAAGCTCCCCAAGAGAGCCTCAGTGATGTTGCCAGCGGATTAACTGCCTGTCTCATCATATCCCTGCATCCCTTGGTTATTTCTCCAGCTTGTTTTCTTTTAATAAAGCGGACCTGGCCTCCTTAGTCTGTTTATGAAGCAGGTTGGCAGACAGACAGGCGAGGAACAAGGAGCCAAGCAAGGTGGGCCAGCTAAGGCAGGGTAGAGAGACAGTGTGGCGGAGCAGACAAACTGTTTGGAAGTGGGTGCTGGAGAAGGTGGAAGGATGAGGTTGCGGTGTTTGGTGAGGTCACAGTATAACGTGACAGCTCTGGTGACGTGTGTCGCTTTTGATTGTCTCTTCTCCGGGCCTTCGTGTGAGGGAGCTGCATTCTTGTCAGGGAGACAGACCCACACACATTCATGCGGGAAACACCAACAAACATACACACACACACACACACACACACACACACACACACACACACACACACACACATACATACACACATAATATACACACTGAGTGTCATTGGTTTTGTCAGGAGCAAAAACTGTGTTAGAGGAGAGAAACATCTCATTGCTTAACACTCCCTCTGTAACAAAACACAAAACTTGATTGAAAATTGAAATTATAAAACACTTTTACACCATGAAGACATTTTCATCTTAGAAATTGTCAAATTTTTGGTGATTGATAGCCCAGCCCAGGTTGCAGCAGTTTTATATTTAAGCGTGCCACGATAAACGTCGTTGCTCCTTTAATTCCCCAAGGGAGGCAGCTGGATGTATTGGTGGCACCTCTCATGCCCCTTTCCAGGCTCCACCTCTCCGGAAACAGCAAGTCAGTCATCGTGGCCACTGATGGTTTATCCCTAATGGTGACCCATAAATAAAAGGGCAACCAATGGAAAGAATTGATTTCCAGAAGCACGGAGGAGTGCTGGAGATTTATGCTCCCCAGTCGGACTCTGCTGCAGTGCAGTACATCACTCTTTCTGATATGTTTTGCCCTTCATCTTTTTTTCGATGAACATAACTCATGGCCTCTGACTATCCGTGTTGTTATCTTTTTTCTTCTTCTATTTTTGAGTTTATAGAATTTGCCGAATCGCTTTGATCTTCTCATGGTTTTATCTTCTCCTTTTATTCGCCCATGTGCTCTCTGCTCACCTGGCCCTTTCACAGCTTTATTTTTCCCTCTGCTCTGTGCCTGTGTGTCTGTTTCTCATTCTCCCTCTCATACACGCGCGTGCTCACACACACACACACACACACACACACACACACACACACACACACACACACACACACACCTTTGAGTTTGTCCATGG
Source organism: Hyperoplus immaculatus (assembly GCA_949357725.1). NCBI lineage: Eukaryota > Metazoa > Chordata > Actinopteri > Uranoscopiformes > Ammodytidae > Hyperoplus > Hyperoplus immaculatus. The sequence continues at coordinate 16,048,844 of OX442349.1, read as the reverse complement.
CAAACTGACCTGACTTCATGGAATTTGCTAATTTTGCTGATTTTCCATTTAAGCGGCTTATGCTACAGATCAGAGCAGTCCTGGAGTCAGAGTAGAGCTTCACACTTCAGGTTGTGTATCTACAATGGTGGGAACCATGGTGTACATCATGAGACAGATCATATTAACAGAAAGAAGACATTCCTAAACATTATTTTACTATGTTAAACAAATAAAACTTCTGAGCTAGTTCTTCGACATTTAACTGTTGTCATCCTAAGCAGTACATTGATCCAATCGTGTCTGATCTGCATATAAAACAGATCCCATCATTTCCTGTAATCCAGACCTCTGATTCACTTACATAGTTAATCCAACTACAGAGCTACATATGGATAGGCTTGCTCCAGATTTGCACATTGTATGGCAGATGCTCTGTGTGTGTGTGTGTGTGCGTGTGTGCGTGTGCGTGTATGCCTGTGCTGTTTGCATGCCAATGTGCCGGCCCGTCCTGCTGTGGGCATCCAGGTGCTTGGAGCACCAGGAGCCATAACAGACCTGAGTTTATTAATGTTGTTCATTTCCACTCGTCTGTTCGCCTTCAGCCGCCTGGCTGCTCGGCTCTCCAGTCCAACATTCCACACACTCCACTGGAATTAAGGGAGAGGCCTGCGGCAAGGCAGGGAGCGAGCTGAGGAATGTCTCTGTGTTATCAGAGGGAGAGAGCATGGAGGGAGGAAGGGAACAGGAGGTCAGGCCAGAGGGCCACAGTGTTGTAAGGGTCGACTTTAATCGGGACTGCTGGAGTTGTAAGGTTCTTTCCACCATCACATCTTTGATCACCTCCACACAGTTCTGCCCCTAAACTCCTAGTGCCACGGAGGCCCAATCAGAACTCACAGGCATCTAATTTTAGAGCTGCCGCTTTTTGAATCAATATCTCCACTCCTATCCGTGGAGGTGTCATGTAGATCATCTCACGGCCTTCACAGATGTCACACCAGGTTGGCTCTGCTCTCAGTCCACAGTGTGTGTGGCGGTGGAGGATCAGCCCGTTCTCACTGAGGCGGACACACTGACTCGCATGCTGCTCGTGCATGAGGAGGGACACACACACGGGCAGAAGCATCCCTCTGGGTTAACCATAGCTGGAGTCAGACCCTTTGCAGGCATATGCACGCATGTGTGGTGAGTGAACGTGAGAGATGGTTTGATGATATGAGCACAGTGCCAATCAAAGACCCTTTTTTTCTTTTTTGTTAGTTTAGCAGAGTGAGTTTCATTTTGCCAGCTTGACATAATATCTGCTATTGTTGATTTGAATGTGTTTAGTTCATGCTGGTCAGCTTGACATGTTTGGATTAAGATAAAAGGAGATGTTCTTTGAAGGTAGATGATGTATTTATTTATCTGTTTCATTGTTGCGCTGAAGTACTACAAAAGAGGACTGTGCTCTATATGGCTTTAGTTTGAACTGTGTCAAGTAACTTTAATGCAATGTGTTCGTGCAAAGTTTTTTATTTTTTTTCGAGTTATTTGCATCATCTGTGATATGTGATTTGGTTATGGCGCTAAATTAATTATAGAGGAAACAACAGTAGTTTTGACCTTATAAATGCTAATGAATGCACTATGCAATGAAAGTGAAGAAAATAAATCCAGGCCGGTGACAGAGAAACCCAAAATGTTTTCAAAGTGGCTGATGAAAAGAGAACACAATGAAAACCTTCGTAAATTGTAAGTCTTATAAATTATTTGTGTAATTTTGAAAATGCCTTCAGACCACCAGCAGCGTTGTGTGTCTCTCCAAATCGTTGCTGGCACGGTGGTTTGGTTAGCAGAGTTGAATCACATCAAGAAGATAGCCTAGCTTCAATATGCTTGGATGGTTTTCTTGCAAATGTACTCGATTCCTTCCGCCCAAAGACATGCATATTAGGATTTATACTTTTCCCTACAGGTCTCTGAACTGTCGCTGCCCACTGTTCCTAAATAGAATAGGGCGCACGCAATTTTTTTATCTGAATCAAAGTATATAAAGAATATTCTGACAAAATATAGATATTTATATATATATATATATATAGCCTATATATATTTTTTTTTGTTTGTTTTTTTAATGCAAGAAAAATAATCGTTCAGCATAAAGATAATGCATAATGTCCAGTTGGTCTAAGTTCAGTCCTGTAAAGCCTCTATATAATGCCTACTGTTTAGGGTTTCAGAGTGAGTTTCAAATGACGGGATTTTAGTTTGAAATCCATATAATCTTGCCCCATGCATAATGTCTGGTAGCCCGTATAAAAATACAAAGGGGATTATTTTCATCCTCCTAGTATCCCTGTGTTAGATTTGAGACAGGGCTTACCAAATAACACGTTGTCAAGTACACCTGAATATTATCTACAGTGATCATTTTCTTCAAAGTGGATTACCATTACATTTGACTGAACATAGGATCAACACAAATGAAGCGTACTTGTTTTCATAAAACAAATTGTAGATAAAGAAGTACAATAAGATGTTAAGAATAAACAATGTAGATCTATTTTTAGGTCCAGGGTTAAGCGCCGTGATTCAGATACATTCTGGTATAAAATGCTGTTGTCCTGCTGAGTCCTAGTGTGTCATGCAGTCTGACCTTCCCTGTGGGAATGCTGCTCTTGCACATAACTCACTGACTAACAGCGTGACAACTCAGCTAATCACAGCCTTGTAGCTGTGGTCTGCATAATGTTCCCTCTGTTACACTCTGTAATTAAAGATATGCATCTTCCATTAGTTGCACACAAGGTGGGACCATTATGCTTATTACAACTTTTATTTATTTATTTTGTCTCTGAAAAACCAAGGCCAAAACAGTCCTGGAATCACAATTTAAAGGCCATTGTGTACCTTCATATAACTTTGACTTTTATTAACATTGTTTTCTTAGAAGTTAAATTAAATTAAACTTCAAATATGTTTAGTTTTACATTTTTTACTTGGGTTTCACTAAGGATTGAAGAAATATCCAACCATGAACATAAGTCGTCTGTTTTGTTTCTCTCTATGAAAATCCACACGTAACAAGTTCACAATATTTCGCATAAGTTTCACATTTTATTCCTAGCACATACTCGCTACTAGCCACTGCCTATCCTCAACTGCAGGAAACCAGGGACGTTTTTTCACATTGTTGTGATACCTGTAGTCATATCTGAATGTGCCAGCCCTGTGTGGTTGGCTTTGGCTCGACCTAGCAGTTTGTTAAATCTACACTATACATGATGGCAGAATATTAAACAGCCTTGACTGCCTAGAGTAAACATTTAGTAGAAAAGCAGCGCAGCATTTTAGTGTTGTATTTTTTTCAAACTCTGTGTTCCCTGGTGTTGTTTTCCCAGCAGTGTTGCTTCCATATGCTCTGTTTACTGTACATGTCACATGGTTAGGCCAGTGGCTCTGGTTCAACTGTGGGGCCCCAGGTGAGGAGCTGTAGGCAAACAGAGGCAGATAAAAAAAACTCTGTTCCCTATTGGTGGAGCAGCAAAGGCACATTCAATATACTCGGGGCTGCATTATTTCTTTTTGTGATTTCAATTGTCTTTGTAGACTTTATTATGCAGATGATTTACTAGGTTTAATTATAATTTATTTTTATTTTAGGGACAAGAGAGAGGCATACAACTACCATAGCAGCCCGGAATGGGAGGATATTTCATTTTATTGCAAATGTAATGAAAGAAACTCAAATATGTTTATTGTGGTGAATTTCCATTATCTGGAGAATCTGAGTGACTTGAAAAAGATGTCTTTCTTAAATCCTAAACATGTCACAATACACAATAGCTGAAGGCTTGCCTATTCTATTCCCAAAAAAAAAAAATTAAGAAACATTTTAAGAAAAATATGTCCTATACTGTACGTGATGCAATACAAATATGCATTTCCTAACCAAATTTAAGGTAAAGTACAGTATGTTTAAGAGCCACTTAACAGTTTTAAGAATATTTTGATGAGAATTATCAGGATTATCATGAATACCATTTATTTTGGCCAGTATAATCACAACATGAAAATTCAATATGGTTCCGTGCTTATCAATGCTGAATATGAACCAAGTAGATCCTGTTGGCATTTACTGGTGATGCCACCTTTATATACTATTGCCAATAGCAACGAAAGGAGCATCTCAAGTTCACCCATTCTTTTTATTTCATCCTCTTTGTGGATTGATTAATGATATACAACTTCTATTTGTTTCTGACATTGAGTGGATTGAGTCAGGATATGATAGTTATAGTTAATCCAAACAGTGCAGCCTGTTAAATGTAATAGTTTTTTTTCTGTTAAGAATCTCAACGTGCAGTGAGTGGATGATTAACGAAGTGTGGGGGGAAGGGAAGGAGCGGTAACTCATTGTAAGTCATACCAATTTCAGTTATCTGTGTTTCTTTATATTTTGCTTGAAACCATTTGCTTGTACCATGTTTTGGCTTGAAACGATTAGTGGATTAATCATTCAGTCAGTTCTCCAGCCAAAATTCCAAAACAGTCAAATATCTGGTTCCAGCTTTCTAAATTGTGAGGGTTTGCCACTTTTCTTTGTCATTTGTGAAAATTAACAGAATATCTTTGGATCTTATACTGTTGTATACACCTACCTTAAACTTTGGTGGTTGTTTACAGCATATATACATTCACCATTGAGTCCCTATACCAACAATAAAATCAAACCCACACCTATGCATCTCCCTGCATGCATTCAGAACAAAAGCTCCGGACGTGCACATTCAATCTCTCTGCGCGTATTGAGCTCACAGGAACTGTCTACATGCTACAGAATAGGGCACTGTAAATCCCTGCCCATGCTCCCAGCTCAGTGTGACCTGGCTCAGGCCCCCACAGTGCCCACGCCCTGGGGAGAGGTGGCTTAGACTGGCTTTTACGTTTGCTCCCTTTTTCTGCTGAGTTCATCATGGCTGGGTCCCTTTGAGCAGGGGGGAGCCAACGCACTGCCTTGTGGGCCTTTCTTTCTTTTCAGGCGACAAATGTGCTAAAACAGCACTCTGTAAGCACTTGGCATTAGGGGATCGTTGTGTTGGGCATTAGTGGGTTAGAATTGACCAGCGGGACGTTATAAAAAATGAGTCTGACAACGAGAACACCAAAGCTGATGAGTCTGGATCCTGGCACTGGACTGGCTAGAGGATTAGTCAGCCAACACACTGGCCGGGGCTTCAGCCGGGGTCGGCCGGGTCCCATTGCATCTCATCACCAGCGGGCTTGAAGCGGCCCCCGTGGCTGCCGTGTCTCCATGCTTTTCTCTCCTTCCCCAACTGTTCTATCTACAACAAGCACGGCATCATAGTCTCTTCTCGTCGGGTGGTGTTTTTTAATGGGAGGAGCATGAGCATATGATGTCATATACGGGGGGGGGGGGGTGAAGTTAATAAGGAGCAGCCAGACTCAGTGGAGTCATCGCTCACACATCTTTTTTGTAACACAGAAGGGGGATGGGGAGGGGGAGATAATGTGTGTTGATATATTAAAATGTTAGTTATTACAGGTCAGAATGATTATCAAACAAACACACACACACATCTCCATATTTTCCACAGCTGCTTGCACTCTCTCCATCTACTTTATTTTATAGATATTTTGCATTAAAGGTGGAGTCAGCAATTCTGGAGAATGCTTGTTGTCAAAATACCTTTTTGTCAAAACCAGTGAATATCTCCTCACAATCCTTCCTACCTGTCCACACTGTTTTTTTGCAGTAAAAAAATCTGTGTTAATACACTGCCTAGGGTCTGTAAACGGGTATATTGCTAGTGTGTTAACAAACCAGTTTACAGAGCCTAGACTAGTTTTTGTTTTCAGCACACACAATACGGACAGGTAGCGATTGTGAGGAGATATTCACTGATTTGGACAACTGACTCCACCTTTAAGTGATAGTACAGTCCAAATGGAAAGAGATAAGGGGTGAGGCGACATGTAGCAAAGGGCCCTGGCCATAGTCGTACCCGGGCTGCGACAAGGACTCGGCCTAAATGGTGCCCCCTCTCTGTATCTACTTTACTCCATTGGGAAGTGGCGCAGCTTTGGCCCCTGTCTAATCTCTTTTGTGATCTGTCAATGCTAACCACCCAAAATCCATTTCCCCTCATTATCCCCGAACCATTACATGACGTTTTGCTGCACAGCAAGTAACCATTGCTTTGCTCCCGTAGTTCATTTAATCGATTCAACAGCATTTAAGTAGCTTTTGTGCGACAAGCACTTCTCGGCCTGAACTGTTGAACCTCTCCTGGGGGGGAGCGTGGAGCCTGTGTGCCTGTTTCCATGAAAGCTCCCGCTGTTTCCACTCCTTTGCCCAGCAGTGAGAGCAGCTTCATACTGTTGGAATTCAGCAGTAACAGGCCGTACCATGGGAAGAGTCACTGACTGAGGGGAGGGGGGGGGGGGGGATGTTGACGAGGAGTAGGGAGGAGAGTTCACTGGTCTCGAAACATTCTCTCATTCGTCGCAACTCCGTGATACAATACACTGTAGTTTAGCTCATTCCCTCTTTGTGTTCTCGCCTCTCCCCTCTGTCGTCCTTTGTCTCCTTTTCTTCACTTTATTCGTAACTTTCACCCCTCGTTATCTCTGCTCTCTTCTTATCAACACCCTACTTTGTAAATGACTCCATTCTCCCTCTTCCTGCCTCCTCTTTTCTCCTCTCCTCTTACTTTCTTCCTCCTGTAATCCCTTTAGCCCTCTCTTTCTGCCCTTTTTCTTTTCCTATTTCTCTTTCTTTTAATCCGCTCTAATCTTCCTCCGTTCTCTCATTTCCTTTTCTCTGCTCTGTGGATTGCTTGACCTCTGTGCTGTTATTTCGTTGCTATTCTCATTTCTACATCTACACCTTTTTTTCATAGACCTACTACCCCTAATCCTGCGCAGGCAATGTTTTCTGTTTCATTTCGATATCGGATAATGTTCTGTTTACAACAATGCATTCTAACACGGGTTCTTATTATTCTATTTGTAACTAGGCATTTTCAGCTATCTCAACCTGAATTCAACATTGTGCGACAAAAAGATAACATTTATCTCAAGCTTTACAAAAAGTATTTTATTTTGGTTGGTTATTTCTAATATGTTACAACTAAACACATCTTGTCTTGTGAGAAAACTACACTCTTAACGTGTTGGTTTGTTATGTCCATTTTGGATATATTGGTACAGGGGCAGAACATACTGGAAGACAATTGAAAAACGGTTTCAATGAACGGACTCCTTTTTCACAGAGACATTTCCTGAGACATCCAGTTGCTCCATCACATTTGAAAATATTTACACATACTACAAAAAGTGAACCCTCATACACAAGCAGTGCAAGGTAGAATTAGACTTTTCTTAGTCAGAGAAACAACTGAATACCTGAAAACACATAATGTTCTCTGTGCTCTCAGCTCAATATAGGACATTTGAAAATGTTGATCCCACTTGATTTTTTTATGTTAATGTAGACAGAGTGTCAACCCCCCAAACATGAAAAAGCCCACAAGAAAGGAGCAAGAAGTTTTTTTCCTTTGTTCATCAAAATGCCCAATCCTAAAATATAGGTTTTGTCCAGGGCTGTACGCTTATTTTTTTAGGTGGTAGCACTGGTGCTAGCAAGCAAAAAAAATCAGTAGCACAAAAATAAATTCAGTAGCACATAAAGTATGATCAAAAACTTGCATAACCTTAACCCATGCATTTAGCTCTAATTACCTTTTAGCCTGTCATCTTGGTCTCATTTGACATTCTCAATTAATATCATATCCTAGTGTGTGCAGTAATAATTGTAGAAAAATTAATAGGGGTGCACTGATTGCAATTTAGACAAAAAAATCTAACCTGCCAATTGTACTTTTTTGCTGATTCAGAATTATTTCTCCCCATAAAATTAATATCTATATATTTTCTGTATATATACATATCATTATTATATTCATAATAATATTTTTTTTTGTTAAATGTCCTTCTGTTAATTAAAACATTAAACATAGCCTATTAAATAAATAAGTAGGCCTATACATATTGGTAACATTTGGAATAAGTTAAATAGGTTGTTGTGAATGTGTTGGGAGTAGTTCTTCAGTGGCTTATCAGTTATTTCAAACTTTGTTTAAATAGACTACTGTTGTTGACTGCTCTCTGCAGCTGAAGCAGTTGATTTTCAAGCTAGCGCACTGCAGGGCTGTGAAGCGCTAACTTCTTGTTCTTACCGGCTTCAAAATAAAAGTCAACTCACGTTTGGCTAGTAACAGGCTTTTAATTTGAAGGCGCACAGGAAATGTTCTGTTTGCACACGCGCTAACTTAACTGTGTGCCGTCTCCTTCAGGTTATTACCGTTGGTGAAGTGTATTAATCGCTGCGCAAGCACAGGTCCCGAGCACACATCTTTCACCAGCCAAAGTGGAGGGTGGACTCAATAACTTACTTGCCTAAGACTACATTTACCCGAATTTGGAGAGTGTTAATGTAGAGCAATCTAAGCAGTGTTGTGCAGCACTCCTCTGTGTCTCAGACGGACAGCATCTGCTCATTAGCACTTGTGCGAGTGGACTTGTATTCATCATCGCACGTGATCAATTTCAGTAGCAAATGCGATCAAAACTGTCGCACTGTACAGCCCTGGTTTTGTCATTGTTTGATCATTGTGTCTTCCAATATAAGGTTCCAAAGTTTAAAACTGTCCAGTAGTTTAACAGGAAAGGAACAACTGCGATTATGCAATGATACAGATAAACGTTCATCATTGATGTTGTATTTAAAAGCAAGAAACAAAGACAACAGTAATAATCACCAACTAATCAAATTTGTACCAAAACAAGGCATATTGGTAAAACTACTCATCCATTCAAACCGACTACTCGCCAACTACCATTTTACTAGCCTGTTTTTTAACACCCACCAGTAACTTCCCACCTTGCTGCATTGATGTAGAAGTGTACTTCAGGGTATGTAAGTGCACCAAAACGTCACTGTTGGATGTGGTTACAGGTGCATAATAGGACACTTGACCACACCTGACAACACACATACACGTTGCGGGTTTAGACTAAAGACTATCAATCGCTGCTTTTAAAAAAAATTACTTACTTAAGTTACTCATTAACTTTTAAACAAAATTAAAATAGCACAATGTTACTTATTCAGTATTGTTTTGATAGTGAGCTTTTCAAAGTGAGACCTGCTTCAAACTGAAGTGGTTGGTTGAGATATGGTGGTGCACTGCGGGGGCAGCTGTGAAATCAATCATCGCTATGACAGAAGTTAATTGTGCTGCAGAAGTCAAATTTGCAGTTGCTGCCCGTATTAGACTTGTAAATCTTTACCCTTCCTTTTACATGCCACTTACAGTTATGTGTCAAATGGCATTTTATTGCTGCTCACTGTCGACACTGGAACTTGCAGCCACAGCTGTTGGCGACATAATTCTGCCTCTCGATTTAAATAGGGCAGCTTTGGAAGGCTTGTGTGCATTGCCTATTCATTAAGCTGTCAATTTACACCATGCTGCTTGGCCTCTCACACATGTTGGCCCAGACACAGACATATTAGCACTTGCACATAATGGAGGTGTCTATGATGCTTTCCCTGGTTTAATCGGGTCTCTTTATCATACAATACAGTTAGAATGTAGTTTTCATTGTTTTCGTGCAGGACAGTTATGCTTTATGTATACGATACAGACATGCAGAAACAATGAAACACATGTCATTGCCCTTAGACTGTCTGACTGCACACCGTTTGCAAGTCTGCCCACAACTATGGATTACAGAGCAAGGTTTTGTGATTCATGATGATTTTGAAGAAAAGCTTTATGGATTCATCAGCGGCCGGGCTTGCATAGAGTGTGTGTTCCTGCACTCTGTTACTCTCATTTGGACCTTTACTGTAAGCTCGCCAGACAGTAGCTGCTGCTTTTATTACACTCTACCTTACTCTGCCTGTGGTCACACATAAAGCTGGGAGAAGAAACAGTGCAGTGTTATTGTGGCTAATGTGTGATTGATAATGGGTCTCAGCCACAAGTGTCTATGGTCAGTTGTCTGTTTGTTTTTCTGAGTTGTAGCAGGTGCGGTCCACATTTTGTGTTGCTGTCATTGCAGTGCCTCTGGAGAACAGCTGACCTGAACATGTGACTACAGTACACAGCTCTGTTTACACCTCATAGCTCCACTAAACATGATCAGGTGCAATTTCTCATATCTGATGTGATGATTAAGTCACATGATTGATTTAATTTCTCTAAATCTGTCTAATTTCTTAATCTATTCATCCATCTTTATATCTATTGATCTATCGATCTATCTGCTGACTTGCTTGAATTGCAAAAGAGAAATCCTGGTAGATTACATACTGAACATCATTATAGATGTCTCAAAAGCAACGCTGAAATTAAATGTAATGTGAACATATTTGAAACTCATTGATACATCCTTTTAAATTTAAATGTAAGTTTTCTTTACTTATTGTGTGTCTTCTCCCACATTGCTGAACTGTCTGCTGAACTGTCTACATGTGCAGTAAGTCAACTCGGCAGGTTGAAAAATCTTATAGCACGCCAGCAAGATGTTTCCAAGTGCAGACTGGGCTATTTAACACATCTCTGTGAAGACGACGGCTTTTTCCCGTCTTTCTATAAAAAAAGTATTTATTTTATGGCGATTCCAAGGTGCATTATTTATGATTATGAATTTCTATCCATTTTGTCCAAGGTTGCTGGAATTTGTTATCAGTCTTACAGATTGGACCATTATCATATTGCGGGGGGGTAAAAATTATTATGCATAAAGTTCGATATGAAACTTTGTAGAACAGTTTGTACTTTATCTCTGTGTCTTGAGTTGGAGGTCACACTGGCACGGCACAGACGCATTGCAATACATTTATCTTTCTTAACGAATCAGACCAGGCAAGTGGCAGAATGTTTTTTGAAGTTACATTTGCATTGTTTGCTACGCTATCGCAACAATGAAGGGAAAAGGTTGAATTATTTACAGGCATGACACACACACACACACACACACACACACACACACACACACACACACACACACACACACACACACACACACACTACAATAAGTGCCTTGTGGATTGTACCTTGGGATTTGCAATATTTTTAATTTACCAGCTCATTCTGCAGCAAACAATGGGGCCGTCACGTGGATGGAAAGCATGATGTAATGGTTTATTTTTCCTTAACAGATGTATACACCATATTGATTGTTAGTGGGTGTGGGTCTCAGAGACTCAGCATTCAGTGTTCAGGTGCGTTTGAGGGAGGAAAATCAGAACGGCCTGTTTTTCTTTCTCCATTCTTTTCTGAGAAATAATAATACGAGAAGGAACGTGGTGGAATTTCAAGTAGACCTGCTGCGGTTCTCTGCAAACCTGGGCCATTTCTCTATTTGAGTTACCGCTGAGATGGATGGAGCTCAGACAGGTTCAGAGCAGCACATTCGCTGTTCGCTGGCTAAGAAAAGGCTCAGCAATCCTTGTCTGTTAGCATAGAGAGAGGCATAGAGAGAGGAAAAACAGGAGATTTGTTCAGTTGGTTGATCACAGGCACCCTCTTGGAGTAAATGTTCCCAGAAGATCAAAAGCAGCTTGGTTCACTCTCAGTGATTTAAGACCCACCATGGTAAATGTAGAGCTACAAAAGCTTTTACGAAAGTGTGACTCCAAAAATAACAACACTTCAGACTATTCTTATACAAGCTTATTTTTTGTTGTTGCAGTTGTGAATGAAAGTCAGCAAAGAAAATAACTGAAAATGGCACGATGGTCATTGCCATCAATAAGACACTACTTTAAACTGTGTGAAAATCTTTTCTTATTTTCATGCAGCTTTCAGCTCTGTGCAATACTCAAAGTTCTACTTCAGAAGGCGATATCCTCTGATATGCTTGAAAATAAGTGCAGCTCCTTTGTGAGAGCAAAAAATATCTTAATCTTTCTAGTTCACAAAAGCATGCAAGAGTGTGTTGACTTGAGAATAGGTGATTGGGTATTAGCCAATTGTGATGCTAGTAGCAGCACGGCTCTAGCGATAGCAATGTTGATCCGTCTGTCCATCAGTCGGTCCACCACTTTGGTCAAGACTGAAAAATCTCAACAACTATTCCATGGGTGGCCATGGATTTTTATTTAGAAATTCATGGTCCCCAGACACTCAATCTCCCTGGCTTTAATCATGCCTGTCTTTACCTTTTACTTTCTATTCTATTTTATACATACTGTTTTATATTGTACAAAAAAATCCTTTGCATTACTTAGTATTTAGAATTGATATAATGTTAATATTGTTAATCTTATTCTACTCTATATTTTTTATCATTCCTATTGCACCATGGGCCAGTGATAAACGCTATTTCGATTCTGATATATTGTATGTCTTGCATATATCAGAACTGACAATAAAAAACTTTGACTTTGACCTCTAGCAACACCAGCAAGTTGACATTTTTAGATGGATTGCTATGGAAATCTATACAGATATTTTTGGTTCCCTGACAAAATTCTTAAAACTAATACATGACTCTTCCTCTAGCACCACCATGAGGTTGATTATTGTGAGTTAAGATTTACAATGCTATCTAATGGATTGCCATTAGAATTACGTTTTTTTATTTTGCCCTCAGGTTGAATTGTGATAGCTGTGATTACCTTGCTTACTGCACCATCAACATTTTTATTTCTCCAATACTTTACTAGTTTGTGTTTAATGCTAATAGACAAATGTAAGTAGGCTAAAAATCTAAACTTATATAGTGAACACGGTAAACATACCTGCTTAGCTTCAGCACGTTCGCAGTGTAATTGTGAGCAAGTTAGCATGCAGAAGTTAGCATTTAGCTCGAAACACTGCAGCCTATGTGACGTCCTCATTTGCAGCTAGCGTGACTGAATACTTGTCTTATTTTTTAACCTTTATTAACCTCCTTTTTAAATCAGCCAATGGGTTTAACATGCTTCAGTTCTTGGCTTAAACAAAGACAACGGTTAACGTGCTGGAAACGGTGCTGGAAACAGGTGTGCTTACTGAGTACTGTTGGGAAGGGAATGTGGACGAAAAGGACTGCATGACTGGCAGCAGGTAACAGTGTTTAGGGGCTATATGAGTTAGCGTTACTCTAATGATGTGTGTACACTCCTTGTGAAAAGACCTTTCTGGTGAAAATCAGCAGTGAGTTTGTTCAGGTGATTATGTAAACTGATATGGGGAAGTAAAACTTTTTTTAACTTATTTTTTCACAATTATTATGGACTTATTTTTATGTTGGTTTTATTTTACAGATATTGATTTCATTATGTATTTATGTATGAATACATCTGACTTTGAACCTTTAACCATGCCTGTGGCTTATCACATGTAAAGTACTTTTTCTTTGAAATCCCAAAACCAGATTTCTGTTTACTGTTCGTTTCCACAAAAGCCTGCACAATGTTGACCTGAAGGTAGGGTGAATTTGAGAGATGCCTGCTAATCCTGTCATATGATACTAATCTGGTCACAAACAGTTGGCCTCTTAAGTAGGGATGTCACATTTGTATACTGACCGTTGTGGCCTTTACTGAGTAGATTAGTGAACAATATGTTAGAGAAAGTTCCTAGAATAGAAATCCAGGTGAATTAACTGATCCTACCTCCAGGTATTTTTTGGCCAAAGCTCCAGCTGGTTTCAATTTAAAGAAATTTAACCAAAATTGAAATTGAAAATTTCTTCAGAGAGACAATTTGTGTTACAGCACATGGTAGAGGTAGAAGACACACAACATCACAACATCTATGTAGTTTAGATATAAAATGTTTGGAACTGTGGTTGAGTTGGCCTAGAGGTAAGGTGGCCGACCAGTAACCATGAGGTCGCTGGTTCGATCCCCGGCACCGGACAGGGGGGGTGTTAGTTGTAAAACTAGCAGAGGCTGGTATTGCGTCTACGGTGCCCACATCTCTACCATTGTGTCCTTGAGCAAGACACTTAACCCCAAAACTGCTCCAGGGGCGCTGTACTATGGCTGACCCTGCGCTCTGACCCCCTCCGAAGTGTGGTAACTTGAGAGGGGATATGCGAAAAGACGAATTTCAATGTGCCTTGTGTACAACTGACAATAAAGATAACTTAACTTAACTTTATTTTATGTCATTCTCACTGACCCTTTTCTTCTGCTAAAATAACCCATTGTACACCACATTTATAGTAATCTGCTGCTCGAAATGGCTATTGACTTTTATTTGAATAGCTTGAAAATACAGTATCAAGCTGTTCTTGGGATAATATAATAGTAATAATAGTAGATTTGCTTGCTACCCATTTAAACAATTTCACGTCTTGAGTGGGAACACATTGGTAGGGAAGTCAGAATGTGTTGAGAAGGACTACATTGTTGTTGGTTGTGGTGGTTTCATGGTAGACCAGACTTATAATTGTAATTGTTTCGTTTTATCCTACAAAATAAATCTATGTTAATCATTGTTAACCTCTTTATGCTTCAAAATGTGACACCTCCAGATGTATGTCTTCTCAGCGTTGCCATTGTTCAAACGGAGATATAGCGCTATACAAGTCCATTTACCATTCACCTGGTTACAATCATTTGACAAGGATAGAGAGAGAGCTTCAGTCTCCAGACGGTTTTGATTAGTAGGTAGAAACAAAACACCTTTGCTGGACCTGCAGGGCGGCCCAGAGTCAACGGGGCATAGGAGGGATCACACGGCCCCCTCACTGACACCTAACTCAGGACAGATGCTTAAGGACTTTCACCAATGCAAAACAAATGCTTCAAATTTAAAAACTCGCATTCTCCTTTATTCTTGAATCATCATGTAATTGTATGTTTGCTTACGTGAACGCGTCTATGCGCATCAACAGCCAGCTTTCAATTTTCAGGATGTGCACATTATGCTGTTTCACTCTACATTAGCCTTTTCGCTGCAGGAGAAGCTGGGTTGAGTGAACCTTGTGATGCGCTTCAAGCAAATGTGGGTCTGCATGTTCGTCTTTTGTTTTCCATGTGCCTGCTCTTCCATGAGCGCACCTGAGCTTTTTAAGCTGCCCGCCGCCCGTAAGAGCTGTGTGTGTTTGTGTGTGTGAGAGAGAGAGAAAAAAAAGGGAGAGAGAGTGCATGCAAACATATAGAGGACAAAGATAGCTTTGATCAAATTGGAGTGTCACTAATGTTTCGCTCCTCTCTGTCAGAACATCTGAGGTACCATCACAGGTGTGGATGAGAGTGAGCGGCGAGTGGCAGGGTGAAAGTGTCAGCAGTGTATATTGTAGCTGCTCACGTTTGGTTATTTTTAATTGCCATTTTGTGATCATGTTGAACATCCTGCTTTCGGCGCTGATCGATCCTGACAAGCGTTTGAGGAGCTTCAGAAGGAGCGAGCGACTTGCATCGATACTAGTATGTGTCATCCTTGGGGCATGTTTAAAATTGCTGTGTCTGTTTGTATATATGCATTTGTCCAGCTGAGTTTTTTTTGACACAATATGTTGGTGAACTCGTGTTGTGAAAATGGTATGTTCCAACTTCCATTCAGTGTGTGTTCTTCAGACAGACTTGATAAATAAGTGTGTCTCTTCCTGGCTGAGGCATGGCTGCATGTTTTAGAGTTGTTTATCTGTCTTTTAGTCATTTCTCTCTGCGTGACCTGACTTTTCTTAAGGTCATCCTCTGCTTGCAACCCTCAAGACATGTCTGCTTCTCGCAACCGGCGGTATTTTAGCCTTGTAGGATTACGTCTGGTGGGTATTAACCCCTAAGACCACCTACGCTGCCCCGCCAAGCCTTTCCTCCACACACAGAGGAAGTGACCATTTGAGGAGTTAGATTGAGGGAATGTGATTGCTCACTTTGTTTGGAAAAGATAGGGTGTGTCCCTGTATTAACATGCAGCACACAATCACATAAACTGTAACAGTGGAGATTGAAACTTTTCATAATTTCAAACAGATTCATGATGTACTTTTTCTCCTCTGGCAAAAGCTTTGATATTGCATTGTACTGTTCCCTGGAAACAGAAGTAAACTGTGAAACAATAGCCTACACACACTGAGATTTGTTGCATCCTGTGGGTGGAATCTGGTCTGGGAAGTCATAGGAACCTTGGTAAATAGCTTTTGTGGTTTCCTGTGAGTGAATTACCAACCACAAAACACTGCCGATTTCTGCGCTGAGAAAATACTTTCAACTTAGGGCGTTATGTTTAGTTTATTGATTTATTTCTCTAATCTACCAGATTCACCACCCTAAAACTACCTCAAAAAAAATCAAAAACTGAAAACACCGAAACAGTAAAGAAAGGATTTATTTTTGTTGAGCAATTAACTTTTGAAATATTCTGCTCACATGATCTGCTGTTTTGTTCTGAGAAGGCTTTGTGTTGCCCATTTTACACTGGAGCATCATAGCTTATTTTTTTACAAAATAAAATAGAATATAGGATGTGTGTTTTCCTCCACAAACTTGATATTTTAAAGATTACTGCCCTTGTGTAACATACTAACACGACATTCACCATCTGCACACACAGTGAGTGTGAGCATTCAGCATCAGCAGGGACAGCAGCGTCGCTTCTCCTTATTGTATCCCGGACTGTTTATTCCACGGGTTAACAGGGGTGGGGATATTTTAGCCTCGATAAATATAGACACAAAACATGGATGAACAAAAACAATTATTAGTGTTACATAATTACGTCTAGACCATAAGGAAATAGTAATTATTTGGGACTTTTCGCAGTAAATGGACACTGCCCCCGTTTTTTTCTGAGCCATGCCCCCCTCATTGCGGGAGTTGGTCCGCTCCACACAGACACGACACGGCCGTTGCTCACGGAGCCCAGAGCAGGGAGAGGTTTACACAGCCTGCTGCCATTGCCGTGCACCGTCCGAGTGATGCATACTCTTCCTAACTTTTCATCCTGAGGTTAGCCACGAAAACGTCAAAGCAAGGTGGTTTTTGTTTGCTTTTTTCCCTCTCTTTTCCAACTCGAGTTTCTTCCATGACTCGATACCTGTCTGGACTAACGTTTGCGGTTCAGGCAACGAAGATAAGATAATGAACTTTGGACTTTACGCACGGCTTTTCGTGACATGTTTCCCGTCGTCCCGGATAAAATAAAATAACAACGTAGCCCGGCGTGGCGGCAGCTGGGCTAAACAATTCAACGGGAAGGATATTAGCGCACTCGCCCCAAGTGATTATCAAAACAAAGATACCAAGAACTTTTAACCTGCCACTCTTTGAAGCGGAATAGCAGAGAAAAATGTCCTCCAAAGCGACAAATAAGGTGGGTACCTGAACGGATTCAATTCAAGTGTTAGCTTAAGTGTTTTGTTCAAACATCATGCTGCTGGCCTGAGTGTTCTGTGTGTGTTTGTGAGAAACTTAAAAGCTATTATTGTATCAAACAGGAAAGTGGGTCGGCTATTTTTTGTGGTGTGGCTATACACTGGCTAACTTTTGTAGACTATTGTGTTGTGGATAGTAGTAGGCTATGTCCGATGGTGTTTTGTGTGAGAGTATGTTTTCCTTCGGGGTAATTCTGAAATCTATAGCGGCATTGCCTTACAACCAGCCACGCTGTTTCTGCTCTGCTAGTTTAAAACAATCTGACTTGGTATGCCTGTGTATCTGTTGTTAGACTGTCCCACGGCTGTGCTCATAGTAGGCTAGGTCTCACTTAGCTCTGCAACCTGTTGACATCTAGGGTCCCAGTCTGAATAGTTTGGCTAACTAAAACAGTGGCAGGAAATCCCCCCATGGAGCTATAAATGAACTGAGCCTCTGGGGCAGCAGGATCCCCCCCCCTTGTTTTATTCAACTCATCAGAGACCCCAGAATATCTAACACAAACTACATTTGATGAAATTTGAAAGCTTATTTTGAGAATTATACGTGTTTTACGTTATGTTTTGTTTTATATAACGACTTTTGAAACCTTCATAATATTATTATGGTTGTTATAGTAAGGAGGTAGAAAGAGCCACATGTAGGCTAATTGTGATCTTTGGAAACAGTCTTATTGTAATGACAGGGCTGCCAAGTTTCACCAAAAGTTTGGAGTGAGATTTTTTGGCCAAGGGACCCAAAACCGTGTCCTCTTTCCCACCCAATCATTTTTGCTAGTGTCCTGCAAGTTTACATATTGTTCATAATAAATCAGAAATAAAAGACAATTGGAAAATGTGATAAAACATCAAAAATCTTATTAAAATAAACAAATTCATGAATTGCAAAGTCGTAGGACCGGTTTTAATTAAACATTGGGTGTGGACATATTGTAAGTGGGGGTCTGGGGTTCCCCCCCAGAAAATTTTGAGCATTAAACACTTAATTTCCTGCATTCTGGTGAATTTTTATGAAGCAATGTGTGCCATTTCTGCATTCATTTTTATGTAAAGTAAAAGAGAACATTCACGGTTTCGCTGACACAAATTTAATTGAATAGCCTACAATGCATGTGTAGTGCTTTCAAATATCTCCTGTAGCCTATTTTTAAAACATTTGGTTAAACTGTATTAAAGGTAATTATTCTATATGTATTCAACATTGTATGGGTTATCCAATTTCAATTCACCATTATTATATTAAATCTATGACACTTGATGTCTTCTCAGAACATATTTTTCCCACAGTAACCTCTAAGCTTAGTTACTAATACATTCATTCAATTAATGTTGACAACATTTTAGAACAAAAATGTGTTGGTGTGTCAACCAGCCCAATAACATAATGCAAAACAAGCTTGAATATATCAAGTGAAGTGACTCATTTGAATTAAGGCGTTCTTACCTCTTTGTTCATTTAATACCGGCGTCCTTGTTGTCATTAATTTTCCATATAATTTGAACAAAGGGCGGGACTGGGAGGCGGCGGGCTTTTATTAGTTTTGTAGTGTAACGCAGGGGGGCGTGGCCGTGGTGGTTTGCCAAGTGGCTGCTGCGGCTACGGGCTGCACACGGCCATGGATATTGTCCATGCCATGGACCTATAAAGAAACCGCGCGTGCAGAAAGCATGGCAGAAAGAGGATGTCACGGAACTCAGTCCGTTTAGCTTTTCAAAATAAGACTTTCAAAGTAAAAGTACCAAAAAAATATATATATTACGGGGATTCATTTCTCTGCGTGAGAAATTGGAGGTGTGGCGTGTGAGCTGGTTGATATGTGTGTGTCTCACGGCCAAAGCGTGAGACTTGGCCGCTCTGGTAATGACTTGAATGGACCATCACTAAAATAAACTATTTACCATTTTTTGGGCATCCCTTCACTCTGGTAAGGTCCATGAAGCCCATTTCAGAGAACCACTAGCTCAATATAGCTGTTTTCACCTGCAGCAATGTATAAGCTGTTTGTAAAGGCTGTCCATTCATCAGCTGGTTGAATATCTGTTAAGCATTGTGGGGTTCTTTTTCTGCTAGTTGTATACAATATATTAAGGATCTAAAGTCATCAATAATAAAGCATGGGTATCGCAGATTTAAAACAAAAAAACTTGCTCAGGTGTTGAAGTGTAGGCTTTCAGCAGTTTGTAAGCTTTATGTTTTACACACACATGCACCATGTGTTTGCAATGTTGTTCCCAAAACAACAACATGAATTTAGTGATAGGAAAACAGAATTTAATTGGGTCAATCATTTAAATTAGACCTACTATTTACACCCAGGATATTCAATAGCCTTTTCTGTCCTCTGAGGGGATTAATTTAAATTTTTTTCTAGTCAGTTTGACAAGTGAGGAATTTGCTATGTTTGTGTAATGGAGGCGGTGAGAGCATCAGGTTTGGTCGGTCATTCCAGTTAGACGAAACCAGCTCCGTCATGTCAGCAGGTGACGTTATGATGGCCTTGGCCACACCTTTACATACAACAACTTACTACTACTGTATTATGCTTGCAGTTGCTATTGAGCCAACACTGTTTCATGTGCTTATTAGTAATTCCAGTGTGCTTTCTTTCATTCTGTTACTTTTTTCAACTGAATTGAAAGTGAGCACTCGTTGACAGTGTTGTGAATGCATTTCCTTGGAGCGACATAGTTTTCAGTAATGCTATGAAGTAACTGAGTAGTAATTCAAGACTATGTTTCCTGTTGGCTGTTTCAGAGTAAAAGCTTTCCTGCAATGTGTTTGATTTAAAATGATAGTTTTGTTACAATGTCAGATTAAATGCAGCTGTGATAAAACAAACACATGGCACCAGATAAAGCTGTTGTCAGTTGGGTGAAAGTAAAAACAAGATTGTTAGAGTGGATGAGGTCATGTTGCCTGACTTCTGACAGGCAGACGTGCTGGTTATGATTAGTGGAGACATGCTTTGCTAACTTATGATAAGGGAAAAACTGAATTCTGAAGTTTCAGTCATGTCGTCCGGGTGATGAATTGACGTCTATAAACCCATGCCTTTCCTACTGATAGGAAGGCCATAATATCAGTTTGCTAACCTTAAAGGTGGAACAGAAGTCTTACTGACTTTCCAAGCTAACCCCTTTTCAACTAGCATGCATCAATTAAATTGGCAAACATTTTAATTTAAGATGTCTTTGAATTATTCTTTCGACAAGCAGAAACATGACGCAAGGTTCCAAACTAACCTGTTATTTTTAGAGCCGGGCAATAACTCTGTGTTATCATTTCTTGTCTGTAACTGGAATTGTAAACGTTTATTATGTTATCGTTTTACAGAATGATGTTGCCGATATTAAAGATTCCAAGAAAAAGTAAAAAAAATAAAATAAATCCAATTCTAGTATTTTTAAACAAGATTTGAGTGAATATTTTATTTTCATTCAACGACTACTGCACTCATGTTTTCATGGGGGGGGGGGTACTCTTATGTAAAAAGCTATCCTAACATATATGGTCTTCTAGGCTGTGCTGTCTTTCCATCTTGTCCAACCCTAAACATCTAGTCAAGCTCATGGAGCTATTAAAAAAGACAGACCCAGTGACTTCTTTTCAGGGGTCACTGCCCTGAATAAAGACAGTAGCGATGTTAAGCATCGAAAGTTGCTCATAGTAAGACAGGCTATGAGCCAACTATATGTGTAGTAACCGATGTTTGTAAATTATATTAAATGTAATGTGATATACAACTTTCCTTCTATTGCATAATTCTTCTCTGCAGTTCATAGCTCTATATCCACCTAATAACCGCCAGCTGATGAGTTGTGAGCTACTGTAATAACACCAGTGTTAGTCACACATGAAGCTCCAGTTAATGATAAACTGCAATAAAATGTCACGGTGCAGTCTTTCAGGAAAAGAGTTACATCTGTGGGTGTGTTCATTTGCGGTTTCAGAGGTCAATAATGCTAGTATTGTGCAATACTGGCTTCTTAAAGTGTGTCATTAGGTTAGTAATGTGTCAATGAGTATTTAACATTCACTCAATTGTCACAACTTTGGCAAAAGCAATAACGATGAACAGTTTGTCATGATAGACCTATACTACAGAATAAAATGATGATGATTGCTTTTAAGGAGGATGTGTTTCTATGAAGACGGAAAGGGAAAGATCTTTCGGTTTGGTTTCAACGTTCCTGTTCTGGACAGAGGAGAAAAGAGCTAAGTTTAAAAATGATCGTGGTTCCAGGCTTGAGAATCACAGCCCCGAAAGAAGGTTTTGGTATTACTGTAGGTTTTATTTACTCAGTTCAAGAAACAACCGGGCTCGTCAGCAACATTTAGCCTTTTTTTGGCATTTTAGTGCTTTATTGATAGTGCAGAGAGACAGAGATGAAATAGGGCAGAAAGGGGAATGACGTGCAGAGAACGACCACGTTCTGGATTGGAACCCGGGCCTGCTGTGAAGAGGACTGAGCCTCATGGGGACAGAAGATACACTGGTTGGCTGATAACACACAAATTAAAATGTATTTGGTCACATATTTAACTTATTAAGCAATGGTTATAATCACTGTACTGTATCACATTTATAATAGGTGTCATTTAAGAAAATGTTGATCACTTAATACATTGTTGTTTTGTTTTTTTTAATTTACTGTTATCCATCTGGTTGAAAATTACATTCATCCACTGAAGATTTTGCATCATTAACTCTAAATGCTGGCCTCATTCTTTGTGTTTGGCCTTCAGCCACCCCTGCTTACTTTTGTGAATGCAGCATAAAACAGAGAAATGTAATTCAAAACATCAGCAGTCCCTCCAGCCTTTTGGAGTTTGATTTGAGGAGACGGACTGAAATAAGTGGTAAATGCATTTGGGTGAAGGAGGTTGTATTAATTAGAGTTGCACAGCGGGCCAAGAACATCCTCTATTTTGCTTTGATGATTACACACACATCTCCATTTACATCAGTGAGGGAGGGAAATGTAATTAGAGGACCGAGAGTGCTAGGGAGAGGAGAAGGGTCCTGGTGGTGTTTTTGTTCTGTGTCTCCCGTTGTTGAGAATCAGTGCTGATGTTGCAAGTGATAAATTAAGTAGATGGATTTGCTCATGTCTGGCATCAGTGACAAGGAGTTGCACCATCAGTTTATAAACCGTTTATCCAATCTTCTGTTGATACACTCGGCTGTCACATCACAAGCCTACAATTTAACACATAAGTGTAACGTATAAATCTTTGAAGAAGGAAAAAATACTGTTTCAGTGCCTCAAGAAGGGCCTGATATGGCCCATAACTGACGTGGACAGCTGACATGGACATTTTTTTTCTTTTTATACTTAAATAGATATCTGAAACCACGGACACATTCTCGATTTTTAATATATTGGGCTTTGCGTGGACAGTCAGTTGGCACAGACCCTTACGCATGGCATTCTGTTATGCCGATGCAAAAAGGTTATATTGGGTTAGGGAGAAATTCTTCCTGTAAGAGTTAGATGGTCAGGAATGCAGTTAAGATGTAAAAAACAAGAACTGAAGAACGGTATAAAAACTGCTGTCGATCATGTCACAGGGAATGTTCTTGGGCACAGTCAAGGTCATTTTGAGAACAGCAAATGGTAAAGGGCGATAAGGTAAAGTCTGGGTCACTGTTGAAAGCAGTTACTGGACGAAATTCTGACGAAGGAAACGTCTGTAACTACCAAGTATACCGACTGTGTCCCGTTCGTCATATCAGTTTTAAAAGAATGTGAGACACACTTATACAAAAACTCAGTTATACCTGCTAGCACTCACAGAAAAAGTATTTTGATTGTAGGCCCTTGATTCAAAACCTCGCCAGGCCCAGCTCTTAAGGAGAGAAGGTGTTGGCTGTGGTCTCTGTGTATAAGATGAGAGGGCTACTACAGTAGTTGCTCATATATTGAAGCTAGCAGCCTGGGGGCCTGTTGGCTCAGCTGGGCTTCAGATTTTTTTGGCTAGCTTGTACCCGGCTGTGTCCTATCTGGATCTGAATACAAAAGTTTGTGTTCATGTATATTATTTGTTCGGAAACAAATGTTCATAATAAGTAATAATAACACACACATGAAGGTAGCTTTATTATGTCCAGATGCCCAGGTTTAATATACTAAACCCCTACATGGAAGGAGTCCCAATTTCTGTTGGCAAGTCAACCGGTTATGATAATCAAAGTGAGCTCCTTGTTGATCAAGCGTCACCTTTTTATACGCATATAGATAAAAATAAAATAAAAACATTGCGAGAAAGCAGCTGTTTGTTTTGTTTTCAATGCCAGCAGACTCTGTAGTGCTGCAGGCGTTTATCAAGGACATCTGACCTGCTTAGAGAGAATACAAGAGGAGGGAGGAGGAGGTGATGTGAGGAGGAGGGGTTGTTCGGACGGGTCAAATGGAAAACGGAAAGAATAGGACGGAGATATGCACTGGTTTTTAATCTGAGTCACATGGCAGATCTTCAAAAGACTGCCTCTCCTATAATGGCAGTACTAGAGCTTGTTGGCTGATTCATGTTGTAAAGCAGGTTAATAATATCTGTATCCATTTCATTCAAATGCAACGGCAGCAGAGGGTGGAGTAAAATTCCCTTGCCTGGGTGTGGGTCGAAGACGAGACGAGCAGTGTAGTCTTGCAGAATAAATAATCCACAAGTTTTATATCACTCATTGTGGTCTTGCAGTGCTATAGCTAAAAGGAGCCCGTTATTCAAAGAAGGCTTCACAACAGATGACTAACAGTCCATCCACATGTCCCCTTCCTTCCTACACGTTATTGGATGAGCACACCACATGTTTGCCCCACATGGTTTCACTCTCTTTCTGGAATAACATGGGTGTGGTTCTGAATTGTTCTATTTCTCAACTCTTTTTTTTTGAGGGTTTGGTGACGCAGAAATTCATGCTTCCACCCAAATGTTTATTTGTTGGTCAAATTTCAAATCTGACGGTTTTCAATCAGATTTGAAGTGGACTTTAAATCTCTGTGAAATATGTAGTGTTGTCGCAGAACTAAAAACACCTGAGAAGGGGGAAAAGACTGGCCAGGAAACCTGTAACACCTTTCTCTAGTGTGAAAGTTGAATACTGTATCATGGAGCTCCAAAAAAACAGCCTGGGAAGTGGATAAGGCCCTCCATTATAATTCTTCTACATTTGTGTTTGCCTGTTGGAAAACAATGATCCACCACTTTTGGCTCACCTGTTAATGTTTCTTATTGAAATGGATGGAGATGTCATGACCCTGAGTCTTGCTCTGTCCCCTTTTTCCCCAATCATCCAGCCGGACAAAGCTAGGACACTCCAAGCTATAGCCCGGCCCCTGCATCCTTTCTGGCAGGTCTCTGCAGGGATTTATCATTCCCACTGCAGGCACGGGGGATTTGACACTGTGTGTGTGTGTGTGTGTGTGTGTGTGTGTGTGTGTGTGTGTGTGTGTGTGTGTGTGTGTGTGTGTGTGTGTGTGTGTGTGTGTGTGTGTGTGTGTGTGTGTGTGTGTGTGTTAGACAGAGGGAGAGCAGGAGAGAGAGGGGAAGGGACAAGATAATGTGGCATGTGGCAGCCTTGGCTCAGCTGGTCAGGGAAGAGAGTAAGAGGCTGGAACAGATTCATCCCAAGGCTTGTTGCCCTACATGCCCACACACTGTGTTTTCATTTGCCTTATCTGAGGCAGTTTGGGGAGTTTAACAGTCACTGTCCTTTTTGCCTGGGAAACTGAGTCATCAGCCTTTGGGAAACGTTGTCGCTGCCTTATGATGATCTAAGGACCAATCATCACTAGCAGTGAGTGAGTGTATTTGTGTACATTTCCCAGGAGTCAGACTTTTGACAAGGGGATTTGCTTCTCTGAGATACCTTTTTAAGGCTAAATCGGCTTTGAATTTTTACTCTTATCTTCTTGTCTAAAAATAGCACCACATTGCTGGCTAAAAATAAATCTGATCTAAATGCACATGTGCAGATATCCCTGTCCCACTGCCTTTAGATAAAATATATAATATACTTTGTTGTTTTCTCTAAACGTCTAATCCGTAACTGGTCTCTTGTTTGTTTAATGTCTTTCTTCATTTTTTTAACATGGTTTCATTGCAGTAAGTAAAAGTAAGATATTACGCTAACACATCTTAAACATGCTGTTTTCTGCTTTTGCACCTCAGTTTACTTTTTTATTTTTTTAAATAAACCTGGTAATGTACACTGCACCTTGCTTGGACGACAACTCTTCTATCCTGATACAGAACACAAGGAAATATACTCAGTGATTTTACTATCGTGTATTATTGTGTTTTAAGCCAACCATGTACATTAAAAATTAGGATTTTGTCCATTTATTTATTTATTTAAGAAAGTGTTTCCACATTTTGTATCGACCACATTTTATGTAATTTTTTCAAGCTAGAAGACACAGAAGAAAATCAGCAAATGGCTCGATCACTGTATTAAAACCAAAATATGCAGTACTGCTTAAAGCTGCTGTTGAGAGTTTCAGCCGTTGGGATTCCAATGGCTGTTTTCCCAACGCTCTACGTGCTGTAGCTCCTCCCTCCGAACGACAGCTATGCGCATTCATGTCGCTACTAATCTGGCGCTTCATAATTTCATGTCAAAAATGGTTCAATGCGCTCAACGCACCTACGCAGCTAGTGTCCCACCCCCGATACAACAGCGATCATGTCCGCACAAAAACAACAACAACACGGCCAACAATTGTGCCAAAAGACAAATTAACAGCAACTGAACGGAACAAATAGCCTCAAAACAGCATTGCAGATTCACACAAACAGCAAGGGAGCAGCATACCAAACACATTTAGAGCAGCATTGTGTGCACGGCAGTACAAAATAAAGGCAAGTAGCCTACATTACCCTACCTGGCTGTGACGGGACCGTGGCTGGCGTAGATAAACACCGGTGCTTCGCTGTACTTTTCGTGAAAGTTCCCCGGACTTAGCCGATATGTTTCGGTTCATTATATGGAGGTGGTGGCTGCACACAACCGGGTGAGTTAACTAATGCTATCCGACCGGTGCTAACTTGGTTTATCGGCTAAAGCACAGCCGCACATATTCACTGACCAGGAAGCTCATTCTCCTGGCTCACTTTCCACACGTTTTCTAAACCCGAGCGGCTTCATACAGCAACAGCCGCCCGCAAATACATTTCCTACTCGGTGTTTCTCAGTCTCTGTGTACACACTGTCCTCCCACCGTGTTAGTTGTTGGTGTCCGGGGAATGGTAAATTGAGGGTTCGTTGCATAGATAGTATAGTATAGATAGTTTGTTGGTGAAGACATTGCTATTCGCTGTCCGCTGTAGTAGGGCCAAACAGTAGTGTCAGACTGCTAGGGTCGTGAACGCACACACAACTGACGCATCAACGTCGTTGCCAAGTGAACGGACAGTCCCACATCCAATAAGAACGGAGAATCTGAGCCTCGCCCTGATTGGTTAAAATTAACATGAGCGGTGGCAATTTTTGGGGGCAGCACACAGAGGCAGGGGGGAGCAAAGTGATGAAAAAATATTTTCATTCCACTTTACCTACATATAGCTGAATGGCTATTATGACAGTTTTGCCAAATATTACAGTGAAAAAATTATCAACTCTAGCTTTAAGCCAATGATGAAATGACAGCTTTTGGTTTTAGGTTGTTGTCAACGCTTTCTGACTTTGGAGCTTTCCAGGAGCTCAGCAGTCAGAAAAACGGTGACAGTCTGAGATAACCGAATCTGAACCGACCTATCAAACTAAAATCAGACTGGATGGCTGATCATATCAGAACGGTATACGGTGTTTTCATTATTCCTGTAGCCTACATTTGCCAGCCACTTAAAAAACACATAATGATATTATCCACTCACTTACTGTATATTTACAATACCGATTGAATAACAAGAAAGGACTTCATTAGATATTTGCAACATTAGTACTTTGCAAATTATCATTTGCCTATTAGGTGCATCAGCGGCTGCAAGGTTTGCTCTCTGGAAAGGAGGCTGAGGAGACCTATTTCCAATATCATTACGAGTCATTTGTGTATTATCTTTCTGTGCTTGTGCATCTCGTTAAAGAATGCATGCACCCCCTCCGACTCTTTCATCTCTTGGGGGTAATTGTAATTGTGTTGCTAGTTCAGTGCTGGGAAAATGGCCTCTCCAACAGTAACTCATTAATTCACTATAGATTCTGCCCCACAACATGCCTATTGTAGCAAAGTCCTCAGAAGGCTCGGGAATGCAATTGAGTGGGCTTGGCCTCTTGTTTTATGGCACCATGTGAATCTGCAGACTGTGAGTTGTGGCACACAGTTGCGTAGTTAGAGAAACATATTGTGCAACTTGAAATTTGAAAGGCATTATGTTGTTTACTTCTGTGTCAAATATTCCAACTGCCTGCTCCAAGTTCATGTTGCAACATTCCAGTGCTGCTGCTCTTATCACTCTAATCGTGTCAGTCTTAACTGTTACATTGTGGCGGACTTTCTACATTTTTCCTTGCTGGTACAAGCTAATTTTGTTTAGTGTGTCTTCATGCATGTGTTTATGTGTGTGTTTGTGTCTGTGTTCATGTGTGTATTTGTGTATGCACTGCACATACCTGTTTGCCCATGTAGTACAGTGAGTTTCACCCTTGTCAAACCCAACCTTGTGGGAAAGCAACATTAACAAACCCCAAGAATACCAGTGCTTTGGTTTCTCAGCATTACAACACGTACACTTCTACACCCTATAAACCCTGCGCTGCTTGTCTTTTGTCTTTTAACCACCTCTTTTTCGCTCACTTAGTTTATAGTATGTTGCATAAAAACATCAATGGTGTAGCCTTTTTTTCATTTGCCTTCACGGTTAAACGTAACTCTGGCTATGTTGAAACCTGATTCAGATTATAATTTTTTTTAACAAAGTTCATTTTGCCTAATTTTTGCACAAGGTTTTGGGTTATTGCTTGGTTACACTTCTGGTGAGATTTCTGTGTGGCTAGTTAATTGATTTAATCATAGCTTAGCATAGCTTAGTTAATCATAGATAGATAATAACACTGTGCCAACACTGAAATTTGTATAAGCCACATGAACAGTAATAACTGTTATTATAATTGCCAGACCATTAATCTTCTCTTCACAGTCACTGATACGTGTGTATTTTGTTTCTCTGATTATTAAAATGCCCTTGTCAAGTCACTGATATTATCACATATTCAGTTGTTGTGTTGCTTGCCATTGTAAGTGAGACCAAATAAAAAGATCCCCAGTGTGAAGCGAGGCAAAGGTGAGGGAAAGCGTTTGGAATGAGACAGAAGCAGAGTGAGAAAGTTGGGCTTGTCTGCTTATCTGCACATTCCTGTCCAGTGGGTGTATGTGTGGGATAGGAGGTGTAGGGTGGGAATACTGATAGTTGTGTGTAAGCTCATTGGTTCAATCCAAAGACTTGAGTGCTGGATCTGGTTATCATTCCCAATGCCTTGGCTTTTACAGCTTGGTTTCCATAGACACAAAAACAAAGCGTGTGTGAGAGTGTGTGTGTGTGTGTGTGTGTGTGTGTGTGCGCCCATGCCTAGATACAGTCAACCATAAACAAATAAGAAAAACAAAAGTCTATCACATAGGTGTCCTTGTAGCTTTCAGTGCTTTCCCCCATCATATGCACTCCCTCATATCAGCCCACAATGTGTTCTACCGATACAAGTGTATGAGAGAAGGTATTAAAAGCTTGTTAGATATATCAGTCAGGCTCTCCTCAAGAAGCGCTTTTCCTCCTAGACTTTCTTATCAATGAGGACCCCGACCAGTGGGATCCTGTTTCAGGTTTTTGAATTGAAAAGGTGCACTATGTAACTTTGGGTGTGTCAAAGAAGTGAACATTTTCTAAGATATACTCTCAAAACTGAATAAACTACTCGTTTCCACCGAGTAGAGCGGGTCGGATCGGAGCGGTTCTGTCCGGGTAGTTTGGCTTTTCATTTGCCAAAAGTTGGGTAGGGTACGGATTAAGCGCACCTAACCGCTCTGAGCCGCTCCAAATCTCAGTACTCCTCCGTAGGGGTACTAGCCGCCTGAAAGGGTGCCTAAAAGGCGGAGCTATACACTGCCGTCATTTGATTGGTCGAAAGAATCATTTCCGCCATGTGTAGTCATCTCGGCAAGAGTGAAGATAGTCTTGTGTTTTGGCGAAAATGTGAGCACAGCTCTGTTTATTGTGTGGTGTTTTTCCCCGTCAATAAATTAATCAGTTGGTTACACTGTGTCCCATAGTCACGTAGCTGCCGCAGCCAGCGCTGTTCGCTCACTGTCTCTATGAGTTGCGCCGAGCCGTCTCTGTGTGTTTACGCCATAGATAGTAGTAAATACACGCTCATAACAACACGGGGGGAATAAATAAAGAAGCGGCTGGTTTGAATCATTTCCGCCGTTTGTAGTCACCTCGGCTAGAGTGAAGAGAGTTTTGGCGTAAATGTGAGCGCGGCACTGTTTATTGTGTGGTGTTTTTCCTCGTCATTAAATGAATCAGTTGGCTACACTGTGTCCCACTGCTACGATGTCACGTAGCTGCCGCAGCCAGCGCTGTTCGCTCACTGTCTCTATCAGTTGCACCGAGCCGTCTCTGTGCTCACAACACGGGGGGAATAAATAAAGAAGCGGCTGGTTTGACCAAGCAAAAACAAGAGACCGCTGGCTTGACCACAGTTGTTCCACAGCCGATAGTTTGACCCACATTCTGGCGGCGGCTATCGCAGTCCAGCCTAAACCCCGCCCTACCAGTAAGGGTAGGGTCGGCGGTGAAAACAACACCGAGATTCTTAAAAGTGAGCTGTCCCGCTCTGAGCTGCTCTGATCCGACCCGCTCTACTCGGTGGAAACGAGGCAAAACTTTCCTCTCAGGAAAATTGGATTCCTGTAACACTGTTTGGAGTTAAAAAAAGCTACCTGACAAGTTACTATAGCAATGTTGCTTGTCACAGCAGCAAGGCCCACAGTTGTGTTTACAAACATATTTTAGATTTATGTTTGGTTCCAGGTGCCTCAAACATTTTTTGTTTTGTTTTTTGATGATGATATAATTGTTAAATACTAAGAATGACATGTAGAGTCATTATGTTTTGTGAATTAACTGCAGACTCTACACATGTAAACAGATCCCTCAACCCTGAAACTGCATAGTGCACCTTTTTAAGGATACCATTAATAGATTTGCAAGGTGACTTATAGCAGTAAGTAGAAACTTTTCATGGATTGATATTTGTTAATGTGATTGTGCAGCAGTTCTGCCTTGGCCCTTTAACACACCCACCTCTACCTGCTGTCATGGAGCTTATTTGATAGTTTGAAGTATGATAGAAAGTAACCCACTACTTGAACTTATACCAACAAGAAGGAAAGTGTAAAGAGTGCAGTCAGAATCCCACCAGAAGTGACCACTGTCCTCTGTGACCTCAACACTCTGCATGTCTCTCTAGGCAGAATACCATTGGTGTGGTTGAGCTCCGATGACTTTGCTGCTGGATAAGCTATACATATTAGATGCTGGTCTAGCCTAGCTGCGTGTCTGGGTCAGTGGATAGCAGTGAACAACCCACTGCACATCAGCTCCTCTTTAGAGCTGCACTCTGGTCCGTTAACATAAACAGAGCCTGCTGCACTTTATAAAAGTGCAAATACATTTGCTTATGAAATGGATTTTACACTTTATATTAAAATACAAAACAACTTATCAATATATGCAACCTAATAATAGTCCACCTGTTGTCTCACATTAAATCAATGGGCTCCTCTTAGTCAACCCTGTTAAAAATAAAAGATACCTGGAATTGTCAGTGGGATCTGACTTGTCTTTGGAGTCTGTTTTCATGATATGTACAGTATCTCACAAAAGTGAGTACACCCCTCACATTTCTTCACATTTTTCTTTATATCTTTCCATGGGACAACACTGAATAAATGACACTTTAATACAATGTAAAGTAGTCAGTGTACAGCTTGTATAACAGTGAAAATTTACTGTCCCCTCAAAATAACTCGACACACAACCATTAATGTCTAAACTGCTGGCAACAAAAGTGAGTACACCCCTTAGAAAAAATTTACAAATTGGGCCCAAAGTGTAAATATTTTGTGTGGCCACCATTATTTTCCAGCACTGCCTTAACCTTCTTGGGCATGTAGTTCACTAGAGCTTCACAGGTTGCAACTGGAACCCTCTTCCACCCATTTATGACAGCATCACAGAGCTGGTGGATATTAAAGACCTTGCGTTCCTCCACCTTCCATTTGAGGATGCCCCAAAGATGCTCAATAGGGTTTAGGTCTGGAGACATGCTTGGCCAGGCCATAACCTTTACCCTCAGCTTTTTTAGCAAGCCACTGGTCGTCTTGGAGGTGTGTTTGGGGTCGTTATCATGTTGCAATACCACCCTGCGGCCCAGTTTACGAAGGTTGAGTGCACATGGTCAGCGTCGTACACAGAGGTTGGCTTTGGAAAATAGACGTATGAGTGCTGCCAGCATTGCTGAAGGGCTTGAAGGGGTGGGGGGTCAACCTGTCAGTGCTCAGACCATACGCCGCACTCTGCATCATACTGGTCTGCATGGTTGTCATCCCAGAAGGAAGCCTATTCTAAAGATGATGCACAAGAAACCCCACAAAAAGTTTGCTGAAGACAAACAGACTACGGACATGGATTACTGCAACCATGTCCTGTGGTCTGATGAGACCAAAATACATTTATTTGGTTCAGATGGTGTTAAGAGTGTGGAGCGGCAACCAGGTGAGGAGTACAAAGACAAGTGTGTCTTGCCTAGAGTCAAGCATGGTGGTTGGAGTGTCATGGTCTGGGGCTGCATGAGTGCTGCCAGCACTGGGGATCTACAGTTCATTGAATTCTAACATGTACTGTGACATACTGAAGCAGAGCATGATCCCCTCCCTTCATAAACTGGGCCGCAGGGCAGTACTGCAACATGATAACGACCCCAAACACCCCTCCGAACGACCACTGGCTTGTTAAAGAAGCTGAGGGTAAAGGTTATGGACTGGCCAAGCATGTCTCCAGTCTTAAACCCTATTGAGCATCTTTGGGGCATCCTAAAACGGGAGATGGAGGAGCGCAAGGACTCTAATATCCACCAGCTCCTTGATGTCGTCATGAATGGGTAGAAGAGGGTTCCAGTTGCAACCTGTGAAGCTCTAGTGAACTACATGCCCAAGAGGGTTAAGGCAGTGCTAGAAAATAATGATGGCAAAACAAAATATTGACACTTTGGGCCCAATTTGGACATTTTTTCTTAGGGGTGTACTCACTTTTGTTGCCAGCAGTTTAGACATTAATGGCTGTGTGTCGAGTTATTTTGAGGGGACAGTAAATTTACACTGTTATACAAGCTGTACACTGACTACTTGACATTGTATCAAAGTGTCATTTATTCAGTGTTGTCGCATGGAAAGATATAATGAAATATTTGAAGAAATGTTAGGGGTGTACTCACTTTTGTGAGATACTGTATATCTGTGTTCTCAGTTCTGCATCTTGCTATTCGTCTGTCCATCCATCTATTCATCTTTCTATCCATTTCACTGTTTGCTTTCATGAGACAGCAGCAGTAGACTTCAGCGAGAAGCATGGCTCAGATTAACGTTTTAATCCAAAAGCCTGGATTATAGGTTTTGTATTTTATTCCTACCCTCACTATTCTAGCAGTGACTGTGTGTCACATAGTTTTCAGTCGGAGGTGTGTGTTTGTGTTTATGTTGGATGTTATGTTGGTCCTGATGGAGGGTTGTTCTCTGGTAGCTGTGTGATATAGAAGAGCTGCTGTTTGAGACTAATTAACTCAAGCAGATTTGAGCATGTCAGCACAGTAGTACATCATTACTGTCTGAGGCTCTGCATCATCATCACCATCATCATCATCGTCATCTGCCTATTGGCTACTTGCCCTCATCTGCACACTTGCAGCCCTCCCCCATCACAGTAACAACCTGCCCTAAAAATGGCTTTTGCTGAATGTGTCTGTCATACTGAATGTGCCAGTAGTTATATATATTATATCATTTAAAAAAAGTGCACCATTTGCACTTCATAGGCAGCCTAGTATGCACTGATCTTGAAGACAGAATTTAAAAGTATACATCAGTGGCTATGATGATGCATGTGTTTGCTGTTGAGTGCCTAGCCTCCAGAACGTGTGTGTGTGTGTGTGTGTGGCTCTAATTATGTGTTATTCAAGTGAACTGCTGCCCCACTCTTTCCTTTGGGTCCATTAAGAGGGGAGATACGGTTACTATGGATACAATTGCCCCAGTGACGGGAAGAGCTGCTGGCACAACAGTGTGGTGGTTTCATTGGAGGTGCCAATCTAAATGTTGATCCTTAATTGTTAGCCTCACCTTTTCCTCGTCCTTTAATAAATGCTCCTACCCAACTTCTGTGACTGTTATTTCCCTCTCTGAGGTACACAATAATAACATGGCCCTGTATTTATTTGTGTGATTTTAAGGCAAAATTTGTCTACCTTTTTTATATAGATACATAGGCCTATTTGTAGTTCCCGTTGTAGGCCCGTGTGTGTGTGTGTGTGTGTGTGTGTGTGTGTGTGTGTGTGTGTGTGTGTGTGTGTGTGTGTGTTTACAGTAGTTCCTGATAGTCATGAAGGAAAGGAACTCAAGACCTTTGACCGTGTTGCCATATTTGAATAAAAACCTGAATGGACCGCTTGCCTTTCTATACGTGGAGTAAGACTCCCTTTAGGTGGCGGCTGGTAAACTGAGCAGAGGAGGGATTTTCAGTGTGCACGGGGATTTGTCTGGAAGCTGCAGCGTTTTCCTGCAAACAGGAAGTGGAGTGTTTTCCTGTGGGTGCTGCGGCTGCTCTTGCTCACATCCTGCCTTGGGCGCTATCAGAGAAGAGCAGGCACACTGACCTAAAGCTTTGTCACCATTTCTACCTTATACGGTTTGTCATCTAGACACTTGGTGCTGCTTATCCCCATTGCTCAGTCAGTATTTCTCTCCATACCTCAATGATCAATTGTTCTCTCTCTCAAAGACTGGAATGTCAGTCTTCACCTTTTTTTCTTCTCCCACATTTTTAAGTGTTTTTCTGTCCAAAAAAACTGCATCTTAAGACTCTGTTTTTTGATACGCCCCGACTGTATGAAGCATTCCTGTGGTCAGGATGAAGGGAAGTTGGATGAAGGGAGGCGGTGAGTAATAGGCTCCTGGTCTGACTCTGGACAACGGTTTCACTTGTGTAGCACTGATAAAGAACTAATGTCTGTGCTTCGTCTAAACCCTCCTCTCTGCTCACAACATTACTCATTAGATGACCTGACTGTCACCTGCTGCTTTGGCAAGTTCCTTCTCAAGTAGTTTTTATGGTACTAGTCTCTTTGCTTAAGTCAATGCGCCGGACCTTGGTATGTGTGACTCAGTTCCATCTGTTTATGGCAGTTTCTGGCTCATTGCTTCTGTTTCCCAAAAGTTAAGTGATGCCCGTCTCTTTTCATTTTGCTTGCTGAATGATAGCAAACTGATTCTTAATAAGTTGATAGTGTGCACTTACTATTTGTAGCTTGTATGTGAATGTGGCTGCTTTTGATGACTATAGAGACTTATAGGTACCGGTATGTGTTGAACACTTGCATGCCAGACCTGACCCTATTTATCCTAGCTTTCTGCAGCAGTTTATTATTGTCCGTGTCATCACTAATTTTTCCAGGCAGTCCATCAGTATGTCCCAAATAACTGTATTAGACTTTGCCTTTGAAGAGCCTGAGCAAGTTGTTATCAGCTGTACTTGACTGTGTGTTATGGGGCCAGGCAGGGCCTCGGCCTGAACAAAGATGCCCTGTAGAGTGTGTGTGTGTGTGTGTGTGTGTGTGTGTGTGTGTGTGTGTGTGTGTGTGTGTGTGTGTGTGTGTGTGTGTGTGTGTGTGTGTGTGTGTGTGTGTGTGTGTGTGTGTGTGTGTGTGTGTGTGTGTGTGTGTGTGTGTGTGTGTGTGTGTGTGTGTGTGTGTGTGTGTGTGTGAGAGAACATGTATGTGTGATTGGTGGCTGCTCTTTGTTTGCCAGCCCTGGGCCTTGCTGGCCATGGCTCAAGCCTGACTAATATGGATGTAAAAATACACTAGGCTGCCGTCAGTTTGTGCAACATCAAGCACACCATTGTTCCACACAACTCTGTGACTTCAAAGATAAACCCCATCCTTTGTTTCCATCAGAACTTTTTATTATTATTGTATTCCAGAAAATGAGACACCAGTATGTGCTCTGTGATCTTTGTTTTTGCATGACCTACAATGTTCCTGTAACCATTATCAAAATACAGAAGATAATCAAATACTGATTGGACGTGGAGCTGCAGCTAGTATTTCCACAAATATTTTTTTTTTTTGTTTTATAAAAGATGAGACTACATCTGCCTGTCTCACCCACACACCATTTTAATTAGATGTTGATATTAACTCGGTTAAAATGAATAGTTTTTTTAATTTCTCATATCTCAGTCAAAGTAAAGACTTGGGCTCTGTCTGTTTTCTAGCCTGCAGTGCTTATACCTCACACTTAATCAGCCATCCTGTAAATCATCACTTGTCATTGCCATGAGTAATTACTGTAATAATCTCATCGGAGAGAGATGGATCCTTATTCCCAGTGGAGTAAATACTCTTAGAGACAGTTTGTCTCCTCAACCATCTTGGCTGTCACCAGTTTACCAGATGTGTTTGTAAATTATTATCAGACCTCAGTCATGTCTTCCAAGTCACAAAATTAAGTTTAAGCAATCATTTTCAGCCCTTTGAATGTGATGGGAAGTCGACTCCCATGCAGCAGTATGCACAATATATTAATAATATTAAATTTGACAAAAAAAAAATCACTCTTTCTTTAAAGGCCAGGACACACCGGCCCGATAATCGCCGTCGTAGAGTCGGGAGGGGGCGGGGACACGAATCTGTTTGGTGTGTGCCGTGAAATCTGTCGTCGTAGATGTTGTCGGGCTTCTTTTGCGGCGGACAGTCTTTCAGTTGGAGCAATTTGATTTGTGGAGGGCTAGCGAATCAGTGAAGCCCGGAAGTGAGGCGGGTAGCACAAACAGCTAACAACAGTTAGCCATCGTTTTAATGTGTTTGTTCGTTTCGTTTTGCGAGTACTCACATGCATCAACCCTTGTTGACTGCTCGACACCATGCTCGACACTCTCTGCTAAAAATGGTGCTCTTTATGGTCCATAAATATAAATACGTATTTCTATCTATGTTTATGGTCTAGAGAGCCGTCCCATCATTTCCGGCTTCCGTATTTTTTCGGGCCACAATACAGATTAGCGCCGCCTGCTGTTATGGAGACATTACGTCCCGCGCAAGCGCAGAGCGTACGGAAAGTCAGCAGTCGGTTTGGTGTGTTCTTTGCACTTTTTCGGCCGCGACGGGAAGACTTGAGCTCCCTGAATCGGCAGTCTCCATTTTCGGGTAGTCGGACTGGTGTGTCCTGGCCTTAATACAGCGCGACCCACTGAAATTAAATTGAAGGCAGGCTATCAATCTGTTATTGATATGACTCACACGCTTGACCTTAAGACCTCTTACTCAGGGCAGCATGGCTACGCTCCCTCATGGCTTATACACTCACACACACTGTAAGCCCTCCCAAGACTTACGGTCAGTGTGTGTGGGTGTGTAAGACTTCACTGTTTTTAGACGGCTTAGATTTGGTGGAGCAAAATAGGATTTACACAAAAGGTTTACAACAAGTATTTTTTTTTCACTCTACGCTTGCTTTTCAAGACAGAGGTAGTTCAATGGTTAGCAGTGTTGTGCATGTGAGTTATAGAAATAGATAAAAAGGAACACATTATTTAATATGTCATCCCCTTCAGTTTTATGTACCTGTCCATTGGTAATATATGTATGTTCTATAAGCATAGCACAGCCTTGCTCTCCTCCTCCCTGCCTATCTGTGCAGCCCACAGTTCAAGGACAAGGCCACCTGCCTGCCTGACCGCCTGGTCACATGGGCCCACTATTACTTGTTGTTTCTCATGGAGTAGCCCCCCTCTGTCTGCCTGGAACTGTTGGATGAATGAATGGATGAACGGATGGATGAATATATCACAAAACGCTTTGGAGGAATGGATGTGTTTGGGAATGTCAGGGGGAGCCGTGCTTTTAAATGGGTCAGGTCCCTTCACACAATAGTGGCGTTACTGTGGGAGTCGTAAGGGGCAGACAGGAGAGGGGGGCACAGATAGAGCAGGGGAACACCCAAGCTCTCTCTGCCAATTATGGACATAAATAACATCCACACAGAGCGGCCATGGAAATCAGGGTCAAAGGGTTAAATGTGTATATTTTTCGAGGTTCAAGCCAACAGGACTGAAAGGAAAAAACACTGCTATAAACACACAGTCACTGCTAGATTAACAAATATGAGAAGACCTATAGTAAGTGCATCATAGGTTGGTGTGTCTACTTGGCCAGAGACCCCAAAACTTAATTGTGGGATTCAGACCAAAAGTGAACTGTGAAAAAACAGTGAATGGGATTCCACATGTTGGACGGCTCTACCTTTGGGTTTTACAAGAGAGCTCGATACTCAGGTATTGATATTACATTTGTATATTGCTTCTTGTTTTTATTCCCAAATATAGTTTGCGTAGTTTATTGTCTGTGAAGATAACGGAATACAGCAACAGATCCCACTTAAAGAAAACGGAAGCAGGAAATGTTTGACATTTTTTCTTTGACAATTATTCAAATGAATGAATGAAATACTGAAAAACAGCTAGCCATTACTGTTTTTTTTCATAACTTGTTTCAAAAGTCATAAACCTCTTTATTTTTATGGTTATTTTTTTAATCATTTGTAAACAAATCTTAGAAATCTGTGTTCCATTCGTCATGTCTTTTCCCGAACAAACCTAGAGTATTGTGGGTCAATACACACCACAAACAGGCTCATTATCAGCATGCTCTTGGTCTGTGTCCTGAATGATCACTGGCAGTATATATTACGGTGTGAACCTCCTGTGAACTGTATGGTTAAGGAAGGTGATGACAGTTATGATCATGATAATGTGTAGGACTATGATGAGGGAGATGCTTTGAGGATTAGGTGATGATTGAAGGGTGAGGGAGACAGATTATCACGATGAAAGGGTGGATAGGCGACGTGGCCTGTTATTTTAGAAAGCTGATAATAGGAGTGATCGTAGTGGAGCATCATGCTGCCACGTGTGTGCTGGTGTTTATGTATTTTACTTCCCCCCTGTCTGTCTGTCTGTCTGTCTGTCACATTGGACTGTGCTCAGCACTCTGCCACAGACAGCCCTGCAGCCAGGCACACTGACTGGACAGCAGTGATGCTTCATCAGCTGGAGGGAAACAGAGTAAAGCTGTAATTTAAAACTGAGGGTAGCAAAGCACTCTGGGAGTTACAAATAGAGGACTGTCTGATAGTAGTAACACACTATCACAATCCTCAGTGCTTCTTGTGGGAAACCAGTTAGGGGTGTAAGTAACGAAAAATCGATATAGATCGATGTATTTGATTGGCCAAATATTAAATTGCATTGATGCAATGCGCCCAAACATCTATGCATAAGGCCTGGCCGACTTTCATAAATATGCTTTTATTTTGACAATCTCTTTGTACGTCTGGGTGTGTGACATTATTTCCGCTAAAATAATGCATTGGTGTTTTCATTTAAATATCTAAAAGAGCTCGGCAATAAAATGGTAAAAACATATTTTAGTGTTTGTTTTTCGTTAGTTTAATGTAACAACAGATTGTGTTAAATGGGCATAATATCCACTCATATCGATCGCAGGCCACTAAATCTAATCCAATCAAAGTCTTATCATGGCAGACTGTGTGATATCGCCAAATATCATATTGTTGTCCAAATTAATCGATCAAATAACGTATCTTGATGAAACCACTAGCGATGTACACCCCTAGAACCTAGTTATGATAAATCAAAGTACAATACTGACAGGCTGGAAGACACATAAACAAAATAAAAAAAGAGAACCTAATACTAAAAGATGAGTCGTGGTGCATAAAGTGAAACCTGCATGAAGTAATGAGTGAAAGCAAAAAGATGCCCCCCTCAGCATCAGTTTAATCCAGTGTGGCGGTCATTGGAGCAGCTCAAATCCCTTCATTTGCTTCAGCTCCCCCAGGTGACCCAGCCTGGAATAGTATAGGAGTGTTCAGTCGGCCTTCTGAACCTCAGTCAGTGTCTGCCAGGCTGTTTACTCACGTTGCTGCTGTCATTCATAATCTTTACACATGTAGAGTTTGAGCACTCCAGGACCTAGCTATGCAAATGAGAAATCACCAGTCTACCTTGCTTGCTGGTAGCCAAACAACTCTCTTGTTAACTGAAACTGAGCAGGATACGGAAACACTATGTGTGTGCGGTGTCATTGAAAGCTTTCTATAATGAATGTTTTGTTTGCAGAATGTTTGCACAGTCAGTGACATTTTGTGTGTGTGTGCGTAATTTAAGGAGGTCTTTCACGAGGCACACGTAAATATTGTCTATGGCTCTCATTGGTGGAATCATGTTCGGACCTGTTTTGAAATTATGAAACGCCTTCCAAGCGAGTTAAGATAAGTAAGAAATACACATACAGTTTTATCATGCAAAGTCACACGATGCATTTTGGTGTGCACTTGCTTATTTTTTTTTCTTTACAACTTCTAAGAGAAGTGTTGAGTTAACAGATGTTAGTCTCTTACTTTCATGTATGTGAAAAGGAACGCACGAGACGATTTAATATAAGGCATTGCAATATAATACCACCCCTAACTTTTGCCTAAAAATGACCATGGAGCTATCTCAAAACCTTACAGGCTCCAAATGAACACCAATGGAACATTATGAGCTCCACAAAGACTGTATTTGTTGCAGGATTATTTGTGGATGGATTTAGAGCATTTGGATAATACATATATGTACCTAATAATACATTGGTCTCAAGATACTGATCCTTTCCCTCTTGTGTTGCAGAGTGCAGCGATGGAGGAAACGGTCATATGGGAACAGCACACAGTGACACTTCACAGGGTAAGTGTTTACAACTCTTTAATCACACTACTCTCCCCTTTCTTCTCTTGTTACTTGTCTGGAATCCTACTCCCCTACTGTTGTATGTCTTCTTCTGTGTTCTTCACTTTTCTTCTTGTTCCTCTTGCCATTACATCTCTGGCTCTGTGCACTGGGCCAGCTGCAGCAGCAGGATGTGTGACACTGAAACAATAGTCAGGGATTCCAGATGGCAGGAAACAAGGCAAAGGAAGACAGAAATCAGCGTCCACTTCCTTACTACTTCATTTCACTTCCTTCCTGTTGGGCGACACACTCTTTCTCCTTAACACACACAACTCCAGGGATCCAAGGGATGAGAAGACGTTTACTCCATGTGCTTGTTGTCCTGCGGAAAAGTCACACGTATATCATGATAGATTATATACAACTGATGGGCACACTTATCAGATCAATCAAACGATTTCAATTCAAAAAGCCATATTCCCACCAGAGATAGCTGATACATTAATAAACGCGTTGTCTTTCATGTTGAAATTCTGAATGCACTTTCGCCTTGTGACGGTAAACTGTAGTTAATTGGTGCTGTTGTGCCATGGGATTGCACAGAGCACCTGTCTAGACTGGCCTGCTTGCTGTAATCTAATTAGTAGCGGCTTTATTGAGGCTGAAGGAGCAGCCCAGTGTGGCCTGCGGTTCTCAGTCTCTGTCGGCTCTCTCTAGTGTTGTTGTGGGTTGTAAGATTTGCCTTTTACATCACTTGCTCCCATGGCGCTGGCTTTTGCGTAAAATACAGCAGTCCTCAAAACCTCCTGAGAAAAATAAAATGATCTAAACAACTTGCAAATGCACAATTTTATTCTCATCTACAGTTTATTTACCGGTCTTTTAAAGCCCTCTTTCATTGCACATACTATTTCACTTAAATAACAGCTTTACTGGTTATTAGCATACAGATACCATATAAGGCTGCTTTTTATTTACACCCAAGCTAAGGCCAGGTCTAATGTATCTTCTGTTCAAGCCACTCAGTGTTGTGTGTGTGTTTCTGTGTGTCTAGGCCCCAGGTTTTGGCTTTGGTATTGCCATCTCAGGCGGACGAGACAACCCTCACTTCCAGAGTGGGGAGACGTCCATTGTGATATCTGATGTGCTTAAAGGAGGTCCTGCGGAGAATCTGCTTCAGTAAGTATCTG
This sequence comes from Hyperoplus immaculatus, assembly GCA_949357725.1. NCBI lineage: Eukaryota > Metazoa > Chordata > Actinopteri > Uranoscopiformes > Ammodytidae > Hyperoplus > Hyperoplus immaculatus. The sequence continues at coordinate 16,007,216 of OX442349.1, read as the reverse complement.
AACGTTGTTGTCATCCATTGTTTGTGTCTAAATAATCTTTTTCTGTATGTAAATATTTACTCAAGAAATAATTGTTGACCCCAGAGTTAGCTAAAGTTAGCTCTGTCTCTCTCTAAGACAATGTCCACCATCCTTGTATGAATTGGATAGATTCACATATATCTCTACAGTTAGACTTTGCTGATGTTTATTTTTGTTGTGTGATGGTTTCAGAGAAAATGATCGAGTGGTGATGGTCAACGCGGTCTCTATGGACAATGTAGAACATGCCTACGCCGTGCAGCAGCTCCGGAAAAGTGGCAAAAATGCAAAGATAGTAAGTTTAACACTGAAGATAATTTGTGTTTAGATTATTCCAGTCACAGTGACCCATGATGGTACAGAGCATGACTGGGCATCGACTCAATTCTAATCACTGTCTTACAGAATGTTTCCTGCAACTTTAAAGGTGCACTATGCAGTTTTTGAGGAGGCTTAGTTAGTTTACGAAACATATTTTCCTGTGAGAAAATGTTTGTTCAGTTATGAGAATATACCTTTGAAAAATGTTCACTTCTCTGACACACTCAAAGTTACATAGTGCACCTTTAATGACACTGTCATGTTTTAGCCTTAGCCCCCTATAATAAATGCCTCTCTTTAACACTGAAAATCCTGTCTATTCCCAAAGACTATTCGTCGGAAAAGGAAAGTGCAGCTGCCCGTCTCGCGGCCAGGGGACAGGGAGACGATGTCGGAGCACGAGGAAGAGGACAGTGATGAGGAAGAGGAGGGCTTCGAGCACCACAGTGGGCGTGGAGGTGGTGGAGGTCCCAGTGCCTATGAGGGGGCCAGCGGGGGCACAGACACTGGCAGGCGTCGTGAGCGCAGCAGCAGCGGCAAGCGGGAACACAGTGCCTCGCGCGAGAGGAGCGTCTCACCGCGCTCCGTCACCCGATCACAGTCCTCCTCTGCTCAGCCCAGGCCCGCCAAGGTCACCCTGGTCAAGTCACGCAAAAATGAAGGTAGGCCAAACAAACACGATGTCCAAAGCACTTTTAAAAAGTTTGACCGTGCATATTGTTATTACTTAAAGGTGTAAGTAAGCGATTTTTTTAATATACTTGTTAAATCGCTCTAATTTCATACAGTGATCACTTATATAGTGTGCGCGTTTCATGAAGCGGATCTCTCGGTCACTCGCTCTGCATGTAATCAGCAAATAAACTTTTCGGGGATCCCACTACTGATAACCAATCAGAAGAGAGAACGCTACAAACCGGCACCCGTCTCACTGCCGGTGCACGTGCAGAGCGACAGATGGGTGAATGTGTATGCCTACAATGGCGGTGCAAAAATCCTTCCCAATGTCTGTTTTGATGGTTTTTATCATGTTTTATCACACTTATGGATCTGAGATGATGCTAGATAACTCACTGCTTGAAGACCGCAGTGCATTAATGTGGTGACGTGGGGACGAGGGAGGGGACTGCTAACTGCAGTCACTGATAGGAAGTTAGCTAAACTGACCATTCAGCTTACTGAACCGTTAAAGGTGCTACGAGGAACTTTTAAAATATTTCCGTAACGGTCAAATTTTTCCTCCTGATGATCATGAATTACATGTAACCGCAAACGAGAACATCAGTGAATACTAAAAAGAAAGAATACTATTTTTCTATTGTTTTTCTTTTCTTTGCTCACTCAGGAACAACAGCCAGCGTAGTAAAAATACCTACCGCTTTTGTCAAAGGGGGTGCAAGAATTAACAGACTGAAAGTTCCTCGGCGCACCTTTAACACATTCAGGACTTTCTCAACTTTACTGGTTCTTCTCACGGTAAAGATCAGTCAATATATTTAATGTTTTAATATTCCCGCTAATGTGACTTTGTGTATCCACTCTGAAAGCAGAATACGGACTGCGGTTGGCCAGCCACATCTTTGTGAAAGACATCTCTCCAGAGAGCCTTGCTGCCAGAGATGGAAACATCCAAGAGGGAGATGTTGTACTTAAGGTGAGAGAAAAGAGAGTAGTGTGTGTGGAGGCCCATGAGTAAGACATTTACAATAGTGTGAAACACAGAAAAAAAAACGATTAAATTGATTATTAGAATAACCGTAAGAGAGACAAATGTTTTAAAGAAATGCTTTTATATAATTACGTTAACAAGAGTTGGATGGTGAAAGAAAAGAGAGTATCAGGTTTGCTTTTTCCCTGAAAACTCTGACTAGTCTTGTGTAGAAAGTGGCTCAGAGAGCGAGGTCCCAGTTCATTAGTATGCAGTGACACGCACCAGCAGGAATACCACACATTCCATTATTCCTTTGAATTTTTATCCCCTCAAACTTTGAGGCGGGAAAAAAAGATCCTCCTTCACAGTAAGGAGACGCGTCCCAAATCCAATTTACTGTATCAATTGTTCGGAAAGGGAGGCCCAGACATTTTCGTAGTTGTGATGACAAAGACGAATAGAACATAGATATTTGAATAGAAATGCTAAATGCTTTTTCTGTATACAATATATGTGATACAATACAACTTCTGGAGACTCATAATTATAGTATACATTTTGAAACTTGTTTACAGCCTCCTCTACTTCTTCTATTTAAGACATAATTGTTGTTCATTTGCCATAGTTGATGATGTCATAGTTTCAAATGGTGTCTATTCAGTTCTTGTGCTGACCCACTCTTCTTCCCCTGGCAGATTAATGGCACAGTCACAGAGAACCTATCACTGATAGATGCCAAGAAGCTGATTGAGAGGTCAAAGGGCAAGTTAAAGATGGTGGTGCAGAGAGACGAGCGAGCCACGCTGCTCAACATTCCTGACATGGATGACAGCATCCCATCAGCCAATAACTCCGACAGAGATGGTAAGACAACACACGTAGCTTTGCCTTGTAGCTAGCATTTACCATGTACATTAGCTCAACATGTGTTTATATTTTACAAGAAGGTATTTGCAATAATTATGTTTTTCTTATTTTCAAGGTGCAGTGTGTAGAATGTTTTGTCATTTTTCAGAACAGACTTGGTAGAAATGTAATGTAATATGTTAAGTATGTTTTAATTAGTATATAATCGCTTAAAAAAATATTTCCTTTAGAATAAGCCTTTTATATCTACATAAGAGCGGGGCTTGCCACCATGGAGGCCGCCATTTTGCACTGCTAGGATTCTACAACAGCGCAGAATGGAAAAACTTAACGGTCATATGCATTTTTTAAAGTGGGTGTCCTGGGGAAATGCACCTGTTGGAAGACCAAAATACAGTGCTATAGAATAAATAACTAAATATATCTTCATCACTTGATATTGTGGAAAGACTTGAGGCACTGGTGGATGATTCCATCTTTAGTAACTAGATTCTTGTCTTTGAAGGCCACTGTAGCTTCTGTTATTATTTTCGTAAGCGATGAGGTTACCTGGGGAGCATGGCATTCTTAAACTTTCACCACTAGATGATGTTAAATAGTCAGATATTACACACTGCACCTTTTACCTCTGTCTTGATTTACGTCATTGATAAAATGCTGATGCATATATTTTTTTCATTTCATATTCCACAGACATTTCAGAAATACATTCGCTAACCTCCGAGCATTCCAATCGATCCTACGGAAGAGGTAGTAGATCACGCTCCCCGGACAGGCCCGAACCATCGGACCCTCTCCGTCAATCACCTCGACAGATCAGCAACGGCAGGTAAGCAAAGTACACACACACATGTGTACACACAGCTGTCACAGCGTGCCACACTCATACATCCATAATCCCAACACTTCCATCTTCACTCATCATGTGTAAGCCTACAGGTTAGTAGGTGCTGAGTAAGGGCCTTGCGCCACTAATGCATAAATCAATATCTTAAAGACATTGCATGCATAAACCATCACATTCCCCTCTGGAGCCATCACTGGGTTCCAATAATGCCTTGCCGTGGGAGGGATTGATCACTCGCCTCTTGGTGTTTTTTTTTAAAGTATCTTTTTAAGCTTTTTTCTGTACAAAGAATAACCTTCAAACTGAATAGGACCTTCTCAGTTTTACAGTTTTTTTAGAGTCGCTCACTGAAATCGTGCACAGTTTTTAAATATATTTTCTATATATTTTAACACATTTTTTCATGTTGGATTACTCATGTACATCAATGCTTAAATGAATGAAATGCCATTTAATGGAAATTGTGTGTATATACTGTGACATTATGATGTTTCTTTTAATTGATTTTCATTTCCATACTGTCTCTTTGTCCTCCCTTTTTATATCGCAAGTTGGAGATTCCAGTAAGTTATCTTTCTCGTAGTATAGAGGTTGAAGTAGCTTCTTTCTCGTAGTTTAGAGGTTGCATAGCTTCTTGTAGATGACTAGCATGTAGATAGATGGCAGAGTAGAGCTAGATGAAGACATGCAATTGAAACTGTAGTTGCTGTCTGTCAGTGTGGAGCTAGAGAATTGTAAGCTTATCAGGTAAAAACAAGATACTGAGCGTGGGTGGTGAAAGATGAACCCATTTGTTAAAACAGGGGGCACAGGAGTGAACCAGGCTTTGCCAGAAACAAACCCACGTTAACACTGTCATTGGCTGCCATGAGAAGGGACACAAAGTGTGTTGCTGGTTTCTGATCACAGTAAATGGCGCTGTTTGATACTGTGAATCAGGGCCCCGGATACTGTCTGCCTTCAATCACTTGTTTTAGATTGAGCTGTCATAGTCTTTTACAATCAGACCTCCATTTCATCTTGTTTAAAACAGCTTTAGTGTGTCAACACAGTGGGCTGTCACTCTCCAAAAAAAACACTTGCTCCTGAGAATAGGTTTGTAGCCATCTTAAAAACAGACCAGGGGTGCTATTTCAGGAGGCTGTCATTTTCAAAGTGACTGCATATCAAAAAATTGCAGTTTTTTTCCAGACTTCTGTGGCCTTGATGACATGGAGGTCGGACTATATGAAAACTGCTGTTTATTAAAAATTCTTGTTCAAAAGAACAAACTGTATCACTAAAGCACAGATGTACAATCTCAGATTTACCTAAAAACCAGTAACTTTATTTCAATATGACTTGCGTTGCTTGTTTTGCATAGACCACACACTTAACATAACATAATATAACAGTTGTTGTAGCTAGTTCTGTATGCTGCTGCTAGATTAGCGTCCTGGCTTCCTAGCTGCTAGTCAGTCATTTTCGTATGACTAGAGTAACCTGCCATTTTAACCAATCTAGCACATTGTGTCGGACTGTGTAGTAATCAAACTTGTTTCAATGCAGGATGAGGGCAGGTTCACTGTTGCACAGATTACTTCCAATGTAAGTGAATGCATTACTCTGGTAACACTAACAGCCCAATATGTTTTTGCATTTATCACTTTAATACTTTTGTTACTCTTTCCCTTTGTGTACCAAATATATGTCCATCCAGAAGTAATAAAACCAAGTCATTGTTATTGTGGTGTGCCATTGCACACTTTGTAGATTTGTTTAATCTCGTATTGGAAGAACATTTCATTTAACAAGAGAAGTTGCCCGCTGCTTCTTGTTTGGTTGTGGTTTAAGTAGTAATTGAGGAAATCAAAGACTGACTGTCACTAGACAGACATGAGGGAATGTTTTTACCATCTCCTAATTTAGAAGTGGAAAAGGGAATTTGACATACTTCCCACAGTGCTTTGCCCCAAGCCAGATGGTTCGTTTAACCTGATTGGCTGTCGGGCTTAGATGCATTCCTCTGCCTAGGGCATGACACTGCTCTCATGTATTTGAATACAAACAGATCAGCATCTCAGTGAGCATGAGTAAACTTTGTGTGTAGGCAAAAGGCTTTCCCTGTAAATTTTCTTTCAAGGAATTTGATAAGCATCATGGTTCAACTTGCAGACACATTTATGTGAGTAATTCCTTTTTGGTTTAAAATATGTTTTTGTTTTTCTTAATAATATGTTTAATTGTGTAAAATTGTTTAAATGCAAAAGTTAAAATGTTGCCTTTGGAGCTTTTTTTTGTTACAAAAATAATATTCGGATTTTGTTCATCTGCAAATATTTTGATGTTTGCAGATGGATATGAAAATATGGAAATTGTCAATTTGCTCTCTTTTTCCTGTACCCGTACTGTAAGAATGTGTCTGCGAAGGGATTGAACAAAGACTTCTGTCAAATAGCGTTTGGCAGTGTGAAGCTTTTTTTCAGCACCATTCTGCAGCATGGAAGAGCAGATTTAGGCCACAACACTCTCTCTCTCTCTCTGTCCTGGGCTCTTTCTCTTTTTTCTCTCTTTCTCTCTTGTCCTTCTCTCTCACACTCTTACTCTCATTCATTCAACACACACTCACACATTCTGTCTCTCTCCCGTTACAAATCTGTTATTCATCCTGGGGCTGCAGCAGCTCTCATTTACCCTTCTCCCTCCACAACAAACTCCCATACAGTTCTCTGCTCTGATGCTGATTCTGCTGACAGGTGAAATTGCACAGATCTGATTCATGTATTAACATGGATGTGAAATAAAAGCTCCTGGACAAATTCAAGCACATAGAAAATGCCTTGTCTGTTGTGGAAAATATTGTGTTCAGTCGCTGCACAGCTTACCAACCGCAAGTATCATTGTAGCTTACCAACCGCAAGTATCAAACATCATTGTCATTGTATGGAAATGGATGTTTATGTAAAAAAAAATTGCATATGTGTTTTTATTGTAGGAATATGGATGACTGTATATTTTTATACTGCACAAGCAAAAATGAAAGACTGTGCAGTGGCACAGCCTGCACCTTCACATTCTTCTGGAAAAGCTTCTGAATGCAGCTCAAGTACTGTGCCAGCAGGCAGTCATGTGACCAGATTGGAATTCAACCATTGTTTTAGGCAGCAGAGCCATTTTTACTGTTAGCCTTCTAGTCTCTCTCGCTCTCTCTCTCTCTCTCCCTCTCCCTCTCCCCCCTCACAAATTCACACACACAAACACTCTCACACAGTTTTCCTCTTGTATATTGTATCCCGGTTAAACAGGAACTTGGACCTAAAGTATCCTATCTAAAGAGTTTATATTGGGAGACCTGGTCAGATTTGTCTTTCCCTGTCTGTGTGTGCTTTTGCTGGAAAGGTTACTGAATGGTTAAAAGCAACAAAAAAGGGAGTGTACATCTATCTTTGAGAAGAAGAATGTAGTTTGGAAAATAAAACATTTATGTCTCTTCCAATTAAAGTTAATATCACTTTTTGGTTGGGAATATGGGTTGCCTTATTCTGCATACACCACACAGTAAAAAAGAGAAAGAAAGGAACCAATTCTTAACAACAACTGTAAACTGGTGCTACTTTGCATGATCTTCTTGACAGAGCCGAACATCCTTCTTTTAATTGGTTATTGTCTTCTCGTGCATGCGTATTCCATGTGCCCTTATCGCGTAATCCATGGTCAATGCTATTTCCTCTTGGGTTCATGTTAGTGTCTGGGTCTTCCTGGCGATGTCGGCCATAGGACAAACCTATATAAACACTTACAGTATACATGAGGTCATTCTTAAACACATACTGAAATCACCAGATTGTTGCGGGCCATTTCGAGGGGTCCACTCATACTAAATTCCCATGTGTTTGGTTGTTGTTTTATTTCAGCCATCGGAGTCGAGATGACGTGACGAGCGTGTCCAAAGCAGGGACCATGTCCACCCCGATCAAAAGCTCTGATGACGGTGTCTTGTCACAGGCCAGTGACCCGGCCAGCTCCAGAGATGACAAACTGTTACCTCCGCTGCCTGGTACAGAAAGCCCCTTAGAGCTATAGGGATTACTGTTGTCTCCTCATGTTTGTCTCAGCTTCTTACCACTATCAGGTCTCAGTCTGCAAACCGCTGTAGTGAAGTCAACTTTGCGAGTATTAAAAAAAAGTATTAAAATTAGAACTATTTTAAAGAGTTTTTTTTTTAAACTTTGAGTTCAGCCTGGCAGTGTTCATAAACCCCTTTACACTAAACTCCCCTGTTACTGTTTGAAGCGCCCAAAAAGCACACAATCTATAATTAGATTTTTAGTGTACTGTCTAATCAACACATTATTGGACGTTATCGTTAACTGCAAATGATATTTTTGCACAGCTTTCTCAGTCTTCACAAAGAATGACTAAATTGATAAATAATAGATGATTCTTAAATAGCACTTTTCTACAAACTCAAAGTCGTAGATAAGTGTGCATAATATTGCAAAACAATGTTCATCGATTTAAGGTTGATGATTTCACTTGTACTATTGGGTTTACTGTTACCCATGAGGACATGGCTAGATTTTCTAACTAAACTGAATACTGCAAGGAGTACTGGTGTCCTTGGCACGGCAGTGACTGTTTTTTCTTCAACGTACTTTGTTTTGTATTTGTGTGCAGAACCAAAGCCAGTTTATGCACAGCCTGGTCAGCCTGACGTGGACCTGCCTGTTAGTCCCTCAGACGCCCCTGTACCCAGCGCTGCCCATGATGACAGCATCCTCAGGTAACTGTCCTACAAGATAGTAGCCCACCTGTTATATACCTGAAAGCTTGCCTGCTTGCTTGCTTGCATAGCTGACTGTTTTGTGTCTCTAGAATGATTGTCTTTATAAACCATGGTTTTTTGCTAATCTACTTGTGTTCTCCTGCAGGCCCAGTATGAAGCTGGTCAAGTTCAAGAAGGGAGAGAGTGTGGGCCTGCGCTTGGCGGGAGGGAACGATGTGGGCATCTTTGTGGCCGGAGTTTTGGAAGACAGTCCTGCTGCCAAGGAGGGGCTGGAGGAGGGAGACCAGATTCTCAGGGTACGATGCACTCCCAACACTTCACCAACACAGCCGTTGTTTTTTCTCTGACGCTACCAGATTTTTTTATTTAATTTTTTTTTAATATTGTTGAGGGATAAAGAGGATCCCAGTTTTGTTGGCCATGAACTGTACTGTATATGCATCACCAGTTTTTCGACCTCTGCATGTACATGACAAATATTTCAGAGAGGGAGAATATCGAAAAAGGCAGAAGAAGTTCAGTGGCTCGGAAGGAAAGATCATTAGTTGTGTTGCTTGTGTTGGATTCAAAATTATTAGACAGCAGGTCTAAAAATGAATCAGGTGTTATTGTCACCATTAAAAACAGCAGTAGATAATCAGTTGTTCAACTATGTAATCCCATAGCCGCAATGCTTTTTATTTCTGTGGAAAAGAGATCTTGGGTAAACAGTGCAATGTATCTGTCAGTCTGTGAGTCATTCTGGACTCAGCCTCGTGTCAAAACTCCCCTTGTTTCCAGTGTGAAGACACAATGGAGGTTGTTCATGCACTCTGACCTCGGAACAGTTGACTGTCTGTTTCACTAAACACTAGAGTAACATTGTTGATGGGATGATGATGGAAAGCCCTCTTGATGTCAGCGTTGGATCCCTTCTGACGTGATTATACAGCAGCCAAGAATTACACCTGCTATGTTTAGTACTGTGTGAAACTGTGACATAGTGCACTGTGCAGAACAGGCTGCATATTATTTACCCCCTCAGTTTGTTTCCCCCCTCCTTGACATTAACATGCACTGACTGGGTTTATCTGATAAACAAAGATGTCCATTACCTTTTTCTACTTCTCTTTGTGAATTTACTGTGTCTTGTGTTCTTCCCACTCCTCTGTTTAGATCTTTGTGTGTGTGTGTGTGTGTTCCCGCCACTGAACAAACACATCTTAGAGACTTCCAGGACATTGTTTTCCATCCCTAGATGGCTTCCCTTAGGTCACAGTGTGCTAGTGCAGATAAAGACGTCAGGCCCTCCTGTTTTCTGGGAAGGATAAAGGCTTTCTTTCTGAGGTTCAGTGATTCAGTCCATGTGTTCCTGGTTCCCTTGCTGCACCCTCGAGCCGAGTCAATAAACAGCAGCTTATTGTGTTTGGGACAGCAGCAGGAGATGAGAAGGAGGGGGTGCAGTTGTAGGGGGAGTACATACTAGCCCTGCTTCTGTTGAGCAACTTTTTTTATGTTATCCATGTGTTGGCTACAAGACATGTGTTTTGTAGAAAGACATTGTTTTGATGTTTAAAAACAGGTGCAGAGAAAGTTTAAATCCGGAAGCTTTCAACAATATTAAGCACTAAACGTTAATGATTTGAAATCACATTAAGGTCAATTCGGCCTAAAAATAACAATGGATAGATATTTTTTTTAATATGATAGTACACTAGTCCCTTCAGCTTAACTGTAGTTGATTTATTCTATGTCTTCTGTTGTTCTTCTGTAGGTGAACAATGTGGATTTTGCTAACATCATCCGGGAGGAGGCCGTGCTGTTTTTGCTGGATCTCCCGAGAGGGGAAGAAGTGACTATTCTGGCTCAGAAGAAGAAGGATGGTGAGTTGTTGAATTATAAATGACTGTGTTCGTATTCTAAAAATCCATCAGACTTTTAAGAAAAAAACAGCCCATTTAAAACGTTGCTTCAATTAATTTCCTTTTTTTCTTCTTTTTTTCTTCTAGTGTATCGTAGGATAGTTGAATCGGATGTGGGTGACTCCTTCTACATCCGTACACATTTTGAATATGAAAAAGAGTCACCGTATGGGCTGAGCTTTAACAAGGGCGAGGTCTTCCGCGTAGTAGACACGCTCTACAACGGCAAACTAGGCTCCTGGCTCGCCATCCGTATTGGCAAGAACCATCAGGAAGTGGAAAGGGGCATCATCCCCAACAAGAACAGGTAAAGACGTTTGAAGTCACGCCTTTTTACTACTTGTGCAACTCGTCCTCCTGGCACTTCATGAATGGGCAAGGGTGGAGGCAAAGGGATAGAAGCATTGTGATTAAGCTGGGAGTAGCTAGGAAGGACTTATAATTTCCTTTTACTGATTTATTTAAAAGTGATACAAGGAACTTTCAGTCTGTGTTCATTCTTGCACCCCCTTTGGACAAAAGCGTCAGTGTTTTTACTACGCCAGCTGAAGTTCCTGGGTGAGCGTACCCATGACAAAGGCATTAAGAACAACTATATAAAAATAGCATTCTTTGCACTGATGGTCTCATTTGCTGTTACATGTCATTTGTGATCATCAGAGGAAAAATTGGACTGTTTCAGAAATACTTAAAAGTTCCTCATAGCTCCTTTAATCTACTGTATGTTTACTGTTTTTCTATGTATCTCTGTTTCATAGTCTGTTTTAACTGGTTGTGTTTGTGAAGTGAGGCCTTTTGGACACGCCCTGTCTGTGTGTCATGTCTATGGTTTTATAAGGATCAACTGGTCTAGGTTTATGAGGACTTTGAGCGGCCAGTGTGACTGGGGATATGTAGTACAGATCACCATCTAGCCCTAGAGCATTGTTTTATCTAGGCCTGTCTCTATACAGCCTTCCCCCAGCCTCAGGCAGAGTTTACACAGTGATTCTTCAACGTCCTGCTGACAGAACAGACATTGTTTTCCACATGCTGCATTCATTTTTATCACATTCATTAACCATTGTGAAATATATTTCAGCTTCTCGGCCAAGTTATAAAACCCACCTCCCTGGATTGTCTTTGTAAAAATAAAACCGTAAAATCAAAGTCAGCGTTCAATAATATTTGTTAACATACATCAAAGGAAGAAGGGGATTATCATTCAAATAATCCTCCCCTAGGCCCATTGCCTTACTCGCCCCCCCGAGTCATTTTCCATGTAAAAAAATGTATTGACTGTTATGCAATGATTGAACTACATTTACTTTTGGAAACAGGCCTTTTATTGTAAATTCATAGTTTGTAAATATAGATCAATAGATACTTTATTCCATATGTAGTCATTACCTTCGGGAATATCGAGCTATACATTTGATTGTACAAGCCTGAGCTGTATTAGTGTGGCTATGTAAAATGACTTGAACAACATAAGCATGTCCTCAATCAGTAATAGCGAGTACTCTGTAAACAGTTTGACACCCAGTTACACCTCAATTCTGTAAAAAAGCATTGCAGTAACAAAAGTTTTTCCCTCTTAACGCTTGTAAGTTAAGTTACTTTATTAGTCAATTGCTACATTAAAATTTGTCTTTTCGCATATCCCCTCTTAATTTATCACACTTTGGAGGGGGTCAGAACGTAGGGTCAGCCATAGTACAAAGCCATGAAGCGGTTTGGGTGTAAGTGCCTTGCTCAAGGATACAATGGTAGAGATGATGGGCAACGTACATGTAATACAAGCCACATATTTTTTACAAATAACACCCTCCTGTCTGGTGCTGGGGATCGAACCAGCGACCTCATGGTTACTGGTCGGCTCCTCTTGCCCTCTGGGCTATCCTACCACCTGCTGAATGATTTGATAGTAGTAGATTTGACTGAAGTCCTGACAGCTGACCTTTTGATCTCTTCTGGGTCCAGAGCTGAGCAGCTATCCAGTGTGCAGTACACCCTCCCCAAAACACCAGGGGGCGACAGAGCTGACTTCTGGAGATTCCGAGGGTTGCGAAGCTCCAAGAGGAATTTGCGGAAGAGCAGGGAGGACCTGTCGGCCCAGCCGGTTCAGACCAAGTTCCCTGCCTATGAGAGGGTGGTGCTGAGGGAAGGTAAGAGCAGCAAACCAACCTTATGAAAGGACTATGTGACAACAGAAATCAACTGGAGCCTCACAAACGTCCTTATACTTAAATTGTTAAGACCTTGTGAGTTTGAGCTAATTTTTTACTGCGGTACTGCATTCTGGTGCATTCGTATAAGCTTTGCAGAGTTATTTATTGGTACAGTCACAAAGTTTAAGCTACAATTCACACAGATATTTGGAGTACAGTTTGCTTCTATTATCTATCTAGTCTTTAATTATTACTAATGTTAGACATATGACGTTGGTAAAAAATTATGATCTGATTTAGTGTTGTGTTTATAAGTGTTGCATAATCTTAACCTTTGGTAATCTCCTCCTAATGTTCTGGACCAGCTGGGTTCCTAAGGCCTGTGGTTATCTTTGGGCCGATAGCAGACACGGGCAGAGAGAAACTGGCCAGAGAGGAGCCAGACATTTTTGAACTAGCAAGTGAGTAACAAAGTACCCATCTTTGTGTAGTGTCCTACTGTGTGTCCTGCATTGAAAGAAGACCAGATTATTTTACACATTTACATATCACATATGGCTAAAGAAGACTGTTAAATTTATCAGCATCGATCAGATTTTGACAGTAGCGGTCAGAATCTAATAAATTCACAGGGCACTAGACTAACTTTTTTTTTTTACTAGTAGCACTGGTGCTACCAACATTCTCAGTTGGTCGCACAAGCACATGGTCTGGTTGTGGCCCATGTCTAAATGCTGGGTGAAACCATTCCTATTGCACACAAAAGCCAGCCCGTTTGTTTGTTTTGGGCCAGTGAAAAAGGGGAGGCCAGTAAAGTAACAAGGACAACTTTTATCTGCATCCTGTTCCAGTGTTACCTTACCAAAACAGTGATGACCATGCACCCGCACAAATGCGACTAGGTAAACGGAAAATGGTAAACTTGCACACTCCCACAAGTGCATATGCCACCGATTTAGTCTCTGTCTAGAGTCCTGGTTCAACTCACTGTTGGTTCAATACTTCTGTTATGTGTCCTCCATTTTTTAAATCCAAACATAGCTCTACACGTCTGAATTGAACCTTGTTTATTTGGCAGTAAATAGTTCTGCTCACTGATCAGAATGAGAGGATGGCAAAGTAATTCAACTGAAACATTGTATGAATACAACAAACACCCTTCACTCTTCTCCAAGCAGATCTTTGCTTCTCTTGCCTCTGCCTCTTACTTCATGAAATTGCAAAACCACACGGATATTTAGTAGACACTCGCATAAAAAGTCATTCCATTCCTTAATGTTATTTGCACAACTCCAGTGATGTTTGTGTAACTGTATTTTCTTTTCAGAAACACAACAACAACAAGGAGGGGAAAGTATGTCAGTGCATCAACTTTTATCTGTTTTATTTGATTAAATGATTGGCAGATAATCTGTAAACTGGTCTTTGGTGTCTAGCTGACCTATAGTCGTTTAAACAATACGCATAGGGGAATAGCACTTAATTTGGGAATTTCACATTTTCATTGCAATTTGCAATAACAATTGTCTAGTGCATATCAGCATGGCACACAGACAGACTTGTAAAATGAAACAGTCACAGATGCAATATCATACTTGCAGCACACGGCTAGTTAACAATTGCAGACTCATTTTATCAATTCACCCCTTTATATTTTACTTGAATTCCTGACTGAAATTGCATAGGACCGGCAAAGAAAATATTGCTGTTATTAATGAAAATATAATTATTAAATAATTTTTAACAAGCTCTGCTTCATTAGTTTGGATAATACGTATGATGCATATAGATACTGGTTCAGGAAGGTGTCTACATTTATGAGCATCGTGGTTTACATTTGACACATTTTTCTGTATTTCTTCTACACCTTTTTTTAACGGAATTTAATTGTTTAAGCAACTGTGTGTCATTATGATATTGCATGAGATTAGTGAATACTGATAGATGAACAGTATTCTTTAATGGATACAGAAATAATATAATTCAATTTAGTGGTGTTCCCCTTTTTAGAATCATGTGGAAAGGCAACAGCAAGGCAGCATGTGGAGCTCTGCAGTTTATATGCCATGATAACTGATGTAGAATAAATTGATTTTCAACAAAATCATAAGGGAATAATAAAACTATGCAGACAAGACTAGGAATGTTGATTTGTATTAACCATATATCTGTGTTCGCATCCTAAACCAAATCTCACTACACTGTGTGCTTTCACACACACAGGAATATGGCCAAATTGTCACCAAATATTTAGATATCAGGTGTTTCTGTATGAAAGTGGAGCAAAATTGGTAATTTAATGGCTCACAGTTCAGACTATAATTAAACCACCCATGATGCTACGAAAGCATAGCGCTTATTGTATATTATACAGTATTATGGAGTGTGTGTGTGTGTGTAACCTTTTCAAAATGCAGTGATTGAAGTGTTTGGCCCCACATTCTTATTATTGACAGGGACAGAACCAAATCCAAACATTCAATGTTTAACAATGCCACATACGCTTGAATATTGACTTGTTGCATGGCTACATTTATCCGCTGTTTTCAAACATGTGTTGAAGAGCAGATGTAGTAGATCATAGATGGAATAGAATGCTAGAAGTGAAGCCTCGCCCCGTGATGTCTTTTATTCAGTACGAAACTAAACATCCTGGTTAAATAAATGCCTTCTTTTGAACCTTGTGTGTCTAGGCAGGAAACCATTGCTTATCTTTATACAAATCATAAACCCCTCCACACATCCTTGCTTAAATCCCCAAGGCTTACAATGACACTGAATTCACATTAATCCCAAATGACCCTCATGACCCTCATGTGCATATTTCATGTCAACGTTTCTCACATTTTTCCTGCACCATGATCTATTCTGTTACATGCAGTTGCACGCAACACATTCATAATACACCAAATGTAATTTCCCTAAACCTATCCCCCTAAATACCTAACCACTATTGCATGAAATGGCTGCTGTCCTAATTTGTTTTTATCTAGCTGGTTTCATAAACGTACACTTGTCCTCTCCTGTATGGAGATTATTTTTTCTGTATTTACCAGCTCTATTTATGGGAGTCGACAACTGCACGCTACAAGGATCTCTAATTGTGGCACAGCCTGTGTTTATTGTTGTTGTTGTTGTTGTTGTTGTTGTTGTTGTTGTTGTTGTTGTTGTTGTTGTTGTTTTTTCTCTTGTGTTGATGCGGAGCAGTAACTGTCTGTTTGTCTTCTGTAGAGAATGAACCCAGGGATGCAGGAACCGACACGAAAAACTCCGGCATCATTCGCCTGCACACCATTAAACAGATCATTGACCGGGTGAGAGATTCTATTCACATTAACTAACAAAAGGTAAAGATACAATCATCTACTGACAAATTTGTTATGGTAATGAAAATATGGCAGCAAGCCTCTAAGTCATGTACATCTCACTGCTGCCCTCTGGTGTACTCTACTCTACACTGGTGTGCTATTAGCATAAACATCAACAAAGAAGTGAATTTCACTGTGGAAAGTTCACTTGATAAACTAATCCAGACTGATAACCCGATCTCTGTAAAAAGAAAAAAAGAAAGAAAACAATAAACTGAAGTAAACAGAAGGAAAATGTTCACTCAATGAAAATGAATACATTTATAACCCATTTCTGTTTTCTTTTTATGTGTGTGTGTAGGACAAGCATGCAGTGCTGGACATCACCCCTAATGCAGTGGACCGTCTGAACTACGCTCAGTGGTATCCAATCGTGGTGTTCCTCAACCCAGACACCAAGCAGGGGGTCAAGACCATGAGGACCCGTCTCTGCCCCGAGTCTAGGAAGAGCGCCAGGAAGCTCTATGAACGAGCCCTGAAACTAAGGAAGAACAACCACCACCTCTTCACCAGTGAGTACAGCAGGAGGGAGGGATAGATTGATGGTGGGGGGCTCCAAGACAAGGGAGGAGAATGGGGAGAGACTCCAGCAAAAGCCCCTTTCAGTTTTCAAGTGGTTTGACAATTGAGTGACACAGTGTTGAGGGCTTTGGCTCCGCTGCGCTTGTTATGACTGTCCCTGTTCTGTCAAACTTCTTTACAATAGCTTGCTCAGCACTGACCGTCACACAAGAGCACTCTGGGGGCCCCCTTTCTCAGCAGGAACTCCTCCTGTGAAAGTCATGTGGTGTGTGGCCATACTTCAGGGTTAGGGTTAGATATTTGAGAGGTCACAGAGAGCATGAAGATTATTCAGTCTTTGCGGCACACACAAACAAAATAGTCTTATGTTAAACAGTTGAAGAGAAGCACCCGTACCCCTACACCTTAATTCATTGGATTGTATTCTTCTAAAGTTATTCACAAAATCAAGCGTTGCTAAATCAAGCCTTGCAATGATTTTGAAAAACTCATTGCAGTGTTTGAATATTTGGAATCCGGCCCGTATCGAGCATTGTGGGAAGTTATCCACAACGCACAAGACAACAGATTGTTTCCTGCCAAATTCTTCCATGATGACTTGTTATCTTCTCATTGAGATTGAGTGACAGGAGTTCCCAAATTCAGCATTTAGTATCTCCTCCTACTCTGTTGTGATTGTGGTCGAATCGATATGCCTTTACCATTTTGAACCATTTTATTTGCACTTGAGCAGCCTAAAATATGTTAATTGGGTAGGAACCTATGCAAATTGGAAGAGAAAGTAAAGCTATTACTTGGGAGTATTTTACAGGCGCTGATGCCAACCATATTAAAGTTGCATGTCATTTCTGGGTTTGATTGCCTATTTCAAGGAATATTCTTTGGTGCCATGGTTGTACTTAATAGCTAATGGAATGATTGTTACTAGTCTGGAGGAGATGTTTTTCATTCTCTTCCCTCTTTGTGTATTTAGCGACCATTAACTTAAACAACATGAATGATGGTTGGTTTGGAGCACTGAAAGAGACGATACAGCAGCAGCAGAACCAGCTGGTGTGGGTTTCGGAGGGCAAGGTAAGAGACACACACACACACACACACACACACACACACACACACACACACACACACACACACACACACACACACACACACACACTAGGGGTGTAACAGTACTCAAAAGTCAAGGTTCGGTACGTACCTCGGTTTTGGAATCACTGTTTGGTTCGATGAAAAAATGCAAAAAAAAAATATATATATCTTTGCAATAAGGAACATGAGTTTAATAGTTAAACAATAACAGTTGGACATTTGTTAGCTGTCAGCGACCCAGAAAGTGTTTCAAATTAAATGAAACTTACGAATAAAATGTTTAGAATTTATTGTTTTAAATATCAAAAAGGATACTGCTGCAAGTTCTCCAATAACCGGTTTGGTACTAATACGTGGATTGTTACACCCTAACACACACACACACTCTCTCTCTCTCTCTCTCTCTCTCTCTCTCTCTCTCTCTCACTCACTCACTCACTCACTCACACACACACACACACACACGCGCACGCACGCACAACCATGTAGACTGTAATTAAACATTTTTCTCACCAGCTCTCTCTCTCTCTCTCCCCCCTTACCTTTGTGTGTGTTCCCCAGGCTGACGGGGCGGCGGAGGACGACCTGGACATCCATGACGACCGTCTGTCCTACCTGTCTGCGCCAGGCAGTGAGTATTCCATGTACAGCACCGACAGCCGCCACACCTCCGACTACGAGGACACGGACACGGAGGGCGGCGCCTACACTGACCAGGAGCTGGACGAGACACTGAACGACGACGTGGGTCCCCCGGCAGAGCCCGCCATCACCCGCTCCTCTGAGCCCGTGCGTGAAGAGCCGCCCGTCATCCAGGATCCCCCCGGCTACGCTGTCTACCCACCACACACAGCGCAGCCCGACCCCCTCAACCGCATCGACCCGGCCGGATTCAAGGCACCGGGGCCCCAGCAGGTAGCGTTTCTGAGAGCCGCCCGTCTTCCCTGTTGTCTGGAGGACGTGGTGTGCGTTAGAAGGGTTTTCTGGAGGCGCTATTGAAGTGGCACTTCTTTTTTTCTTTTTTCTTTTTTTTCGCAGTTATTCTACTGTCTACTAATCTTTACTGTTACCAAGCAATATATACAGTGGCAAAAGTGGTGAAACCTTTTGTGGTCAGGTATTTATCGAACAAATATAAATATATTATATATAACATATATACATCTATATTTATTATTAATTTATTATATGATATATTTATTTTATCTATTTGCCTTTCTGTGTTAGTGGATTGATATATGTGAGCGTGTGTTTTTTATTTTTGAAAGGGGTGAAGATTTACTGTTACTCTTGTACTCTGTATTACCACAAGCTGTCTTATTGGTGTGACTGTTGCTGATGTCACTGGGAAAAGAAACTTATGTTTGTCAAAAAGTGTCTGTACCAGTACTCACCTATGTGCACTTCTTACCTTTGGTTTAACCTGTGATTGGGACTGTGAAGCTACAACACAATGCAGTATTATTATGTGCATGTTGGAAATACCAGTGTTAATCCAGTGTACCTGTGAAATGTATTTATCCAAACCCGATTGGCCTTTGTGATTCCCAAATCCAAACGATTGTCGTCTCATGATGTGTTATTGAACATAAAAGGGGAGCGAGGAAAAAAAAACTACTGTATTGTAACCGTAGAATTAAAATCAACTTAGTGTGCTCTAACAACGAAAAACTTGTCCTGCTGCTAATTCCTAACATCTCACGTGCTATTGGTCGAATATACAGCTATTGATAAATGTTGGAGGAAGCGTGTGATTGGCTGAAATCCGGTGTGTAAGCTTGTATATAGGCACACAAGTAAGGAGCAGACCGTTTTGTAGAGGGCTGTAAAGGTGGTAGGCAGCACTTTGTTAGCACTGCACCGTAGCACAGTGTGTCAGCGCGTGTTATTAAACATTTCTGAACCACTTCACAGAAAGCAGAAGCCGCTGCCGTCCCTAGCCTCCCCCAGCAGCAGCAGCAGCCTGAGACAGTGCACCCTGCTGTCGACGTTACTGTAGAAACTGTAGGGGGTGTGAGCCCTGACGAGGCTCCCGCTGCTCCCCACAGCCAGCCAAGCCCCAACCCGGAGGCTGCTGGCTCGCTGAGGAGGCCCACCCCAGAGCTAGCCCCTCAGAGCCTCACACCAGAACCACCACAGTCTACCGGACCTGCCAGTCCAGAACCAAAGGTATCCAATCATCTGACCGTCTCTGTGGAGAGCTCTGTGACCCGGCCCGGCCCGGGTCTGACCTGGCTGACCTCCTGTACTGCTGCTGCCTGTCTACCTACCTACCTGATGCCACGCTTCTCTCTCTCTCTCTCTCTCTCCTTCCGCCCTGCATGTCAGCTGACCACAGTGTTGCCCCAGAAGAGACAGAGATATATGTGTGTGTGTGTGTGTGTGGTCATTATTGTGCGTGCAAGAGTGTATGTCTGTGCACGTGCCAAGAGTGCGATCAAATGCTGGTAAACAACAGTGGGCTTGGAGGTTATGGCTGCGCTGATATGCGTACATGTCACGTGTAGAGGAGCAGTTGAAATCCTGTGGCTCTCACTGTTGCTTATCCTCTCTGCATGGCTGCAACATGTTTGCCTCATTCTCTGTTAACCACTAGAGGTAGATCCGTCTGTGCTGTATTTATTAATGCAGATTGAATGGATTGTTTTCTTTGTAAAAGTTGCCATTAATTTTCCAACCGTATTATCTGTTCTGTCCTACCTTTTTAAAACGTGGCCAGTTACAAACACCACCTAAACAAAAATGTTTTACATCTTTTAATGGATAATTAATGGTTACTTCTCAAATATCAGGATTTTGAATATGTTTTTTTTGGGTACAATGCATATGTGCTTGTAACGTTGAATAGTGTGGGTGTTTTAGTTGATTTTATAATTGCACCAAGACAGTGGGTGACATTTTCCCTTGTGAAGGCAAATTATTAGTTAAACTATTAATAGAGTTGCTATCAGTAGTTTTATGTTTCATTCCTACATAGGATTTGGTCAGTTCAGGCAAAAAAAAACAATGCATCCCATTGTTTTGTTGTGTTTTTTTTCTTCAAAAAACTTTGTTTTTCTTTGTTTTAATTTGGAGTTGCAGTGGTAAATTGTGATGTTTTTAAGATGCTATGAGTGTTTGGCTGTGTTGCGATTTCTGTTTAATCTGCTATGTTATCTGACCAGTAACCCCTTCCTCTCAGTTTCTCTATTTCAGGTCTTTCCCTTCTTGTTTCCTCTTCTACGATTCATTTCATGGGCTTGTTTTAATACTCTCCTTCTCTGACCTTTTTAACTGATTGTTGTATGCCCACTTTTCATATCACATATTTTATATCTGTGCATTATGCCTGTGTATCCCATGCAGTTTTTAACATCCTCTTTATTTATTGTCTTTGTTTGGTAGATGTTTCACAAGGATCCATACAGCACAGACAACACTGGGAGAATTGGTCACAGCATGAAGCCTGTGGCTTACAACCCTCCGCAGGGCTATCACCCTGAGCAGCAGCCATACAGAGATTACGACCACCCACCCAGTCGCTATGATGTCAGCAGCAGTGGAGTCAGCAGCGGTGGAGGTGGTTACCCGGAACCAAAGTACCAGCGAAACTATGACTCTAACCCGCCCTACGAGAACAGTGTGCCTCACTACGACCAGCAGCAACAGTGGAACCCCTACAGCTCTACTGCCAACTCCCAGGACTACGACCCCCGTCTACCATACAGTGACGAACCTGAGCCCCAGTACACCCCTCCTCTGCGCTATGACGAGCCCCCGCCTCAGCAGGGCTTTGACGGACGGCCTCGCTACGGTAAACCCACGCTGGCGCCGGTCCGTAACGATGATCCTCCACATCACAGCGCTCAGGGGCATGACATGCACTATGACCAGGATCCTTACCCCTCAGCTGCTGCTGCCCGCTCCCCAGACCCTGCTGCTGCTTCTGCCCAGGGCTCTGCATACAACCAGGGACCAGGACCGCAACAGAAGAGCTACAAACCTCCTCCTCAGCAGTATGACTCCGCTCCTGCTGTGAACTCTGAAGGCAGCCCCACACCACCACCACCCAAAGCTGAAGTCCCCTCCTCAACCCCCTCCCTGGTGGATGCTCCACAGCCCGCCACTGGCAGGAATGAGCCCGGGGAGGACGAGCCCGCCCTGCGCCATCAGTCGGTCCTGAACAGGGTCAAGATGTTTGAAAATAAGCGCTCTGTGTCGGTGGATAGAGCCAGAGATGCAGGGGATTCGTCCGGGAACAGGGTAAATTTGTTTGAGCTTTGCTAGATATATATATATATATATATTTTTTTTTTTTTTTTTTTTTATTTCTTTCGGACAATTTCACACAATACACAATTATCTCTTTCACATCATAAATCGTAATTAGTGTTGTCCGAAGGGTGACGGAAGAAGCCTAAGGCTTATCGAGTCCCGCCCCCACTTTCATCAGATTCAAAAATCAGATTCACATTTACTGATCATAGAAAAGAAAAGAAAACAGAAAATATATATATTACGTAATGTGATTAAAATGGCTACGAGGAACTTTTTGATATTTTTTAAACAGACTGATTTTTCCTCTGATGATCATGAATTACATGTAACGCCAAACGAGACAACCAGGGCAAAGAACATTATTTTTATGAAGTTTTTCTTAATGCCTTTTCCCAGGTACGCTCACCCAGGAACAACAGCTGTTTTTGGTAAAAACACTACCGCTTTTGTCCAAAGGAGCCGCTACAATAAAAAATAAAAAAAAGTTCATCATAGCCACTTTAAGTAGTTACTTATGTTCTTTGATGAAATGTTGTTTGAACCCCTTACATTAGCACATTAGAAGTGAACATTTCAACAACAACAAAAAATTTGCATACTGATAAAGTTAATTCATTTTTTTCTACATTAGGCGCCCGACATACCTTTGAAAACCGGTGGAGTAATCCCTAAAGCAAATTCTCTGAGCAACCTGGATCAAGAGAAGACCTTTAGGTAAGCCTGTGCTTCACTCACACTGATTTAAAAAAAAAAAAAAAAAGCAGTATTGGAAAATGCAATTGTTAAAATCTTTCACATTCATTGACCATTTTGCTCAAGCACTTTGATCACATTCTGAACTCTTGGTTCTCCTGCTCTGGCTTGTATTGAACCCGGTTTTGACTGTGTTCATCACAGAGCCCCAGAGCCTCAGTCCCAGGTAGCTGATGATGACATTGTGCGTTCCAACCATTACAACCCTGATGAGGACGAGGACTACTACAGGAAACAGCTGTCTTACTTTGACCAGATCCAAGCCGGTCCCAACAAGGCGCAGCCACAAGCACAAAACACCCACAACTACCCCAGGTGATTGTAAACCCCATCCACCTTCCCAAGCATTCTGAATGACATTTTTTTATGTTTTGTGTTATGTTTTTTTTTTTTTTTGTTTTTCTTTTACATACTTTATGATTTTTGTATTTATGTCTTGGTCATTTCTACTGTGATTCTAAAATTGCTGGCTTTCGTTTTTTTTTTTTTTTTTGCGATACAGGACAGAGTCAGTGGAGAAGCCTAGTCCAGTGGAGAAAAAATATGAACCAGTTCCTCAGGTGACGCCTGCTCTGCCACCAGCCACACTGCCAAAACCTGGACCTGAAGGTAAAAAAATGACTCTTCACTATCAAAATAAAAGATAACAAGTGGAAGAAATACATACACTGACTGCTGTGTATGCCACAATGTACATTATTTCATACAAATAAAACATACATGAACCCTGCAACTGTACACTATAAAGCTATTTGGCTGACCCTCTTTGCTCTTCCCACAGCTAAGCCTCCTGGCCGAGAGGACACTGTCCACACCAACTTCCTGCCTCACAAGAGTTTCCCCGAGAAGTCTCCAGTTAACGGCACCAGTGAACAGCCTCCGAAAACAGTCACCAGCTCGGTGCTCCCACCCACATCCGGCTACAACCGCTACACACCCAAGCCCTACACCACCTCTGCCAAGCCTTTTGCGCGCATGTTTGACAGTCCTAAATTCAACCACAACCTTCTGCCCAATGACAAGGTGGAAATTGCTCCAAAGGTAAGCAGATGTTTTGGAAAGCAGTCATTTTATAACTGATCTCTAAAGAGGGTCAAATAAATAATGGATAACATGGGTTTGGAAAAAGTTAAATTTCAAATGCACGTTTCTTTTTTCTTTTCTTTTTTCTAATGTGAAACAAAGAGAATATTTCAATAATGCATTTAAAATGTGGTAAGTGCTAATCAAAGAATACCCTACATTCAGTTCGCTAATTCAAGCCTCTCCTTTCATTTGTTTGAGACACCTTTTTAGTTCCATACTACTCAGTTTGCATAAGGGATAATACCTAAGTTGTACGTTACATGATTGAAAAAACTGCCTGATTTACACATACACATCGTAAAAATATTATAGTTTATAATGTTAAGAAACTGAAAGTCAATCCACATCTTTCTATCGGAATCAAGAATTTTTGTATTGATTGCTATATTTAACAGTTAACCTCTTTTTTCTGTGTTTGGAACAGGGCCGGAGCTCCAGCCCAGTGAAGACTCAGATAAGCCCTCAGCCCCACAACGCAGACCATGATAGTGGCCTGGACACTTTCACACGCACCATGGACCACCGCTCCAAACACCAGCACAACAACATCAACGCTGTGCCCAAGGCCATCCCTGTGAGGTACGGTAACCACTTCAAGCTGACTAAGAGATCAGAAAATCAAAGGTAAATAATTGTAATAACGTGAGTGTGACGGTAAAAATTAATCGTGTCTCCCAGCCCCAGCGCACTGGATGATGACGAGGATGAAGACGAGGGCCACACTGTGGTCGCGACGGCTCGAGGAATCTTCAACGCTAACGGTGGCGTCCTGAGCTCCATAGAGACGGGCGTCAGCATCATTATCCCACAGGGGGCCATCCCTGACGGAGTGGAGCAGGAGATCTACTTCAAGGTCTGCAGAGACAACAGCATCCTGCCGCCACTCGACAAGGAGAAAGGTAACATAGGGGTCAAGGGGTTTCACTCATTCACATCTAGGGGGTGGTAAGATGGCCTAGAGGAAAGGTGGCCGACCAGTAACCATGAGGTCGCTGGTTTGATCCCCGGCACCGGACAGGAGGGTGTTAGTTGTAAAACTAGTAGTGGCTCGTATTACGTATACGGTGCCCACCATCTCTACCATTGTGTCCTTGAGCAAGACACTTAACCCAAAACTGCCCCAGCGGCGCTGTACTACGGCTGACCCTGCGCTATGATCCTCTCCGAAGTGTGGTAACTTGAGAGCTGATATGCGGAAAGACACATTTCAATGTAACCATTTACTGATAAAGTAACTTAACTTAATTTTTAGATGCTTTTTGTTGACAGCTTAAATTAGTCCATTATTTGTGTTTTTGTATTTTCACATTAGTCCTGTAGAGAGTTTCAGCCCATTGTTTTGCTCTCTAGCTGCCACTTCATGGTTTTCACTTTACTCTCAGTTCTCATATTGTGGTTTTCAGAAGCAGGAGGCTATGATGAACCAACTGTACACTACCTGCTCAGCCAACTAAACAGCAGACAAAGTTAGAGACCAGCTGCTAAACAGTGTGGAGCATTTAGCAACTAGAGAGCCAGATATTTGAATCAAAAATGGTTAAAAGAGGAAGAAAAGGAGAACATTTGACTTAAATTCACTAGATGGCCACCTACACGACTCCACATGA
Organism: Hyperoplus immaculatus; assembly: GCA_949357725.1. Lineage (NCBI taxonomy): Eukaryota > Metazoa > Chordata > Actinopteri > Uranoscopiformes > Ammodytidae > Hyperoplus > Hyperoplus immaculatus. The sequence goes on along the minus strand of OX442349.1, from coordinate 15,982,008 downwards.
TTTAGAAATGCTTGTTGTCTTAGTAAGCAACTGTTTGCTTGGGCCACCATATCAACTTAAAAAGTGATGATGTCTATGTTGTAGTTAAAACTAGTTTCCATTGCCTCCTGGTGGCCAAACTTCAGTTATTGCTAGGGCTGTCAAAATTATCGCGTTAACGCAGGGTGATTAATTTCTGGAATTATCGGCGTTAATTTCTTTAACGCATGTGCAGAATGATCCGCCCCGTGCATCCCACCGGCTCTGTACTACAGTCACTCATTGTGGCTGACCCAGGATCATTAGCTGCGCGCAGCCAAACATAGCAGCACGTTAGCCCGTGCCGTGTTTTTAAAGTTTTAAGCTGCTAACGGCAACGTCTGTGTCGGGTGCATAGATAGTATATCAAATCAACTGGTGACAGTTGATGTCGGGAGCAACAGGAGGAGAAACATTGTCCGCTCTGTTCAGAGCCCGCGAGGACACAAACGTCTGCAGTTTTCAGAGGTGTGTGTGATCAGACATCAACATAACGTCGGCTTCCTGACATGGTCGCGCACACACACACACACACACACACACACACACACACACACACACACACACACACACACACACACACACACACACAGCGGAACTGTAATCAAGGTGTATTCAAGAATGCACAACCTATAGATTCACCAAATAAATGCCATTCTATAGCCTATCCTATATTTGCCCAAAGACATAGTAAAGAGACAGACCAATTGAATTATGGTTTGGTAGGTAGGCCTATATATTTTTGATTGTTTGATTTAAACCTGCAGTGTGTAGAATTTTGGGTTTTATTTCCTAGCAGATTTTGTAGAAAGTAATTATAATATCCATAAGTGCATAATAGCTGAACAAAAAAATTTTGAATTATTTTTTTTCTCTTAGAAAGGTCTCATATATGTCCATATTTCTGCATATATTGGACCAAAGCCTAGTGCCGCCATCTTGAAAGTGTTATAGTTGGAATGTCATCAGGTGTATTGTGCAGGTGTATTTGTGGGCGACTGTGGCTCAGTTGGCAGAGCGGGTCGGCTGATGATCAAAGGGTTGGAGGTTCGATCCCCGCCCTGCCACCTGTGTCGCAGTTGTTGTGTCCTTGGGCAAGACACTTCACCCACCTTGCCTTGTGTGAATGTCGATAGTTAGTCTGCTATCGGTGTATGAATGTGTGTGTGAATGGTAACGTGGGAATGGGAACAGGTCTCCATTGCAAAAGAGTCTTCGGTCTCAATGGGATATACCTGTATAAATAAAGGTTAAAAAAAATAAAAAAATTGTTTAAAATTTAGAATTGTTCTTGTCCTTGAAGGCCACTGTAGCTTCTGTTATTATTCGAAAGGATTGGGGTTGGTTACCTAGGGAGTGTTGCATTCTAGAACTTTGTAGAACTTTCTTGATGATGTCATATTACACACTGCACCTTTTAACCCATTGATGACTATGGCAATCTAGGATGCATGTCCTTAATGCCTGAGGGTTTTCTGAAAAAATAGTAGGAATTGTCAAGTCTACCAAAACCTTAATATCTAAGCCTGTGCAGCACATAGAAACATGAAATAAAATACATTTAAAAGTTAAGGTTCACAGGTTTTATTTAAACATGCTCCCTTAGCGCTTACAAACCAACAAATATTTCTAAAAATCGTCAAAATGAGATGAATTAGAAAATTATTAAATATTGTTAATAAATAGATGCAATGTGTTGTGTGATTTTCGTCAGTAGTCTATAGTAGACCTTGATTCTGCGCACCAAACGCCACTAACTGTTCTGTCGCCGACATAGCTGGCGTATTTTTTTAATTATTTAGTTTTATTTTTTTATTTTTTATTTTTTTGATTGACATGATTTTTGGCAAACCACACAACTTTTGGGTGGTCACGTGGTCTTAAAAAAAATCAACAAAACCCACCTCATGTGTATTTGAACCAATGACAGGTGCATTCTATGCTGGGAATGCCATGAAAATTAGATAAAGTAATAATGCTGCGCGACGCAGCATCAGGCAGGAGAGCCAATGTGGCATCGCGCAGCAGCCGTCATCAATGGGTTAAATGTATTTTCAGTATTAAAACCATCATTTGGATTTTCAATTAATAAACATACTAGTTGTAAATGTACATATCCACCTTCTGTCATTTATTTTTCCGTTCATACAACAATATACAGAGAAAATTCGAATTTATATTTCGAATGGTAAAATTAATCGTGATTAATCCACAGAATCCTGTGATTAATCTGATTAAAAATTTTAATCGTTTGACAGCCCTAGTTATTGCAGGTTGAAATAATTATTTACTGGACAGTGGGATACAAATGTTACAAATTGTATAGAAATCCTGATCAGACTGTTGTGGCAATCTGCCACTTCTTTCTTAAATGCATACTAAGCAATTGTAATCTAGAACACTTATTGCCAAAATCAGCTAATACCTACTCACCTTCCTCTACCTATCTGCAAATTCATGTATACATTTGTAGCATGGAACAACACAATGATTCAAAATGGTTACTTTTAATTGTCCTGACTTGAGTGTATAACCTCATATGTCATATGTCCTTTGTTTTTCCAGGAGAGACTCTGCTCAGCCCTCTGGTGATGTGTGGACCTCATGGCCTCAAGTTTTTGAAGCCAGTGGAGCTGCGCTTACCTCACTGTGCGTCTATGACCCCTGATGGTTGGTCTTTTGCTCTAAAATCCTCCGACTCCTCGTCGGGTATGCTGTGCTCTCTGTTCTTCGGGGTCGTTTGGGCTGGCTGTGTGACAATTTGAGGGTTGTGGGTCACTGTTTAATCAGTTTTTACCCCTAGTTTTGGTTCTCTTTTTAAAAATAAAATCAAAAAAAGAATTGGTCACTTTTACCATGTTTGAGAATCAATCTAGGGAGAAAACCTGTCTTTTTTTCATAATTATGGTTCATTTTCATTATTTGCTCTAGTAAACTCACCCAATCAATTTCACATTCACTGTATCACTGTTTTTTTTTGTTTTTTTTTAATCTGGTGTTCAGATCAAAGTTTCTCCTCATTATTTTCACATGCTGAAATTGCAGTTTTTCTCTCTTGGTTTTCACCTCTAAAAATCACCGTAACGCATGTCTCTGATTTTAATTTAACATTCACATTGCTTGGCTGTACAATAATTTCATTTCATCGGGTAGAATTCTAATGCATGCTGCTCTCCACAGATTTGATTTGATTTTTTTCTCACATAGCCACCCAAATCCTGACCTGAAGAACAGTTTTTATAGAACGTCTGGAAAGTGGGATACTGTCATAGCAAATTTTACCTGTCATGTTCCTGCAAAACAATGAAAAGTTCCACAAACACATCTTGTTACCATGTGAAAATATAGCTCTCTAAATGTAGCTTCCCTCTTTTCAAAGGAACCTTCAGGTGGCAAAAAGATGGTGGAGTAGATGTACACTGATAGATAAACCATTCACACATCTCAATGATGACTCAACGAATCCATTCAGATAATTGAAACTCCATTAGTAACCTTTGGTCTGATAGTCCAGAAAACTAAATTATAATATCTTTTTAGATGTGATACAGTAAAAAAAATATTTTAAAGAGTCACCATCCTAAAAAAAGAAGCCTGAGTAAAAACCACAAAACAGAAAACTGTTTGTGAGAGCAATATTTACGTTTATATTTTAGTTCTATTGTATTGAAACTTATCAGAATTTACAAAAGAAATACTTTCAGTTGGTCATCATTTAATCTATCATGCAACTAGGCAAACAAGCTAATGTTTGAGAATTACAATTAGCTCATATAGTAGTTGGAAAACTGAAGAATGTAACTACTTTATTTTTTTCCCTTTTTCTTAATACTGTCCTTCTCACACTGGTGCTTTCAAAACCCTGGTAGTAGTGTTTGCAGTGGTCAGGATTAGCTGTTAATTAGCCTCATTCTAAGGATGAGACTTGGAGGGCTGAATGAGATGTGAACTCACTCCATTGTCCTGCTGAATTGTGGGTAGGATTATGTTGCTGCGTTTTTAATCCTTTTATTGTAAAGCAAGGCCACTCACTGGCCCAACTCCCCCCTCTGTGCTTTCCTTCACACTTTGCTTCCCTGCTTCTTCTTCCTCTTCTCCCTCCTCCTAAACAACTGTCAGCATAGTATTGGCTCGTCTATGTGCTCTGTGTTATCTTCTAAGTGTGTTAACTTAAAGGCTGAAATCAGATCCACAGTGATACAGTTTGGTTCTGTATTGGAACTGAATTCTGGTATAATGCAGTTTGATTTGAAAATCACATTAAAACTATTGAAATGTTGGACATACACATGAAATGATGTAATACGGTATATCATCTAATAGACAGTCTAGGGCTTGACCATTAGTTTGATTTGGTTTTGTTATTAGTTTATTGGAAATCTTTAGGAGCTTCCACAAAGAAACAAACCATTTCCAGTAAATGGACATTTTGCTAAAAAACACAATTTTTCAAAAAGCTTGGAAGAACGAGCTGCAATTTCCAGGTCTTAAAGGATACATGAAGAGCTGAAACATTTAGTGGATTGATCAATTAGTTTGTTAGTTACTTGTAAATTAATCACTACGCAACTATTTGGATAACTGATCATTGATCTATGGTGCAAATCTGATTGATATGAACTTTTTTGAATGTGGATTTTTCTGCTTTCCATCATTGTTGTCTTACATATTATAAATTAATCAATAGAATAATTAGCAGATGAATCGATAATAAAAAAAAAATATCGCTACTGTCAGCCATATGATAGCTGTAAAGGTTACTTTCGGCACACTGCCTTATTTCTTCTTCTAACTGTTCCAGTCTGTTTATTGTGTGTTACAATAATGACTTTAAAAAGAAGCCTTTTATTGGGGACAAGGCTAAAATAAGTTCACTCACTGACATACAGTGTGATGGTGAGGGTCATGATGACTAAAGCGAAGAATTTGAAGGCTGGCATACTGGTTGTTGGGTCGATTTGGGAGGAAAACCGTCGGGAGGCTGGACAAAAAAAAATTATTTTAGTTGAAAAATGTATTCTACAAGATTTACTGGGGTTGGAACCACCCACCCTGTGATAACCTGCTGAGCCACAGCTGCCATGGTTAATTGATAATAACAGCCAACCGAAAAAGAATGGAAGGAAATGAGTCTAATAATGTTAGGCTAACACTTAAAAAAGTAAAAGTGTGTTATGTATGTGGTACTCCCCCCCCCCCCACTTTAAGTGTTGCCTACCTGAACAGAAGGTAACCCTGTGCTTATTGTTTAATGTTTCTCTCCCACATCACAGAGAGCTTAGCACAAGATAGACAGTTTAAAGATTGACAGGAGGCTGCATTTATATTGTGCCACATGTACAGTTAAGTCTGCCGAGCCTGCTATGCTTACTCTGATTGATCACTGGAACTTTCCCTCTTGGCACGGACATGTACAGTATCTCACAAAAGTGAGTACACCCCTCACATTTCTTCAAATATTTCATTATATCTTTTCATGGGACAACACTGAATAAATGACACTTTGATACAACGTAAAGTAGCGTGTGTACAGCTTATATAACAGTGTAAATTTACTGTCCCCTCAAAATAACTCGACACACAGACATTAATGTCTAAACTGCCGGTTACAAAAGTGAGTACACCCCTGAGTTAAAATGTCCAAATTGGGCCCAAAGTGTCAATATTTTGTGTGGCCACCATTATTTTCCAGCACTACCTTAACCCCCATGGGCATGGAGTTCACCAGAGCTTCACAGGTTGCCACTGGAATCCTCTTCCCCTCATTCATGACAACATCACGGAGCTGGTGGATACTGGAGACCTTGCGCTCCTCCATCTCCTGTTTTAAGAAGCCCCAAAGATGCTCAATAGGGTTTAGGTTTGGGGACATGCTTGGCCAGTCCATAACCTTTACCCTCAGCTTCTTTAGCAAGCCAGTGGTCGTTAGGAGGTGTGTTTGGGGTCGTTATCATGCTGCAATACTGCCCTGCGGCCCAGTTTACGAAGGGAGGGGATCATGTTCTGCTTCAGTATGGCACAGTACATGTTGGTATTCAATGAACTGTAGATCCCCAGTGCTGGCAGCACTTATGCAGCCCCAGACCATGACACTCCAACCACCATGCTTGACTATAGGCAATACACACTTGTCTTTGTACTCCTCACCTGTTTGCTACCACACACTCTTAACACTATCTGAACCAAATAAATGTGTCTTGGTCTCATCAGACCACAGGACATGGTTGCAGTCATCCATGTCCGTAGTCTGCTTGTCTTCAGCAAACTGTTTGTGGGCTTTATTTTGCATCATCTTTAGAATAGGCTTCCTTCTCGGACGACAGCCATGCAGACCAGTATGATGCAGAGTGCGGCGTATGGTCTGAGCACTGACAGGTTGACCCCCCACCCCTTCAAGCCCTGCAGCAATGCTGGCAGCACTCATACGTCAATTTTCCAAAGCCAACCTCTTGGTATGACGCTGAAAACGTGCACTCAACCTTCTTAAACTGGGCTGCAGGGCAGTATTGCAACATGATAACGACCCCAAACACACCTCCAAGATGACCAGTGGCTTGCTAAAGAAGCTGAGGGTAAAGGTGATGGACTGGCCAAGCATGTCCCCAGACCTAAACCCTATTGAGCATCTTTGGGGCTTCTTAAAACGGGAGATGGAGGAGCGCAAGGTCTCTAATATCGACCAGCTCCGTGATGTTGTCATGAATGAGTGGAAGAGGATTCCAGTGGGAACCTGTGAAGCTCTGGTGAACTCCATGCCCAAGAGGGTTAAGGTAGTGCTGGAAAATAATGGTGGCCACACAAAATATTGACACTTTGGGCCCAATTTGGAAATTTTTTCTTAGGGGTGTACTCACTTTTGTTGCCTTCAGTTTAGACATTAATGGCTGTGTGTTGAGTTATTTTGAGGCGACAGTAAATTTACACTATAATACAAGCTGTACACTGACTACTTTACATTATATCAAAGTGTCATTTCTTCAGTGTTGTCCCATGGAAAGATATAATGAAATATTTGAAGAAATGTGAGGGGTGTACTCACTTTTGTGAGATACTGTATATGTTTCTAATTGCAGTTACCCTCTAGCCCCACAGTCAATGGGGTTTCATTTGCAGTCAACAAGGGGCCTGCAGACATTCAATAAAAATAGGAAATTGCTTTTACTTGTCTCTACGGTTACCGTGCTTGGATGTAGGCCATAAAAAAACCATGTGATAAAACATAACGAGGCTTACATAGATGATGGACACAATCAAGTCCTGCATTTAGAATGAGACGAGGAATTGATGCATTTGTTGAGCTGTGTTGTGAAGAAGCTTATGAAATACATCGCAGCTTGAATTTTACATAAGAAACTGCTGATCTCCCCCTCTCCCCATCTGTCTGTCATTAGGTGACCCAAAAAGCTGGCAGAACAAGTCTATCCTCGGAGACCCCAACTACCTGGTGGGAGCCAACTGTGTTTCTGTGCTCATCGACCACTTTTAAAGAACGGACCAGAAAGGTGTGATGTTACTGAATTTGGAACCATGGGAGATGAAAAGAAGTGGATATACAAACACACACACACTCCAAACATACGTACACAACGGAGTATGAAGAAGACCCACTCAGTGCTGTTTACTGCACCCATGGATGAAGGCAAGACACTGATGATCATGTTAACACAGGCTGTCCCTTTGAACTCTTTCCCCCATTTTTGAAGTTTTTGGTGTGAAACCAATAATGCATGCCCCAATGCCACTGAGGATTGACGCTATATACTGTTAAGGCAAACGTTTAATGTAATTTCTCTACGTGACTTTAGATGGAATGGATGGCTTTTGAGGCATGCTTCAAAAAAATCTGTGTCTGTGTATTTATGCTATATATGCATACAGTATATATAGTAGTATAGAGAAGATTTTACTAATGAATTGGACCACCAGTCAAGATCTTGTTTTTTCCAGTTCAGGTGACTCAATTAAGAAGATGTATGTATGTATGTTTGTCCACGTTGTTTCCACATGGAGGGAACTTTAATGAAGGTTTGAGACGGACGTGAAGTAAGATTGAACTGGTTTGCAGGTATTTGTTTATTGAAGGAGTTTGCAAAACACCAGCTGGATATGAACCCAAGCAGCACACTTTTCAAAGACGTTCTTCCTGTTTAATTCTTCCTTTTCTTCCTGCAGTAATAACTTGTAGCGTACCACATCCCTCCTTCCAGCCTGAGGGAGATCTATGCATGTTCTTTACTCAGGTCCAGTAGCCTCATCAGTTCCTTCCTCCCATCTCTTGCTCTCTCTTTCTCTCTATTTCTCTTTCTCTCTCCCTGCTCTTCTTCTTCTTTTCTCTCTATGTGCACTCTTGCACTCACACACAAATAAGCAGTGATGCCTTATCTGCAGATTATTCACTTTTCATTAAGAAAGAAAAATAACTTATGAAAAAAAATCATGGTATAATGTCATTTGTTTTGCCATTATTTTGTGAACCCACTGTATAAATGAACTTGGGTTTAGCACACAATAACAGTTGATAAAGTATAACAAAAGGTATGCTCTTCTATCTGCTATGCATTACATAATAATAAAAGAAAACAACGTAAAAGAAGCAGCTGTAAATAAAGCTAGCATATTGCCTTGTTTCTTTTGTTTGTAAATTACCTTTTTGTATGTCTTTCTTTTTTGTATAAAACTTAGAAAAAACATGTTTTAAAAAAGTGGAAGAAAAGTGAACGCGGTGATCTTTGTATTCTGGTTAAGCCCTCGAGCCTTTGGAACTTGTAACCTAACAATAATACATTGTACCTTTTCTAGCAATATATTCACACCATGTTACAGTCAAACACAAACACATGTCTCCAGGATCAGGAATGTGCTTGGGCTAAAATGCATTTAAAACATGTTTTTGAAAAGGGTGTGCTCTCAAAGTGTCCCCCCTCACTTATTTGTGATACTGGATGCTGTATTGTGTGCCCTTAAATGTATTTTTGTACTAATAGACAATATAGTATGTATGGCACACCAGTACCAATTTTTATTTTTAGACATAACACGGCTTTAATTGGATATTAGCTCTTCACGTGTGGCTGACTTTTTTTTCTTCTCTTTTCTGCAACACAATTTTAAGTATACCACTGTATTAATAAATAAAATCATTTTTAAAGTAAAGTGTGTCTCTATGGATTTTTTTTCTTACAAAGTGAGCTGTGTTTTATGTGGCTGATAATGCTTTATTGACTTTGAGTTTGTCATTTTATTTTCTTAAAATACTAAATCGATGTTCTCACTTTTGAAGAGCTTTCACAGGTGGAGCGCCATGATCGGCTCTATATCTGTTCAAGTTTTACAGGTAGGTGGCGCAGTTGAGCTCTGAACGAGTCTGATGAAGAAGGTCAGAGATACTCAATTTTAATGACTGACGGTCAACAGGGAAATCATCTTAATACTTACGATTTTTCTCTTATGAACTTTATTCCCATCACATAGGCCTATTGGTCTGCGTGATGTTAGAAACACTTTGATGACGCAAAAGTATAATCTTTTTATTGACCTTCTGGACTTTAACTTTTGCTTTTATACTTTCTAATAAGCCAATAAAGTATTCCTCTAAAAATGTTTTTTTTCTTTAAGAGGTAAGTGACCATTCAATGCCTATTTGGGAAAGTAAGGGCTTTCATTTTTTAAATTATGAGATTATGAGACAATCACCTAACCTCAAGCTCAGAGGTTCGAAGATAAACTCTGAGGGTTGACAGATGATTAAAAGGAGTATTAAAATCTGTTTAATTTACCCTTTACTGTTTAACTATTATGTTGGGAAATACTGCATACGTTCACCTTATCGAGCCTTTAAATGTCCTTAAATGAAGCTCCTGCTCTTCATTGATGTCCACAAACAACCAGTGATGATTAAAGGGGATAACAAGCCAAACGGGTTGGGGGAACACTGTCCTAGACAAACTAACCCAATGCTGTCAGAACATGTTCTAATGATCACTAATTATTCCATTATGTGCAGCCGGTCTAATTTGTTCTGCGACACCCCTCCAGGTGTGTCGCAGAACTGTCCTACCTGTGCCAGGACATGTCGCCTTTACATGACAAAGAACAGAGGAGACACGTAAACCTACCTCAACATAAAACTGACATTTGTAGTCCGCTAAAAATCCTTATCGTGATGAAAGTTCAGCTACATCTTTTTTCATGCAACTCAAAACATCCCACATATAATAGGCCTACGCTCTTGTCTACAAAAAAAATAAACCTATATTATTTCCCGGCTCTGCGCCTATAGAGATCAGACCCCCACCACGTTTCCACCGAATCACGTGCAGGCTTTTCTCTGCTTTTCTTTGCTGAATGTCTGATAGTAACGCGCGCACACCTTCCCCTCCCCTCTCCTCCCCACTCCTCCCCTCTCCTTCACTCTCGTAGTAAAACAGGTTCCGCGCAGCTCGCCGCCATGCATGTAACGCGCAGAGTGGCACATCTCCAATACGCAGTGTGCATCTCCTGTCCTGCTGCTGGCCGTGAGATCTGCTGTCGTTTGTAAAAAAAAAACTCATTGGCTGCTGGTGCCTGACACAATAAGGAGAAGGGAGACGCTGCTCTTTCACAACTGCGGATATTCACTGACCAAAAAGCGAGATGTTAACCATTTAAACGTTTCATCTACAAGGAGTGCAGCATTTTTTTCTTTTCTTTTTTTACACTCGTATTTTCCAGGTTTTCACATCTCTCCCTCTGAGTTGTTGGAGAGAGCCCGCAGAGGCGAGCATGGCAGCATGACAATGGTGCAAAGCTGGGTGACAGGAGGATGATGCGTTTTTTTTTTTTTTTTTGCTTTTGCCTTTTTTGCGATTGGACTTTTGAGGAACGGGCTCTTTGCCCCTTAGCAGTCGCAGAACCACCTAGAGGCTTAATCTGAATATATTCCTATTTACTAATCTGTTTGTTAAACGGTGAACAGCTGGTGCATCGCTCTTTTCTCACCTTTCTCCTTTCTGGCATCCGCCGCTGCGCATCTCTATAGCTAATTGGAGCGACTCCTCCGAGCATCTTCTTAACTGATGGAAACCATCCACATCGGAAACTGAACTGGATTTGCACCACTTCTCCCCTTCGCGCTGCAGGCTGAAACATAACCACACAGTGCTGTTTTGTTGATGTTATATATTACTTTTATTGCTGCTTCTACTGTGTGCTTGTTGGTCGCTCATAGCCTGTAGCCTTCTTCAGTGACAATGCCGGTGAACGCGCTGATGTCCCGCGGCGGTAGCGGCATGGGCGGCCCGGGGTCCCTAAGCCCGGCGTCGCTGTCCCGCAGCCTTTCCCGACTGAGGGAGTACCGGACTCGGACTCGGATCATGCTGGCGCTGGGAGTCTCTCAGATGGTGCTGGGGGGTCTCATCCTGGCCGTCAGCTTCGCGGCTCTGGCTCTCACCACGTCACCCAGAGTCCGCCACTCCTGTCCCTTCTGGGCAGGTTTCTCTGTGAGTACAACAGTTATTACGATTCTGCTTGCTTGTGTCTGGTGCAATGAACGGTGTAATAGCTTGGTCCTGAAAGCATGAAGTCATTGAGAAACTAGTAGTAGCATTGCAACGTGATGGATTTTTTTTTTTTTTACATCATTTATCATCCATACAGACAGCAGCCTAATACAGTATGTATCACCTATCATGGCTGAAGCTATATATAGGATTATAAATATATTGATATGGTCACTGTAATGGACTCGGTATTTAAGAGAAATTGTAACTCTAGGCCTAGGCTACTTAATGATTTTTATTTCAAAAGAGACCTTGTTTTTAGTACCAGGTAGAGAACTAGACTAATTGGCTGCCATTGGCATAATAATAAGAAAGTAGGTTAGTTTTGGAGGACAGAGCCAATCTTAGGCAATTAGTTGTGAGGATGCAGAGCCTCCATGGTAATCTGTGATACAACACACACACACACACACACACACACACACACACACACACACACACACACACACAGTGTGTCAACGAGGATGATATTTAAAGTACTACACCGTGCTCCTTCCTGTGTGTGCACAGGGGGACATGTTTGTCATAATTGTCGCTGAGATGTTGTGTTTTTTCTTTATTTGAAATTTTCATGGTGGTTTCTGTAAATATTTATGAATGCACACTTCCCCCGATTTTCTTGCCGAAGTCCATTAATTATAGAGGTAGTGGGGCAGTGGGCAGGGGTGAGGGGAGGTCTGTGGCACAAGGGCCGTGTGTGTGTGTGTGTGTGTGTGTGTGTGTGTGTGTGTGTGTGTGTGTGTGTGTGTGTGTGTGTGTGTGTGTGTGTGTGTGTGTGTGTGTGTGTGTGTGTGTGTGTGTGTGTCACACACACACACACAGAGGACATTTGTTAGTGTCTTTATCTGTGGGAGTGTATAGTTACAGGGGAAAAGTAGGTAACCACAGGGGTCAAAGGGCAAAGGTCAATGCACATTCTTGATCAGTGCTTCAAGCTGATTTGACAGACTTTGTTTCCGGTCTGTCTGTCAGCCTGCTGTGCTGCTCCTATACCTCCTGTTATCTCTGCGCAACAAACAACCTGATGCATATACACTCAACAAAAATATAAACGCAACACTTTTGTTTTTGCTCCCATTTTTCATGAGATGGACTTAAATATCTAAAATTCATTCCAGATACACAATTGTACCATTTCTCTCAAACATTGTTCACAAATCTGTCTAAATGTGTGATAGTGAGCACTTCTGCTTTGCTGAGATAATCCATCCCACCTCACAGGTGTGCCACGTCAAGATGCTGATCTGACATCATGATTAGTGCACAGGTGTGCCTTAGACTGTCCACAATAAAAGGCCACTCTGAAATGTGCATTTTTTTGCTTTATTGGGGGTCTGGGGACTCAGAACCAGTCAGTATCTGGTGTGACCACCATTTGCCTCATGCAGTGCAACACATCTTCTTCGCATAGAGTTTATCAGATTGTCAATTGTGGCCTGTGGAATGTTGTTCCACTCCTCTTCAATGGCTGTGCGAAGTTGCTGGAGATGGCTTATGGTGGAGAAATGAACATTCAATGCATGAGCAACAGATCTGGTTGACATTCCTGCTGTCAGCATGCCAATTGCATGCTCCCTCAATGCTTGTGGCATCTGTGGCATTTTGCTGTGAGACAAAACTGCACATTTCAGGGTGGCCTTTTATTGTGGACAGTCTAAGGCACACCTGTGCACTAATCATGATGTCAGATCAGCATCTTGATGTGGCACACCTGTGAGGTGGGATGGATTATCTCAGCAAAGCAGAAGTGCTCACTATCACACATGGTACAATTGTATATCTGGAATGAATTTTAGATCTTTAAGTCCATCTCATGAAAAATGGGAGCAAAAACAAAAGTGTTGCGTTTATATTTTTGTTGAGTGTATGTTGTGTCCTGACTCTGACATGCAAAAGCAGGAAAACATAAATAGTGCATATTTTGTTGGTTATATTCTTCAATGTGTCAGTGTGCACAAACAAGCCCCGGGCCACATGATCTGTCAGTCATAAAACACCAAACGTACAGCAGCAGGAGACAACACATTACTTTTACATTATTAGTTTTTATCATAATCATCATGCAGAGATGGGCAGATGGTAGCCCATAAATGTTCATATAATGAGCAATAAACTGTGAAATGGTCTTCATCTTTAATCTCTCCTAAATCACTTAACAAACAAAGCCCTTTACTTCAGGGAGAACATTAAATCTGCCTGTTTCTATAAATAATGGTAACATAACTGAGTGTTAATCTTGGACTTTGACATCTGGTTAAATGTTCTGTCTTTAAACTGTGTTTGACTTTCATGAGATGTTCTAATGAGCAGAGGATTAGTGCAGCAACTTAGTCTTAGTCACCTGCTGTAAACAAATAGCTACCATTGGCCACTGTGGTGTCAAAACCTAGAAAATCTGGAGAGCACTCAGACAGTAAAAGTCACTCTTTCTAAGGTTAAGAGCTTTAAAATGTAAAGAAAACGACACTGTTAAATAAGAGTCGAGGCATTTTAACCTGGAGTCAGGTTTTGCATTTGGTCTAAAATGTCAAGTAGCAGAAAATACAGCACCTGTGGTTACTGCAAAGTGCATTCAAGTTGGAATCCAGGTAAATCTTGTTTGGTCTGGCTGTGTAAAACTAGGATAAATCAACAAATTAAAAGCGCCTCAGTTAGGTGGGACGAGAGGCTCTTTGCAGCTCTGCTCTGTAATTTAGGCTCATAAGGCCAGTTTATTTACCCTGTGTAGCTTTTAAAAAGCTGTAAAGCCGATCTCTTCCTAAATTTGGCAGAGGAAAATAGTTATTTCTCTCCTGCTCAATGTGTGCGTAAGCAGTTAATAGTCTTTGTGGTTGTGGGCCAGAATGTGTGGAAGTAGAGCTCTTATTTGGGTTATACTTAGGGGGCAAAACCCCTTTTTTTGGAAAAACAGACATGGAGCGTTGTAAAAGGTTGTTCACCAGAAATGATATCCAGGACCTTCCAGGATCCCAACCTGGGTGGACAACCTGGTCAACTAGCTGCTGGAAAGCTACAGGGGGCCGACATAGAGCAAATCAGAACCACTGTTTAAGTGAATTAATTTTTTAAACTTATAGATATCATTATGAAACTTTGCAAGTTGATTACTGACATTAAAACAACAACTTTTTGTTTTACAGTATTTTCCAAAAAGTTTGAATAAATATGAAAAATCATCAATATCTTACTAATGATGCGTACATTTGCATATCTGCAAAGCCCCAAAATCTAGATGTTGGACAAAAGCAGAGTCAATTTGTTTTTAAATTTTTAAAACAAAACAAGTGTCCAACTGCCTGAAGCTTTTCCTAATCACTGTTCAAATTTGATCAATAACCCATAGAAAATGAATTTTGTTCACTGTTTTTTCCAAGGGAATGTCTAGTCGTTTCCTAAAATACCAGCTGCAGACTCCAAAAGGACACTTTTGGTCCATAGCACATGAAATGTAACTCCACACACACACACACACACACACACACACACACACACACACACACACACACACACACACACACACACACACACACACAGTTGCCCAAACCTACAAACACCCTTCTCTTTCTCATGCCAAAACCACATCTAGTTATCATCTCTACACTCCACACGCTGTAATTCTCTTAGCTCAGTGTATAAGCGACTAGCCGCAGTCACTTCCCTGGAGATGTTAATTTGGTGACAAAAGATGACGCATAGGTCCAACGGTGATTGCTGCGGACTCCTCGGCCACAGGCTGCATGAGGCATGGAGGGTTTACCTGTCCGAGATGAATCATGCCCGGCCCTGCTGGGTTTGGCCAATAGATGAGGCTACGTGAGTGAGTGAGCCAAAGGGGCTGCCGCAGCTGTCAGCAGCTGACATGCAGAACAAATTACTGTTCACCTCGCGTTCAGTCTCCACGAATTAAACTCGGAACTGATCCAAGTGTCCAAACACACACACACACACACACACAAACCGCCTCTTATTCTGCCGTCGCTGAGAATAACCGCATTCGAAACTAAATATGTGAATATGTCAGGAGTTATTGCAGGCATCATTTCCCTGCTCTTGTAGGCTTACTCAAATAGAGGATTTACTGTGTGTGTGTGTGTGTGTGTGTGTGTGTGTGTGTGTGTGTGTGTGTGTGTGTGTGTGTGTGTGTGTGTGTGTGTGTGTGTGTGTGTGCTCTCCCTGTCCTGTGGTAGAAGATGCATGCATATTTTGTGTACAGTCTCTCTAAAAGTTAACACTCCAACATCCCACATCTCCACACTGTGCCATAACAAAGACGGCTTAAGATGGTATTATTGGTGTTCTTTCATGAGATTGCTTTCTCTGCCACCTTTTCAGAACCACACGTCTGCAAAATCTGCACTTAAGTGTGCATGTGTGTGTGTGTGTTTAAACGTAAGGGGCCAATGCGTTTAGTATGGTGGTTGGTTTTGTGTCCTGGAAGGCTCTCGTTGGCTGTATCCCGTTACAGAGACCGCCTCCTAGGCTATAGCCTATGAAGGCCGATTTGAAGGCCGAACCAGGGCCAAACGAGCGTTGTTAAACGGGACGGTCTCCGCAGGTCTCCGTTTACGAGCATTTCCGGTTTGCGTAACAAGCCGTTACCTTGCGTGAGGACTCGCCGCTCCTGTGCTGCCTAGCAACCCTGATTGCTGCCAACGGAAACAGCCTTGTCAACAGAGGAAAAAAGAAAAAGAAGTTGCCTACCAGACGAAAAGAAAGAAAAGTACAAGAAAAAAGAAAGGAAGATAAAAGTTAAGAAGATGGAGCAACACGTTGCTGTTTTGTTATTTTTTATTTTATTGTAGGCCTATGCCATCTCTGAAAAAACGCAATGAATCATGGGATATGTTGGGCTGCGAAGGATACATCTGATGCAGCCTTCAAAACCATGAAACGAAGGCTGCATTTCACGGCTGCATATGAGGAGCCTTGCAAGGAGCCTTGCAAATGGAACAACCTTTGCGCGCCGCTATGACGCAATCGGTCTTCAAATGCAGCCTTCGTCGACCACAACCCCTGAATCGAGATACAGCCGTTGTCTTTGTTTGTTAATGTGTTTCTGTCTCATGTCACATTTGGGGACACACACTACTCCTAAGACCAGTTGATTGGGTAGGGCTTGTGCCTTTGGGGACAAAAGCGGTGACCCTATTGGTAAAAGGTGAATTCATGGCTTTTTTAGAGAGCCATTGTTACATCTGGCCAGGGACTGCTGGTGGAAACTAGCCTTCTGTATAAATCTGGTGTATTTACAAAACTGTTTATTAATATGCACTGTCCCTGTCAAATAAATACAAATACAAATGGGTCAGTGGTTAAGGTAGGAGAGTTAGGCAAGTACTTGTTAGCGTTATGGTTAAGTCTCCAGGAATACATTTAAGTCTATACATAAAGACCCCAATAGTTATCAAAGCCAAAGTGTGTGTGTGTGTGTGTGGAGGGACTGCAAAGGTCCCCATTGGAGTAAAGCTGAAAGAGTGAACTATCCCAATCTGTTCTTCTGTAGGTTGGGCAGGTGTCTTTATACCTTGTTCTGCTTTTACTAGTGATGAATTACCTCGACAATTTGTGAAATAAACGTATCTTCTTCGGGGATGATTTCTCCATACTTGTTTCTTCTAGAGCAACCAGGAGGTCAATGTTTGAATGTGTCCTGTGAAACATCTCAGTACCCTCTGGTTGCATGGACACATCATTTTATACATGATTTATAGTACAGATTGTTTTTTTTTTTTTGTTCATGACAAAGTACCTGTACAACTGTAAGCTGATTCTGCTTTTATGCAGCAAGGGAGTGTAAATCACTATTAATTAATTTGCTTATTAGGCTTAGGTAGTATCCTGGCAACAGGTCTTATGATATGAGCGCACACAGACGCACATGTGTACACCCGTATTTGAAAGTCTAGTCTGCAACGTGTGTTGGAAAAAAAACCTGTTGACGAATAGACTTTCTATCCACGTAGGCTAGTGCATGAATAGCCAGCAGTTGGGAATCAATGTATAACATTTGAATACTCAATAAGTTGCAGATTAAGGATCATTTCATTCATCATAACTTCCGGCTTGCCGAGGGTTAAGAGCTATTTACCGTGAGCAGCGGAGAACTCAGATTCACAGCCTTGAAAATCTCTGAAAATCTTTGGAGATGTCCAAAAAAGGAAAAAACATTGATAAGGGAAAGGAGGATGACAAAGATTATGCGGAAGAAATGAAATTGAATTGAATTGAATTGAAAATGTTTTTATTTCGAACAAGTAAACAATAAAAGACAAAAAAGCAATAATAAACAATAAAATAAATTAAACAAGTGGACAGTTACAATAAAGTAATATTTACACACAATGAAAAACAGTTGGCAGACTTGATGAGAGAAATGAAAAGTGAGAGGGAGACGGAGCGAGCACTGCTGAAAGCTGAGCTGGCTGGGATTATGGACGAATGGATTGGGCGTTTTGATGCAAAAATTGAAGAAAAAATTGCTGCTGGTCTGAAGCCACTGTTGATCGAATTGAAGGAACTTCAAGCCGTGAATGTGAGGAAAGATGAGCTCTTGAAAGAGCTTGGAGATAAAATTGATGACCAAGATCAACAAGCAAAAAACAGAGATGTGATACTGAATGGTATGTATATTAAACCTAGGTCGTATGCAGCTGCCGTGAATGGAGAAGAAGAGGGCGATACAAGGAATGTGTCGGTGGAAAACCAGGTTGAAAAGTTCCTGAGAAGCAAAGGCATTAGTCTGGATCTGGAGAACGTGGAGTCTTGTTTTCTTCTCCCGAAGGGAAAATTCGCCAAAAAGCGTGCTGTCATTCTGAAATTTGTGAGTAGAAAGCATAAGATAAATCTGCTCAGTCAAGGCAAGAACAAATTGGAATGAGTGAAAATTTAACCAAGAGAAATGCTAATCTGGCCTACCAAGCGAGAGGGCTAAAAAAATGTGGACGGGTCCAACAAACATGGACAAGAGATGGAAGAATCTTCATCAAAATGAATGGCGCTACACCCGAAGAAGCTAAAATTGTGCAAATCAGAACGGAGGAGGATCTGGTTCAATTCCGGAGGGAAGAGGACCTGATCAACCCAAGCAATCGAGAATGAGCAACACAACTGATGGGATAAATTATCATGAAAGTCTGGAGTTATTAGCTAATCTTTACGAGGAACCTACATCATCGGACCCAAATGACATTAAACAGTGGCTAACTAAATCTTTGAAAAATGCTTGTAAAAAAAAATACATTGTACAAAAGATTCATAAAAGCAAGGACACCACAGACTGAGTTAAAATATAAAACCTATCGTAACAAGCTAAATATCATTCTCAGAGACTGTAAAAAAAAAATATTTTTGTAAGCTTTTAGAAACAAATGCAAATTACCCCAAAAAATTGTGGGACATAGTAAACACAGTGTTAAGAAATGACAGCAAAATACATAATTATCCTCAGTATTTTCATGAAAATAACGTTAAGTTTGAAAACATGAATACTGCGGCGAATAAACTAAACAAATTTTTTGTTATGGTTGGACCGAATTTGGCTATTGGTATCCGTGACAGGTGTTTGGGGGAGTCTTGGGAAAAGGAAGAGTCTCCAACACTCCATGTTTTTAAAGCCAGTCAAGGCTAACGAGATTAGTGAGATTTTACTCGGAATGCAAGCAAAGACCTCAAGAGACTCGCTGGGGCTTCACATGAAAATAATAAAATCAGTGCAAGAAAGTATTCTTCAACCTTTTTGGGTTTGAATACTTTTGCAGATGTGTTTAGACTACCAGATAATGACATTGAAAAGGCCACAATAAAAGGGCAAAACAAACTCTGCATTAAAATCATCAAAAACAAAACAAAAAAAAAACAACAACAACAAAATTGTGTTTTCTTTCTTTTTTACTTTTACTTTTCTTTTCTGTAACAGTAAATGTGTATCTGTGTATCTGAATCTGAATCTGATGAAAATGGGGGGGGACTCGATAAGTCTTAGGCTTCTTCCGTCACCCTTCGGACAACACAAAGTAAGATGTATGATGTGAAAGAGATAATTGTGTATTGTGTGGAATTGTCCGAAAGAATAAAAATAAATTAATAAATAAATCTCTTACTTTGATATTTAGTCATGAAGTAAGCCCAGAAATTTTAGATATCTCACTGAGATTTGCGCTTCAACTTAGTAACATTAGTCAGGTTTATATATTACTTGTTCTTCAGTAGCTTCTCGAAACCAAAAATACCAGCATTTACAGAACCTATGAAAGGCTGTGATAAAAGCTCAGAGGTATCCTCCCCTCACATGACACTAGTGTTGTTTTTGGTGGCCTATTTTAAGTTTAGTTTTAGTCTAGTCTTTGTGACAAACTGTCATTATAGTTTTTATTAGTCTTAGTCACGTTTAAACTATTTTTAGTCTAGTCAAGTTTCAGTCGAACTAAAAGTCTGAGCATTTTAGTCTTCTCTTAGTCAGAATTAACTGTGACTATTTTCATCTAGTCTTAGTCAACAAAAACTGATGACATTTAAGTCTAGTCTTAGTCAATGACATTTGTATCTTAGTCTTTTTAATAATGCAATTATATTTAACCCAGTTAATATAGTACAAGTACCTAGTATAGTACAGACAAAATCAAAATGTTATTTAAGTCCCCCATTTCACAAGTCAAACAAGATTATCTTATCCTCTTATATTATTTTTACCTTATAGACTCAAGAATACATGCAATTCCAGACACGGAAGACGCTCTGATTGAATTTACATCATATTTATTTGAGCTACCGAACATGTAAGAATGCCGGATTCCTCAACCTGAACAGCAGTCTGTTGGAACTCGGACAGCTTCTCTTTGTGTTTCAAAACCTTGATCATGATGACACCCAATAAAGAAGACTTTTCTTTGTGATGTGATATCAGAGTCCCATTAGTACAGCAGCAACAATATATTTATGATTTGATGACCATCCTGCTGCAAACAGTGACAGAGACTAGCCTATATTCTGAGACTCAACACAAAGGTGCATTTGGTCCCTTTTATGTTGGTGTTGTTGTTTGGTTTTGATGCAGCCATTTATTTCCAGCTGTCAATAGAGGACGTGACTGCTCAGCCACTTTACTCATCTTGTCAGCTCAGATTAAATGGAGAGTGTGGTCAGCACACATGCTCTCAGACCAGACCACTCACTGCTGGACCCGCCTGTCTTAAATCTCATATTGATCAACTATAATTAGATGTATTCCATCAATCTTCAAGACTGATGTTTACTTTAATTTTTTTTACTCAACCTTTCAGTGGTTTTTTGATATGTCTGCAGTGAGCTCACTCTTGTGTTTTAAAGCGGGCATGCGTTGTGATGACGTCATTGAGTCTTTAGCACTCGGGGGGAGTTCCGAGGTGTTGCTGAACAGTTATTATTCACTTTTCCTCCTGCACCTTTCCAGAATAAGTAAGAAGGCTCTCAGCCTGCTGCTATTACTCTGAGGACCCTCCAGTGCATCCGGCCCCCACTCCAGTGACATACCAGTGAGCACCACATTGGTGGAGAGAACAGTTTGTCCTTGATATCACTTCAACACACACACACACACACACACACACACACACACACACACACACACACACACACACAAACACAGTACATAGTGTTCCGAAGAGACCCTACTATTTCCAGTTGTCAACTTCACTTCATGCCGATACACGCTGAAGAGGCATCCACACTTTCTGCCTCATCTTGCACCTCCATCCACTGTGATACTTTTGGATTATTTTATTATCAGTGTTCAACAGCAGAGACAGGACACGGTGTGTGCCATGTTATAAAATTCCCTTTGTTTCACGCCTGTTCCCCCCTCCTTCCCCTCAGTCTTCGCTACATGTTACCTAATGAAGCAAAGAAGCAACCTAGCTGAACAACTGGAATTGAACTACGCCTGGTCGACAAAGCATTCATCGGTACAGTGCAAAGTAAAATAAAAATGTTGGGGTATTTTTTTTTCTTTGGAAGATTAGACAAAAATGTAAGACTGACACTAGTTATTGTGTTTTATATACTATCTATGGTTATGTGTCAAGAAACGCAGCTCAGGGTTATTTTCATTGATGATTGTTCATCAGAGCACAAGGTGACACATCGTGAATTACCTTGCAGAAGTTATGAATATTCACACTTCACAACATGGAACCATCAAATGAAATGTTTAATGTGTTCATTCAGTGTTTTCTGTAAACTGTGGGTCTGTCTTATTCCCTGCTGTTAATGCACCGCAAGTTGTCCATTACATATTAATGGGTACCAAAGTCTGAAAATGAGAGAGAAATCACTCAAAAATATGTTTTTTTTTACTTCACTTGTGACCCTCTGACCTTCACTGTGCAGAATGATGTTCGTGCATAGTTTGAAACTGTAACGCTGTTTCCAAATACAGTATTTGATATTTCAATAAGAGAGAAGGACTGGATGTTTAGGAATAGTTAACTAGTTATTTATTTATCTATGTATGGAGGGGTGCGGGGATCAGACACAGTTTAATATTCCATGCAAAGTGTTTTTCTCTGTCTTTAAACAAGAGATCTTTAAACATAAATATCAAGCACATATCTGTACACACACACACACATTGCTACTCACCATACCAGGCCCTTTTATATTCACAGACACCCAAATGCAGGCACATCAAACACAAACCGCATTATGCATCATTTTGATGTTTGCAGAGTGGAGACGGTAGATGTGTGATGAAAGCTTCAGGATTTTCAAAAAAAATGTCTACACCTTTTCCCCAGGCCTGAACTGACTATGCAAACACATTTGGGGAAAAAGAGAAAGAGGGGGTCATGTATTTGGGGGAGAATTCATTTTATATTTGAATGCATGATGTATAGGGTATATATTTTTTGCGTGTGTATATCACAGATCTCTCTCAGGAATGCTCTTTCTCTCTGTTCCTCTGGCTGTGTCTGTTTGTAGCGTGGCTGTGTGTTAGTATGGCCTGCATGTCTGACAGAATGCTTGATGCTGCACTTCTTTACAAACAGCCGCGACCCGGCCGCCAGGAGGTCTGCCTGCACACTGTTGAATAGAAAAAAAGGCCAAACAGGCTTGAACTGAGCTCACGGGGGAGGGAGAGAGGGAGAGAGGGAGAGAGAGAGAGAGGGAGGGATGGAGAGTGCATAGAGTAACAAGGGAGAAGGAAGGTGACCAGAGGCAAACATCTGTCATGAGCTTTCGTTATTCTGCGGTTTCTTTTATAAGATCGGGGGTTTTCACAGGTGCTGGGAAAATGTACAACACCTGTGTTTACACTTGTTCTGCTATTGTGTTGAAATCTGACAGGAAGAAGAGGCTTTATATCGAGCAGACTCATCTTTTATTTAGACTGAATGGAGAGTTTGAGTTTCCAGAGCGGTGACAGACATCCTCTGCCTTTCTCCTCCCCGGCTTCTTCCTGAGCAAAGATGTTTTTCTTTCAGATAAAAAATAAAAAGAAGAGCTTCTCTGTGGCGTGCTGCAACAGGTCATCAACATTGTGAAGGTTTGAATTGACAGACAGACAGACAGACAGGCAGACAGACAGGCAGAGGGAGCTTTGTTGATGTGTTTGACTTCCGTCCTCTACCTGCTATTGAGAAGCGGTATCTTCTTCCTGGTTTGCACAAAGCTGACTGTCGTCCCTCCCTGCATGCTCTCTGTAGCTCATCAATGGGGAAAGCCTGCTGACTGGAGCCTCCCTTTGTTACGTGATTACTAGCAACCGTGTTGTGGTGAACGGTGCTTTTATGTGTGTACACATGTGGGAGGGCAGGTCAGAGGGGGTGTGAATGTGTGCCGTGGTGTATTTATTTGGCCATATGGAGCCGCAGTAGACACAAAGGTGGGTCGTATATGTCCTTCTCCTCCTTTATCTGTTTGAATGCAGACCACATAGACGTATCGAGACAGGCTGTATAAACAGTATATATATATATATTTAAATCACTCTCTCTCTCTCTGTTTGTCTCCCAATCCCTCAGAAAGTAGCCAAGCGCTGCTGGGGGTTAAGATTAGTCAGGCGGTAAGGAAGATACATTTATTAGCCTAAGGACAATTGTGAGAGGCGTTTTAGTTCTTACATAAACTTTGTTTGATTTTTAAACGTTAAAATAATGTAACTTAAAAACAAACCACAAAATAAACATTTTGATAGGGAGAGCTGCTGTGAAACTCGGCCGAAAGGAAAAAAAAAATGGTAACACTTTACAATAAGGTACACAAAATTGTAGTAGCTACTACATACCTACTACATAGTTTTTTTTTTTTTGCGCTACCTATGTGTTAGGTAGCACAAAAAAAAAAAACCCTATGTGTTAGGTAGCACATAAGGTTTTTTTTTTTTGTGCTACCTATGTGTTAGGTAGCACAAAAAAAAAAAACCCTATGTGTTACCTACTACATAGTTTTTTTTTTTTTGCGCTACCTATGTGTTAGGTAGCACAAAAAAAAAAAACCCTATGTGTTAGGTAGCACATAGGGGGTTTTTTTTTTGTGCTACCTATGTGTTAGGTAGCACAAAAAAAAAAACCCTATGTGTTACCTACTACATAGTTTTTTTTTTTTTGCGCTACCTATGTGTTAGGTAGCACAAAAAAAAAAAACCCTATGTGTTAGGTAGCACATAGGGTTTTTTTTTTTTTGTGCTACCTATGTGTTAGGTAGCACAAAAAAAAAAAACTATGTAGTAGGTAACACATAGGGTTTTTTTTTTTTGTGCTACCTAACACATAGGTAGCACAAAAAAAAAAAACCCTATGTGTTACCTACTACATAGTTTTTTTTTTTTTGCGCTACCTATGTGTTAGGTAGCACAAAAAAAAAAAAACTATGTAGTAGGTAACACATAGGGTTTTTTTTTTTTGTGCTACCTAACACATAGGTAGCACAAAAAAAAAAAACCCTATGTGTTACCTACTACATAGTTTTTTTTTTTTTGCGCTACCTATGTGTTAGGTAGCACAAAAAAAAAAAAACTATGTAGTAGGTAACACATAGGGTTTTTTTTTTTTGTGCTACCTAACACATAGGTAGCGCAAAAAAAAAAAAACTATGTAGTAGGTAACACATAGGGTTTTTTTTTTTTGTGCTACCTATGTGTTAGGTAGCACAAAAAAAAAAAACCCTATGTGTTACCTACTACATAGTTTTTTTTTTTTTGTGCTACCTAACACATAGGTAGCGCAAAAAAAAAAAAACTATGTAGTAGGTAACACATAGGGTTTTTTTTTTTTGTGCTACCTATGTGTTAGGTAGCACAAAAAAAAAAAACCCTATGTGTTACCTACTACATAGTTTTTTTTTTTTGTGCTACCTAACACATAGGTAGCACAAAAAAAAAAAAACCCTATGTGCTACCTAACACATAGGGTTTTTTTTTTTTGTGCTACCTAACACATAGGTAGCGCAAAAAAAAAAAAACTATGTAGTAGGTAACACATAGGGTTTTTTTTTTTGTGCTACCTAACACATAGGTAGCACAAAAAAAAAAAAACCCTATGTGCTACCTAACACATAGGGTTTTTTTTTTTGTGCTACCTAACACATAGGTAGCGCAAAAAAAAAAAAACTATGTAGTAGGTAACACATAGGGTTTTTTTTTTTTGTGCTACCTAACACATAGGTAGCGCAAAAAAAAAAAAACTATGTAGTAGGTATGTAGTAGCTACTACAATTTTGTGTACCTTATTGTAAAGTGTTACCAAAAAAATATTTAAACAAATTTATAAATACAATTTCCGAATGAAAACAACCAGGGATGCAATGCAGATATATAAACAAGCGGCAGGATCAAGGTGCGATGTTATGATGAAGTAAAAAAGTTAGAAGTATATAAAAGTATATCCCAATTGTAGGCCTACTGCCAGTTAACTATATTATTTTCATGATCAGCTGTAGTATGTAGAATTAGAAAAAATAAAGTATGCGATTTGGAACACAGTGTTGGTCTTTTGATGGATCAGCCTTGAGGACAAATTCTCAAGGTCAGAGGTCAAACCTTTACCAACAGCTAAGGGTGTACAAGAGGTCACTAGATCAGGGTGAGTATTGGCTGTTCAGTAGAAAATCCACAAACAGACACACACACACACACACATAATCATTTAACATCTGACAGTGATCAGATTTGTCACCTGTAAGTAGTCGCCATCATTTATCTTATTATAATGGACAAAATGATGCATATACTCCAGATGGGATTTGAAATGGGGGGGACAAGCCGAACAGTTCATGTCAAAGGACTTTTCGTTTATATGTGTGTGTGTGTGTGTGTGTGTGTGTGTGTGTGTGTGTGTGTGTGTGTGTGTGTGTGTGTGTGTGTGTGTGTGTGTGTGTGTGAATGTGTGTGTGCGTGCGACAGATAGAAAGAAGGGAAGGGAAGAGAACAAAGTTTCAGGACTGATTGAACTGACATTTTAACACATGAGCCTCAGTGGGAGTTTAATAAGCGTTTTCAGAAAAGAAGAGAGGAGGGATCTTATGTTCTCTGCACAGCTGAGGTTCTTCTGTCATCCTGCCTCTTAACTTCACCTCTGGCTGGCTCTCTCTTTTGGCACGGAGACTCCTGCTGTGGACTGTGTTTTTTCTTTGCAATCAACAGTGATTGCAGTACTGCAATTTCAGATTCAGAAGATTCAGAGTCCTATCCACCTTTTTCTGTGTCTGTTGTCTTTGCTGTGGTGCATTGGAAAGACATGGAGGAGGTTGGCGGGCGGAGGAGGGGGGGAGGGGGCTGAATCTGCTTTTCCTCACTGCTTCTAGCTAAAGGGAAGAATACTAAACGCCAATTTATTTCAAACTGTCCTTGGGCTGCACTGGATAGTGGGATTTTTTATTTATTTTTTCCCTCTAAATTCACAAGTAGATTTTACATTCCTTTTTTTTTTGGTGTCTTGGTTTATAAAGATGTGTTTTAAAAGATAAGCAGGGAGAGGAGGATTTAGGAGTAGATTGGAAAGAGAGGTGTAGAAAGTGAAGAGGGACATTGGCGCTGATTACAAGCTGCAGGGGATGAAGGGGAGTCAGTGGGTGTTTGCAAGCACCCACACCCCAGACCATCAGCTGCTCCCTCAGGTTGATATTTGGGGCTCCTTCCTCTTCCTCTCTGACTTGTGTTTCTTTAGGCATGGCCTCTCAGATTGGTTGGCTACCTCCTCCCCCACCCAGCCTCTCATAATCGACACTCCTTTTGATCCGACTCGCTGCCTCTTCCTGTCCCTGGAGGTTGAATCTCTGTAGGATCCATGTTTCAGCTGTGGCTCTAGGAGCGCAATCACCCTTGGCTCTCTGCACTGCAGGATTCACTTTTCATGAGCATGCACACATCTGTCATGGAAACAACAAATATGTTAATGTTAAAGGCGTGTTTTCCTCTCATAACCTTATGAAGAAACCATATCATATATGGACAGGGCCGCCCATAAGGGGTAGAAAGTGGGAAAGCTTTCTAGGGCCCAGCCACCAGGGGGGCCCAGAGAGGAAAAAAATAAAATCAAAAATGTTTTTTTTTTTTTTTTTGCAGATTACCTAACTTAGCCAACCTTTATTATGAATGCTATATTCGCAAGAGAACTTTCTATAAAGAAAACATTTTATTCATTGTTACTTGGGTAAAATATATCACATTTTATATTGAAAAACTAAAAGTATCATGGGTCGTTTTTTCCCCCTCAAAACCGTTGCATGCATTGATGATGAGCAAGCTAACCTAGCAAGCTCAGTGATGCCAGGACCTGGACATAAATCAGGGTACCAGAAAAGAAAGGAAAAAAAGGGAACTTTCAAGGGCTTTAGATCCCTGGAAAATTCCTTAATATCAGTATTTCTGCCAGCAGAAGTGTATTTTCAATTCAGAGATACTGTGATATTTTATCAAGTTTTGAGGTGTCTTTGAAATTGTTCTGTATATTTTATCTATTATTTTCTAAGAAAATTAGAAAATTAAATATTTAGCCTTTAAATGAAGGTGGCAGATGGTTGTTATACTGATGAGGAAAGTTTCTGGTAGCAGTGCTATCATGGTAAACCCCCCTACAGCATTGGTGTGTCTAAAAGCTTACATTACAGGAAATGTTACAGTAAATGTGCCAAAAAGCAGGTGCAGAGATCTTGCAAGAGCAGAAAATTTCCGCTCGCGCGCTGTGCGCACGAGCATCGTCAGTGTCTCTGCCCACTATTATTTTCAGTAGCCCCCCTTAATCTAACTGGCTAGAACCGGCCCTGTGTACAGGTATGTGTTTATGTAGGAATAAGCGCATCATGCACATTGATACAAGTTCAGTATGAGTAAAGGGGGCCCAATGACTGGACCTTTTCAGGGGCCCAGTCATTTGTCTGGGCAGGCCTGTATATGGATACAATGGGCAAGCTGAGCCTTCAGCCATGGTGACAGTATTAGGATTTAGAAATGACTGGAAAGATGCAAGGCAATTCCAAATAAATAAGGAAATCAATTTACAACTCTAGTGAGCGTCCGATAAAATTTTTTTTTAACAGGATTAACACTAACATCTTTAATCCTACTATCCTTAAGGCCAACACACTAACAAAATCACTGGTTGAAAAATTACATCCTTTGAGCCACCAGCTTCACACAATCATTTCCTCCCACCACATGCTGCATTACATCCACAGGAAACCCACAATGCACTGTAGTCCTCAGAGAAAAAAATAAAGCGTTTGATCCACACAAGCGATCTACGACTGTGAAAATAGAAGCCGTTTTCTCGTTCAATGTTGACTTTGATTAGGAACTCGTCAAGGTTAGTTACTATGGCAGCCAAAGAGGGCTTATTGCCAGTCGGGGGAGGTGAGGAAAGTGAGGGAGAGCTGCATCATGTATCACATAGAGATCAGAGTGCCGGAAAGGTTTGTCAGGGTTGAAAATGACAGACAAGGTTGCGATAGAACAACAACAAAGGGTTCAGAGAAGAGTGACTTCCATTAGCGGAACAAGAAGGGGAGAGCGAAATGTTTTGGTTGAAGTCAATTACAGCAGTGGGTTCTGTGTGGAGTAATGAATCTGGCCCTTTCTCATGCTCCCGTATCCCTCTCATTAGCTGGCACTGGAGGAAAAATATATGTATTTCGAGAACTCCAACTAATAAGCCCATTTTTATGTGCATTAAAGCTCCCCAACGAGAACCTGCTTACAGGCTGCTCTTGCTCTTTCTGCAGCTCCTGGACAGCAGTTAGACTGGACAGGATAATAAGTGTGAGGCCATGGCTGTGTTCTGTGCCGTCTCTCTGGAGCTGCTTGCTTTTTTTTCTCTCTCCCTATGACTCACTCTGTTTCTCAGTTCCCAGCCTTGTATCTTGTTCCTCCTGTATATGGCTTAATCACCACTGAAGTCATAGGGGGGACTTGTCGGTTGCCCCCAGCAACACGATCAAACCAAGTGATTTTGTGAAAAGGTGAGACAGGATTTTACTTGTACACCAGAGTCATTGTCGAGTGCCAGTGCTGGAAGTAGTTTTGATGAGAATGAGATTATTTGTGTCCGGGTTTCAGAAACAACACTTGATTTGATATTCAGGTTTAAGAAAAATGTGTACTGATTACCAGTATTCCGGTTAGCAAGATTTACAGGTGACATTCTTTATTTATTTATTTACAGCCGTGACAGGAAAAAGAGCTGATAGTCATTGAGCAAGCATGTCAGTCGAATCTAAAATGGGATTAACTTGATAAACGTTTGTGTGGCTCTTCATGTAGAAAGTGGAAGAGGGGCTTGAATTTCAACTTCCAAAGTGGAGCAGTACACCTTCACTGCCTTCTCTGTACTGAAGTTGCCTTCTCTGTACTCGTGGGTGACTGTGGCTCAGTTGGTAGAGCGGGTCGGCCGATGATCAAAGGGTTGGAGGTTCGATCCCCGCCCTGTGTCCTTGGGCAAGACACTTCACCCACCTTGCCTCGTGTTAATGTCGATAGTTAGCCTGCTATCGGTGTGTGTGAATGGTAACGTGTAAATGGGAACAGGTCTCCCTTGTAAAAGAGTCTTCGGACTCAATGGGATATACCTGTATAAATAAAGGTAAAAAAAAAAAAATTGTCATCAACACATAACAGATCAAATTGATAAGAAATTTCTAGGTGATAAAACGTTGTCGTTGAAGTTCATCTGGGGTTTTGCAGAATTGTCTTGTCTGACATCGGAAGTCTTGCTGGGGGGAGTGGCTTGATCACAAACACATGCAAGTACATCAAAGCATTTTTGATGAGTATATGTGGGCGTGACGCAGCCGGCGTCTGTCAACAGTCGAGTTAACAACAAAGAACCTGTGGGCTTCAAACACCACAGGGCAGCAGTCTTCTGATCAAAATGCCACTCTGTCAGAAAAAGATGCAGTGGAGTTGAACCTTTTGTGTATTTGAAAGTATGTTGCTAGACTAGTGTACTTACAGGAGCAACACACTACCTTTCTTGTGAGTCACACCGATAAACAAGTTTATAACTAAAACATTTGAATGTTGCCTTTTTGTGCTTTGCTCATGTTTGTTTCCCAGTTTGGCGGCATCTCTTCCGTCTGCACTGCAGTCCTTGTTGCTGAAAACACCCAGCACTCTTGTCTTGGGGAGAGTGTGGACAGATTAACCAGAACAAGTCAGTAGGGCTGCAGCACAGACTTAATCCTTCACCATGCAGTGTGGACGAGTGTAATTGTGTTGGATGAGCCTGGAAGCAACAACGCTGAAGGCTGGTCTTTGCAATTTTGCACTCTGCAGGTCTATCGATCGATGAGCTAGCTTAGCTTAGGTTATTAGCTGTGCCCTTTGTTCAGGCTGAACTGGATCCAATTTGTACCTTTTTTTAAAAAGGTGGATAAAAAATGACCTCTCTGTGGGGGGCTGTATTTGTAAATGAGAAATGTACTTTAGGTTTACTTTATAGATCTACTATTTGTTCATTAATACTATCACTTAATTAGGCATTATTCCAACTTGTATTTGTTCATGTTTTATTCCCAATGTTGTGACAGCTAGTAGTCACAACATTTTAATAGTCTTAATTAATTACTTTTGCTGTGTTACATATGTGTAGCAGCAGGTAATTAATAAGAAAGAGCAGATACAAACGTCCGTGTTCCTTTCAATGAGAACGATTGCATTGTATTAGTCAAAATGGGATTTTATTAGATGTAACTGGCGATAGTTGCCTTGCCATTTTGCTAAGGATTTGTTGACACTTTATATGAATGCTTTTTTTCTGACAATTCCCAATGTGAATGTGGTATAATAATAATGTGATTGGTGTTGTTCATAGACACTATGGGAGGGGAACAGATGGCAGATGACACTGATTGACAGGCTGGACTGACCCAGGAGACATGATGGGTCTTCCTCAGCCTCCATCTTGTGCCCAAGATCTTGTTTGTGTGTCCCATATCTCCCCCCCTCTTAGTCAGAGGAGGCAAGTTTAACCCCTGGAACAACATATTTGAGTGCATCCTCTATCACCCTTTTCCTATTATTACATGTTCATACAAAACAAAGAGGCAAAAAAGAGACAGTGTTCCACTGTTGGCAACAACCTGTTTCACTCTTTAAGGCCACATCCATTGTAAGTAGTCCTACTTTTAGTGGGAGTGGCGCAACTGTGTGCTAATGAGTGAGCTGAATAACAGGAGAGTCTGAGGGGCCACTCACACTAGGGCCGCGGCCCCGTGCCCGAGCTCATTTGCATACTAAAGTCTAGAACGTTTGACTAGTGTGACCACGCCATCCGTATTCCAGCACGGAACAGCCCCTTGGCCACGGCAAACGAAAACCTTTTTGCTTTGCTTTCTGCACTCACCTATTTAGCTCTTTCCCTCTTTTATTAGCCCACACCCAGGCCTACACACACGTTAATTCTCACACATTTTATGTAGCTACAAGTCCAAGTGGTGGGCAATTCTGGTGCCGACTAGTAAGGCAGCGGACGTTAACTGACTATGCATCCTTAATAAATTCACGTCAGGAACGCCGCCTGTGCGCTTGCTTGTGCGCGTGTCATCTCATTAGCATCTGTACTTTGGCCACGGCACACCTCTCCCAAGTGTGCCGTGGCCAAGGGGCTGTTCCGTGCTGGAATACGGATGGCGTGGTCACACTAGCCAAACGTTCTAGACTTTAGTATGCAAATGAGCTCGGGCACGTGGCCGCGGCCCCCGTGCCCAAGCTCATTTGCATACTAAAGTCTAAAACGTGTTGACAGGACTCCCATGATTACCATCCACCCCTCACAGTGTGTGTCTGTCTCCCACTCCCTGCTGTGTCACTTTCCAAGGTCTGACGGTCCTCATATCCACACACCAACACCACAGCAGCAGTTTCTAATTCCCTGTAGCTGTGTGTTTCTCTATAGCAGCAACATTTAAAATGTGGCTCTCCATTACAGTAAGTAAACATGCCACCCCTTTTCTCTCTACCCGTCCACAGTCATAGGAGTGTAATTGAACAAACATGATTCGCTCGATGCATCGATTGTCTTCATTTGGCATTGACTCTGGTTCCAGCCAAGGATTTCTAGTGGTTTTGGAGAATTGAGCCCTCCTTGGTCTTAACCATGGGCTATAATGTGATTGTGAATACGACTGGATTTACCTTTAGAGGCCAGGAGAAGCTGTAAAATCAAGTTAGAAATATTTTGATCCGTTTGGCCAACGAAGAAAATGTAAGGTTAAAAAAGACGTTCCAAACTACAAACTGACTTATTACTTTCATTAAGTTAAAGTTATAATAATTTGAAATTTTAGGGTACACTCATCCTGCAAACTGACTGATAACAGGGGGAAAAGTTAGGCTAACAATGTCAGAAGGTATTAAATCTTTCCCAGAAAACCTTAACAGTAAATTGTTATTTTACACTGCATTTTGTATTCTAAACTATTCCCTTTTAAGTCCTAAATTTGTATTAGCTTGGCTTATCTGCATAACATGGATGGTTTGAAGCTGCAAGTTTTCTTGTTGCGGCTGCACTGACATCGGACAAGGTTACACCCACTGCTGTGGTGGAGGTGTTCACCATTTGGAATACAGGGATAATCCCTTTATTATTTGACAATATGTTACCTGAGTCTGGTCTGACCTCTACAGTGATGTGATCGTGTGTGTGTGTGTGTGTGTGTGTGTGTGTGTGTGTGTGTGTGTGTGTGTGTGTGTGTGTGTGTGTGTGTGTGTGTGTCATTATCCATACAGAGATGATGGTTTCACCATTTCTTCGTATTTAGAATTATTGCCTAATCTAAGACACGAGTATCTGATCTTTGCCTGTGATTTGATCAATATACAAAATTACCACAGGCTCCCAGTAGGCCAATATTGTTGTGTGGTAATGGAAATGCACTGCCACATGAGCAATGCTTTCTCCCAAAGTAATCTATATTGATTTGTGGGACCACTTTGATAAATTGAGGGGGTTTTAGGTTTCGTGTTAGCCCCTTCGCCCCAGTGCTGTGTTGTGAGAGGCTGTTTGAATGGATGCCTCTGGATGAGTCTACAGTATGAACCCCTGAGTGCCCTGTGAAACATAATTCATGAATAAACATATGCATTTTAATAGTTTTTTATTTTCTGAACGTTTTCACAGATTAAAAAAGGGGGAACGTCATGACTTGACTGATAAACAACTACTTTAATATTGTGTTGATAAGTGTATCTGTGAAAATCCCTATTAATATGTATGAAAGTGAGAGGGCTCATTTGTGCATTAATTTGTTACAGAGACTGACAGTTGCAACATGCACTTCAAAATTTAAAGCAGCGGGAATACTTTTTTCCTTTTTCCCTCACTTATTCAGTCTCAGCTCCGTATCAGGTGGGATACATTTTATCATCATTGTGGTCCAAGACAAATTATTTTCTTTTTAGGTCCATTATTAGTAAGAAGGTGTTAACAGAGAAAAACAGAAAGAAATACTCTGGAAAGCAGAGTGTGTGCATTGGCTGGCATCTACACGTACCTTACCCATGCCATAACGCTGTATTCAGGTGTTTTTGCAGGCAACAAAGAAATTAGACGGGGGAAATGCCCTTGAAAGTTAATCACACAGCCGTGAAATTGAAAATAAGAGGGGCAAACAAAGCTTAACTGCATAGAGCCCGCAGTACAATAAAATGCTGAGTCCGCACAAAGCATCACCCGTCCCTGCATCAACGACAAACCAAACCGCTAATCTAACTGACTACCTGGGACAGAGATCTTTTTCCACCACAAGAAAGCTGTAAATAGCTCAGATTAGATTACAGTCTGCAAATTACAGTGAAAATCATTTGTAAGAACGTGGTACAAATTAAATACTTTCTGGGAGTTTACCAGAGGGCACAAGGGAATTCAGTGAATAAGGGGGATAACGAACAACATTATATTTTTGTTCACTAATGGTTTATGATCTGATGACACGACATTGTCTAAATCCTTCTCTGACATCAGTTTTGATTCGACATAGGATCACAAAAATGTATGCAACTGTTAACCAGTATGTTTTTTTAAGACCATACAAATTATTACAGCTGTATGATACACCCTTCCACCTAAGATTTGCCTAGACTTTCACTCGCAAGCTACAACGTCTACTTTGAATAATTACACTTTAATTAGCGGGCTGTAATCTGTCAAATAGAAAAAACTAACGGCAGCAGTTGAAGTAAAGTTTGCCAAACTGTTTTTTTTTTAAATTTAGTACATCATAACCTGCAGCTGCATACGAGAAGAAAACCATAAATCAGGAGAGGTGTTATGCCTCCAGAGCATTCACAGAGCAATATGATGTAGCTGAATGTATTTATCTCTGAAGCCTGAGACCTTTTGCAAAAGTTATTCCAGTCAATCTCGGAGGATATGGAGAAAAATGCCCTTCCATCTTACACACTCATTCACACTAACACATATAGCAGTAGATTGAATATAGGAATAATTAAAGAGGCAGTGATCTCACATATGGTTACAAAATAACGACGTGAATTTGCTGGTTTCAGTTGGTCTCTTTACTTTTGTTCAAATCTTTTTCTCTGTTACGCAGCATAATCACGGAGTGTAATCAGTCATTCTGGGTGGTATTTGCTCTCAGCACCCACTAGTCTTCAGCAGTTGAGCGGTGAGGGGGTGTCAGCCTTTCTCATTTGTTTATGCTTTCCTTGATGAAACAAATGTGCCGTGTTGACCACTGCAGGCACATGTGTGTTCATGGGCGCGATTGCATGCTTTTGTTGGGCGTTGTCGTACTTGTATTGTGCTAATGAGCCGGGGGAAACTTATCAAGACCTCCTCGGTCAGAATTGGCATATAAATCTCTGGCGAAACTTGGATCAGCTTGTGTCTTTTTGCGTTCACCAAGAAAATAAATCATAATAATAATCTTTAGGACAAAACCAGAAACAAAACCATCAAACCAAACACCCTCACAAATCCTCAATAACTTTACAGTAACACATCCTGTCAAATCATGCTGTGAGTTCTTGGTCCTCTCTGTCTCTCCTCTAAACAAATAAAACTCTACTGTAAATATACTGTTTAAAGGCTGCATGCATCACAATGGAACTTATTTATAGTTATATCTTTCAGTTCTCTACTGTTGTTGCTGTTTGACCATTTACTCAGTTATAAGGGATTCTCCTCACTGTGACTCTCTTCACCTTTTTTATTATTTGGGGCTGTGTGTTGAATTGCAGAGGCAGAAGCCAATCCCGCACAATGTTATTGTGTATGCAAACATCCTCCTTATGCAACAGCAAGGTCTGAAGAGAATGTCTTCCCGTCATCTCCATTCAGTTAACATGACTCACAAACATATGGCTGAATGTGCAAGCTTCTGTGTAGTTTTTAAACATACGCGTTTAAAGCCTAGATGGGGGGGTGAGTGTTTGATATTTAAAAGTTGGAGTTCTAAATCACTCAGTATTTGCTTTATTCCTGGGTAGGTGACAAGGTTGAACAGTAAACTCCTTGTGGGTGCGCTTGCCTGTCTCTTCCACTCTCTTCAAACCTTTTGTAAGGTCGTACCATTTGAACTGCTCTCACCCCAGGGCCAACAGCGCTCTGCTGATATGTAAGTGAGATCATTACCCAGTGGCAAGCTGGCATGGGCTCTGTGCAGATAAGACAAGACTACACTGGAAGTATTCAAACAACTATAAAATTGCTCTTTTGTAAAGCAAAACAAAAAGGGAGAAAAACAGCAGCAGATTGACTCAGGCTCATGCAAAAGCAATTTTAGAGGATTATGGTGACACCTGAAGATATTTTACTCTGCCCAGAGTTTACAGTTCCCTTTCCTGTAATTTAGTGTAACCAACACACTCCACACGTGTGCTCATAAAGGCCTCGTTAATGGATTAAAGCACATGCAGTCACAGTGGCAGTAAAGCCTGTAGCTTTAATCATAGTTTATACAAACCAACGGATGCCAGCTGCCTCACTTCGGTACAATCATCACTGTTTAGAAGTGTTTACATTTTGTGTGGGGATATGTGCCCAAAAATAGAAGCATCTGAAACTCACCCATCCAATTTTTTAAGTGTGACAGGAATTAATTAATTTCGATACAAATCTAGTTCAGCTATAGCTTGAGACGCGTCATCTCTGCGGTTCTATCTATCTTATTGTGCTTACAGTATGTGTTTGTGGTTGAGAAATCGGAAGGCGCCGAATTGCAGCTTGTGGCCGTTATCATTCACAAAAGGCCTTTTCTTTGTGATAATTGCTTCTTGACTTGAAAGTGTTGCTCAGTCGACTCCCCCTTGAATGACAGTTTGGTGTTTTTTGCCTGATTTTGTGAAGAGCTTTAAAGGCCAGGACACACCGGCCCGATAATCGCCGTCGTAGAGTTTCGAGGGGACGGAGACACGAATCTGTTTGGTGTGTGCCGTGAAATCGGTCGTAGTTGATGTCGTCGGGCTTCTTTTGAGCCGATTGAACTGTTCAATCGATTGTTCAATCGGCGGCGGACAGCCTTTCAGTTTGAGCAATTTGATTTGTGGAGGGCTAGCGAATCAGTGAAGCCCGGAAATGAGGCGGGTAGCACAAACAGCTAACAACAGTTAGCCATCGTTTTAATGTGTTTGTTTGTTTCGTTCAGCGAGTACTCACATGCATCAACCCTTGTTGACTGCTCGACACCATGCTCGACACTCTCTGCTAAAAATGGTGCTCTTTATGGTCCATAAATATAAATACGTATTTCTATCTATGTTTATGGTCTAGAGAGCCGTCCCATCATTTCCGGCTTCCGTATTTTTTCGGGCCACAATACAGATTAGCGCCGCCTGCTGTTATGGAGACATTACATCCCGCGCAAGCGCAGAGCGTACGGAAAGGCAACAGTCGGTTTGGTGTGTTCTTGGCACTTTTTCGGCCGCGACGGGAAGACTGGAGCTCCCTGAATCGGCAGTCACCATTTTCGGGTAGTCGGACTGGTGTGTCCTGGTCTTTAGAGAGCTTTCTCACCCGCTGTGAGAACAGAAGTCAAGTGACGGTCTCGTTAAGGGAATGCATAATTCAGAGAAGATGTAAAACTCTTTCAGATCCTATAGGAAACAGTCTGAATCCATGTTTTTAAATCCCGGTAATGTGTTTATTTTGACTATCAAAAAAACTGAGCTTGTGATTATGCACAAAATCCCCTCTTTTATGCTGGAAGCGTTTTCTGAACTGTGCTTTTCCCTGAACTGCTGTGAGAGCGTCTTCTTGCAGCAGAAACATGACTTCTCGTAGTGAGATTAAAAAAGATAAATTTTCATTTTAAATCTTTAAGTTATTAGAAGTCCCTGTCTGAGGATTTCAAGCCAGCTAATCCTGTCTCCCTTTGTTAATTGTATGAACTTATTCTGTCCAATGTGACTTTCTGTATGTTACTTTTCCATAGTAGCTGACAGACCAATATAATAAGTAATCAAGATCACCTAAACTGAGACAAAGATATGACCAAAACCACTGTTTATTGAGATTGAGACAAGACCAAGACCTTGTTGTCAAGAACAAGAAGGGGAGAGCCACTGAGCTCTAAGAACAAGACATTGAGGTGTACCACAGTCTGTTCCGGCCTCTTGACTTCACTGTGTCTGGCAGAGACAACAACAGATAATATTACGCCAAAATCTTCAGTCAAGTCACCGGGTTCTAGCCTGGCTACCGCCAGACCCCAGCTCAATGTTATTTAAGATTGAACATGGGTCTGGAATAGACGTTATCATTTCACGAGTGTGAAGAGGCGGGATCAACGGACATAGATCAAAATGCCTCTGTTCGCAATTGGATACACCTTCAACCAATCAGACCAATGAGCACTGTCACTTCACTGCCGCCATCGCGTTAAGCCTGCCTCTAGTACGCCTGGGCATTTGTGATTGGTGCAAGAAACTTTGGGAGGAAGTAAACTGTGCCAAACAGGGGTCGGGCCAGATTACTCTGCTGAGTGAAATCAAATGGCCGGCAGACTCGGCTGGGATCACCCAGGATAATGGGGTTCCACAATCTGTTTTGGAAAGGACTAGACTGACACAATACCAGGACCAGTCCAGTGTGAGTCCCACACTACTTGGGGTTAAGAGCCATACCTTTAACAAATTAAAAACAAATGTCAATTGAAGCCGGAAGTTTTACATCCAATCTGAGTCACGCTATTAAGAAACAAAAATCGGACAATCCACAGGCAATTACGTGATAGCTCAAGAATTTGTGTTCTTGACTCGTCTTGAAACAATATCCATGTCCTCTTCTTTGTCCAAATCAAGACAAGACCCAGTACCCATTTGGTTGATTCCGAGGCCAAGACCTTGAAGAACAGATCTCGAGAGCAAGACACTGTTATGGTGGTCAGCCTCTTAGCCCAGACTCTGGCTTATTATGATAGAATGCATTTTACACATATACCAAATCAAAACTCAACACACATACAGTACACACACTCTCCCCGCCCCCCCTCACTCTTTCCTTTTGAATCCTGTTGGCTGCAGGGCAAGATTATGCTGTCAGTGCAGGACTGAAAGCCTGATTCAGCCAT
Source organism: Hyperoplus immaculatus (assembly GCA_949357725.1). Classification (NCBI taxonomy): domain Eukaryota; kingdom Metazoa; phylum Chordata; class Actinopteri; order Uranoscopiformes; family Ammodytidae; genus Hyperoplus; species Hyperoplus immaculatus. The sequence goes on along the minus strand of OX442349.1, from coordinate 15,943,459 downwards.
TGGTGTCACTGCAGCCGTATCCAGGATGGATGTCTACGGCTGGCTTGCTGCTGAAATTGACAGCCCCTTATTTTATTCCTGAATTATGACCGCTGAGGCCCCAAAGTGCAGAAGTTTACTGTCAAAGTTTTGATTACCAAGTGTCAAATTCAGATGAATCAGTGCCATCTTCTGTCTTACTGTCACGCCCACACACATGCTACATGCTACAGTGTGTGAGTGGTGGCTGTAAAATAAATGTTTCTATTATCGCATCCTATAATAATGCAAGCAAAAGATAACACGGTTTTGTGTGACCCTTGAGAGGTCTTTTTAGCGGCTCTATGATATAACAAGAGTCTCATAACTGCCACTAAAAGTGAGGTATAGATTGTAGATTTCCGCAGCTGAGCTATGCTCCATTCCATAACAATGGAAGATGGATATTGCCATCTATCTATCATTGAAATGTATTTTGTAGGAACGCGGTAAAGTCTTGTCACCGCTCCCTTGTTGACTTGTAAACTAGTTGTTTATAGTTGTTTTACTCTACTGTAAGGACTTAACAGCTGAAGATTACACAAATTCTGTCAAGTGTTGAATTTCTCTCGGGTTGCGCAGCCAGCCAGTAGGTTTCCCACTGTGCTAACGTATCAGGATAATTGAAAGGAAAGCATTGATGTTTTTTTCGTCCTATTTTTTTCATGCTCAAAATTAATTTTTTGCAGCATCAAAGAACCTCTTGTGAAACGCAAAGTGTCAGTCCAACTGTGTGTGTGTGTGTGTGTGTGTGTGTGTGCGTGCGTGCGTGCGTGTGTCTGTGTGCTTGTGCGTGTGTTTGTGCGTGTGACAGGCCCGTGTGCAAGTTACAGAGAGTCAATTGGTGATCCGAGTCAAGAGGAGAAACCAGAGAATCCCAGAGCAGCCTCTCGTCTCTGTCTGTCTGTCTCGTCTGTCTGTCTGTCTGTCTGTCTGTCTGTCTGTCTGTCTGTCTGTCTGTCTGTCTGTCTGTCTCTCTCTCTCTCTCATTTCTGTCTTGAATAATCAGACCTGGTGTGTTCTTGGGATGCATGAGCAGAAACAGGTCAAGGGTCATCGCTTTCCCTTTTTCTCGCTTCAGCAACTTTGTCTGAAATGAACGTTCTGCTGGAAGAACACTGTGTTCGACCAAGCAGGGTAAATCTCATATCAGTAACCAAGGACTTGTGTTTGTGAGGTGGGTGCCGTGAGATACTAGCCTCTCTTAGTGCTTATGTATAGACAAGCACCTGCAACACAAGTGGCATTGTTCTTGTACTCACAGCCGCGTAAACATGGCTGGCTTACTGTATTGTTGATGTAAAAGACACTGCAAGCCCTGTTGTTACACACATCAAACGCCTTTGGTCATGCACGTTGTCATGAAATGTTAGCCCTCTACTCAGCCTGTGACAACATCTGTATTGATCAAAATAAGAGAATCTGTTCTGTCAGACTCAGGTGAGACGGAGAGATGAAAGTGTGGCTAAATCCTGCAGACAAGGTGGACCATAATGCTGCTGCTGATGGAAGATAGTGAGCGTGGTTAAAGGAGCCTTCTGCATGGCATGAACTGGAGTATGATAATGCTCTTATACAACATTTACGAGGTTCCATTAAATAAATATGTGATCATTCGTTCGTGTCATGTTGACCTAGGCCTTTACACCTCTGCTGATAACGCTGGCCTAGGATAGCTCTCTCCTCTGGTATGTCATTGTTTAGCTGTGATCAAGACTGATTCACATTCAGATGGAGGTTCCTGTCTGGATTCATGGATTCACTGAAGGGACTGCAACACATCCATGAGTAAGAGGGAAGTATAGCAGTAGTGTGGCTGGTATGCCACGCCCCCCAGGCAGCAGCAGCCAAACCTGCTGTTGTTCCACTGTTTCCATGGCAACGTCGGCGAGGTGCTGCTGCTGAGCTCCAAAGCGAAGTGATGGTATATACAAGATGGGGGGAGGGGTCAGGAAGGAGGAGCAGGTGGTGGGTGGAGAGAGAGATGGAGAGAGAGAGCAGGGAATACTGTAGGAAACGGATGTTAGGGGAAGAAAAAGAGGGGGGATGCGTAACGAGAGGAACGCTCCTGAAATAGCGGGAAACGCAGGGAGGCTACATGCACACGTCTGATAGCTCTGTCAGCGGGAGCTTCAGTTAGACGAGATGCAGAGACTCTGTGAAGCCACAGCCATCAAACACCTCATGGTCGCTCTCCCTGGTATACAAATGAAGTGTATTCTTCTTCTTATTATTATTATTAATATGATCATTTCAATTACACACAGGGCCGCCCATAAGGGGTAGAAAGTGGGAAAGCTTTCTAGGGCCCAGCCACCAGGGGGGGGGCCCAGAGAGAGAGAAAAAAGATTACTTAACTTAGCCAACCTTTATTATGAACGCTACAAGAGAACTTTCTATAAAAGAAAACATTTTATTCATTGTTACTTGGGTAAAATATATCACATTTTATATTGAAAAACTAAAAGTATCATGGGTCGTTTTTTCCCCCTCAAAACCGTTGCATGCGTTGATGATGAGCAAGCTAACCTAGCAAGCTCAGTGATGCCAGGACCTGGACATAAATCAGGGTACCAGAAAAAAAGGAAAAAAAGGGAACTTTCAAGGGCTTTAGACCCCCGGAAAATTCCTTAATATCAGTATTTCTGCTAGCAGAAGTGTATTTTCAATTCAGAGATACTGTGATATTTTATCAAGTTTTGAGGTGTCTTTGAAATTGTTCTGTATATTTTATCTATTATTTTCTAAGAAAATTAGAAAATTAAATATTTAGCCTTTAAATGAAGGTGGCAGATGGTTGTTATACTGATGAGGAAAGCTTCTGGTAGCAGTGCTATCATGGTAACCCCCCCCCCCCCCCCCCCCACAGCATTGGTGTGTCTAAAGGCTTACATTACAGGAAATGTTACAGTAAACGTGCCAAAAAGCAGGTGCAGAGATCTTGCAAGAGAAGAAAATTTCCGCTCGCGCGCTGCGAGCGTTGTCGGGGTCTCTGCCCACTATTATTTCCAGTAGCCCCCCTTAATCTAACTGGCTAGAACCGGCCCTGTGTACAGGTATGTGTTTATGTAGGAATAAGTGCATCATGCACATTGATACAAGTTCAGTATGAGTAAAGGGGGCCCAATGACTGGACCTTTTCAGGGGCCCAGTCATTTGTCTGGGCAGGCCTGATTACACACACTCATTCATGACGAGTAACGGTTATGTAAAGGTTACTCAAAACTGAAATGTGGTGGTTCAGTTCCCCTAATGCTATAGCTCACCTTCATTTGTCTTTCATTTGCACATATGCACACACATACACACACACACACACACACACACACACACACACACACACACACACACACACACACACACACACACACACACACACACACAGACAAAAATGTTGTTCAAGGTGAAGCACAAGGTGATCTTATCTCCATTCAGAGCCTAATTCTTTTTTTCCTCCTGTGAATTTATCTGGTGTGATGATATTAAAATATTATCAGCCTTTGTAAATCTGTGGACTGCAGACTTCACAAAACCAATGCATTAACGCAGGGGAAAAAACTGCTAATTTTGTTCAAGAGCAAAACTTTTGCACACTTTGATTGATATTCTTAATTCATACTATTCATTCCTAAAACAATAAAAAATACATTTTCTTTCAGTTTCTAGGAGAGGCACTCATGTTTGAGGATATAGGAGCATTTGTAGAATAAATAATAACACTCTTTTAGGTCCCGCTCTAAATGAATCTAAGCTGCTGTGCAGGATTCACCAGGGACAGGAATGACATAAATCATTTCCATATGAAATACCCATATACAGCAGAGATATGAGAGGAGGAAAAAAGCAAGACATTGCATCCCCAGTATACTTGCATGTGCATTAACAAAGTAGAACAGGAGAAAGGTGGAAGGTAAAGTTTTAAAAATATTTTATTTTAATGTGAAGATGTCGCTGAATGAAGGGTGACATGAACATCTGCACCAAATTCCATGGTGATCCAATCCATAGTTGATGAAATTAAAAATGTCAACCTCTGGCACTAGAGAAAAAGTCAGGGGATTACCAAAGTCTTTAGGATTCATATGAAGAGGGATGGGGGGGGGGGGCAATGAATGTCTTTCCAAAATGTCACAGCAATCCATTTATAAGCTGTTGAGATATACATAGAGCTGACAGAGAAACTTACAATCACCTTTCATTAAAGTGATGTGTGTTTGAAGACTGATCAGAGTCAGCTGATGCTGATGGTTTTCAACAAGCTTTTTAAAAAAATACCCACCAAAACACAAAACTAAACTGACTGGGCAGGAGGTGTAAGAGCAGTGTTGTACGCACACACACACACACACACACGGCAAACGCTCAGTAGACAGCTCGCTTCATCAGCTTCTCCTCATTTCGTTACAGGACAGGATATTGAGACATATTCTGCTCAGCTTTATTTCTTTATTTTGCAGAATTACAGAAATTCCATTGCTCATATGCTCACATGCACACACACGAGGATGTGCACACACTTTCACGCACATCAGATTAGTCTGTGCTGAGCAACAGAGAGCAGTGGAACTGGGAGAGATACCGTTGACTCTGTGGAAAGACTTTCTTCTCTTGACCAACATAAGGAGCAGGAGTTCGGCTCCCTGAGTGGAATTCAGACAGTGTGTGTGTCTGTGTGTGTGTGTGTGTGTGTGTGTGTGTGTGTGTGTGTGTGTGTGTGTGTGTGTGTGTGTGTGTGTGTGTGTGTGTGTGTGTTGGAGAGGTTTGTTTATTTTGGCTAGTTCTACCATGTAGGACAGGGTTTTAGTGTATGAGTAAAAGTGGTGTGTGTGTGTGTGTGTGTGTGTGTGTGTTTTGTGCGTGCGTGCGTGTGGAGGGGAATCTGAACCAGCGAGGCTCCCTGCTCCTCTCTACACAGCATCTGATGGGAAATCATTATGGATCCTGGCAAAAGGCCAGTTTGTGGTTACCACGGCAACCGCACTGGCTCCATCCATCTTGGCAGCGATGATGTTTGAGAAACGGCCTGTTTTTCTAAACCCTCGCTCTCAGTAATGGCTTCTTTGATTGGCGCCATGCATAAATGAATATGAATAAGGTCAAGGCTGGGATTTAGGTAGAATCCATAGCAGTTGCTCACTCTCACAACCTGTTTTTTACTAAACAGTTGAATAAACAAGAGTCATAAACAGCTCCTCTGTCAGCTGGGTAATCATGGAAGTCCCCCACTCTGGATATTAGGCTTTAAGAGGTTGTTCATTCATTGCCTTTGGTTATTGATTAATCAGAAGACACAACACAAGATATGACAAACGAAAGTGATTCGATAAAACATATCATTGAAACAACAACAGAAGAGAAATTGCTGGAAATGTACCTTCACTTTTATACATTCGCTAATTTTCCATATTGTTAAATTTGGTAGGCTATATTCTATTTCCATCTGAAAGCTTTCTCGGTTGATTTAACTGAAGATTTTTCTTCAAGTATTTTCATAATTTGTTAAGGACGGGGGGGGGGGGGGGGGGGTTACTAATATCGTAGAGGGTCTTGAGAATAGAGTGCCATATGCTGCACAGACTGTAAAGCCCCTTGAAACCTGAACTTTGAAACCTTAAACTATTTTTTTAGATTAAAAAAAATAGAAAAACCAGATTTGACCTCATGTCATATTTTCTCTGATCAGTATCAAGGTAAGGTTACCAACAGGGAAGAGCCCAGACGTCTTTACCCCCAGAACTTTCCCCTGGGAGTTTTTCTAACAGCTCCGAGGCCAGCCGGGATATGTAACAAGCCTCCACTGTCTCTTGAATCTGCCCCGGGGTCTACTCCCGGTCGGTATAGTGCCCAGAATATATTCAAGGATAGGGGTGTGCAGTCAGCAGCCCCAATATGTTTCTCCTCTCAAAGTTAAGGAGAAGTGCCTTGATATACAGTAAAGATCCTTTCAAATCACTGAGCTCCTTACTTCTTCACTTAAACTAAGATCAGACACATGCTTGAATCTCCAATTTATTCCTGTCAGTCAATGCAGAGGTGGCACAGGACATCAAGAGCTTTCTTTTACAGTTCAGCTCTCAGTAGAGCCACAGTAACTCAGCTTAACAGTTACTTGTTAATAATAGTCCAAGATACCTAAACCTTTTACCTAAATCCTCGATACTGATCATGACACACCTAAACCACTGCAGCGCACTGCACATTGCCACGCACAGGCTAACTGCAAATATAGGAATATATGTCATGTCCCCTAAGTCACCACAAAACAGCTTTTCAATTTACAATGCCAATCCCGAGTGCTGTTTTGAAAACCAAATGTTCCCTCTTGTTTCTCTTCATTTGGGCTTTTAGTTCTCACCGGATGAGAATACAATAGCACACTCATTCATAAACACATGCAAAATACAATGTGTTCATTTGTATAATCAACATCTTTTGTACCAATTTCCATAACAATTATCAAAATATATTCTCTATCTTATCATTTTCTTCTGTAGAAAGATGCAGGTTTTGTTGTAGTTCTGAAGTTGTGTTCTGGGGTTGTGAGTGTGTGTCCTGTGTGCTGTGTGTATGGCTGGAATTTGCTGCGGCAGCTTCTCCCATCCGGGATCCAGCAGAGCTCACGTGCCTTTTTTCTTTCATAAAGCAGTTTGACTTCAACCTCTTTCTCACTCTGACTTTGCAGTAAGTCGTTGATCCGTTTGAAATGTTTGCTTTGTGGTGGACCTCAAATGACATGTCACCTCTGTGTGTGTGTGTGTGTGTGTGTGTGTGTGTGTGTGTGTATGTGTGTTGGTTGTCTCTGTCAGAGTATTGGGGAACGCATTCTTTCATGGCGATGACACCCACTCCTAATCTAGCTGTGAAAAGCCAAAGCCGTCCTTTTATCTCCCCGTTCCATTTACACTTGTCAGTTCAACTGTGTGTGAGTGTGTATGTGTGTCTATCAGAGACACCCAGATGAAAAACTCAACATCATTTCCTATCGGTCTGTAAGTAATTAATTTAGATTTTATGCTCTCTTTATCATATCATCTGTCACATTAAGTTGTTTTCCACCAGCTGTGTGTCATTTAAGCTGATATACTCAATGATCGGAGCATCTTGCGGTGCCAACTAACAGCTATCAGAAATTAGCTATCCGTATCTATTATCCAGCTTTAAAATGAATACGCTTCAACCTGTAAACACAAACTTGCAGTCAGAGTAGTAAAACAAAATGGAAAGATTTATTCACCCGTCTGGCCCTGCAAAGACAGTTTGAGGCCAGTTTAAGATGCTGCGGTAGTTTTTTCTTTCATAATTCCTTATATGAGAGAGATTGTTTGCTCAGTAGGCCTATTCATTTTCAGCCTTGTGACTACAGCCATCCTGATCAGAGAAAATAAAATTGTCAATTTGTGCACTAATCCTGGCTACTCTGTATTTGCAACACAGTATAACAAACATGTTCAAAAACTAATTCTAGAAAGAGAAATGTCTCTGGAGTCGCCAGAAATTGTTAATGTTAAAAAAGGTTGGGAACCACTGGCCAAGCCTATATATATATATATATATATATATATATATATATATATATATATATATATATATATATATATATATATATATATATATATATATATATATATATATATATATATCTTATTATATTATTATTATATTATTGTATCTTATTATCAGGTTCAGTGCATCTGTACAAAAAAAAACATATATCATAGTTATGTTGTCCTGGCTGCTCCCCTTTCTGTTTTTTTTATCCTTCGCTCTGCTCTTACAGAGCTGTGTAATTGGTTTGTGATAAGCTGCCATATTGAAAGACGCTTCAGCATTTCTTTTTCTTGATATGGACGTTTGCTGCCCAGGTTTCAGCAACTAATACTGCTAAGTATTGCATGTTAATCCTGTTCTGGGAGCAGCCAACGGTAAAAGCCTCAATTGACTGACAACCAGCATCACATGGTTCCCTCTGTCACATATACCCCCCCCCCCCCCCACACACACACACACCACCACAGACACACACAGAGGAACACACATTGTCCTTCATACTTGTATAAATGGGAACACCGACAGGAAAGATGGTATGAAGGGGAAGAAAAAGCTTGAATGGATAACACAAAGGCAAGGCAAATTAATTGGATTTGTGATATTTGATCCAAAACTCTTTAGATTGTATTACTCGACTTATCGCTTATTATACAGATCCAAGTCCTTTGTTGTGAGCGGAGCTAACAGTCTCACGTGAACTACAGCATCAACTGACTTTGTAGCTTGTGAACTTTCTAGTTTTTTGCATCCACCAGATGTGAAAAACTTATTCATATTGTATATCAGCCTGCATCCTACCAAACACCATGCATCTTAGAGAGAGAGAGAGAGAGAGAGAGAGAGAGAGAGGCTTGTAACAGTGACACATCTCTGTTCCCCTTGTCGCAGTGCCTGTCGCCAGTATGTAGAGGGTGAATGTTACCTGCAGTGACACAAGCCTCTGTCTCTGCGCCTGGCACACTTTGAACAGAGCAGACACGGTAGAGAATATTAGTAGAGATTTAGAAACAGAGTCAGTCAGGTGTGTGTCCACTCAATGCAGCTGTGGCTCTGTCCTGTTGCACATCTGACTTGTTTCCACAATGCACTAGAGACATACCTGTTCTACTGTGTTGAACTGTGCTGTATGCTGTATCTTAATTCTTGTATCTATAAATAGTGTCCATTAGCGAACGTAAAACTGAAGTAGTCCTTCCCCTGCTTAACAGGCTAAAGAACAAAGGACATTTTGTTATGCAAGTTATGAAAAGGCAGCAAATGAAATGCATGGTTTGAAGTTAATGAGCAATAGTCGTAAGCATTTATATACATTTGCAAGTGAATTTCATACTTCAGACATGTGGGATGCTTCGGCAAAAACAGACCCAGCTTGTAGGGGGAGAGTGCAGTGTGTGTGTGTGTGTGTGTGTGTGTGTGTGTGTGTGTGTGTGTGTGCACACGCAGTCAATTGAAATATTGACATCCCATTGGCTAGGTCCTGTGGGTATCAAGGTGAGTGGCAAAGTGAAACGAGAAATAGGAAAATAGGTGTGCTGGGTAGAGAGAAGAAGTGCAGAAATATCCCACCACTGTGTGGGCACAGCAGAGCAGGAGCCAGAATAACAGAGATGGAGAGAGTGATACGGGGAGAAAATTGGAAAGAGTAGAATGGCAAAAAAAATGGAAGAGGGAGAGTAGATATCAAGAAAGCCAGTGAAGGGGAAGTAAAGGAGGAGAGCGAGACGGAGGGAATGGGGAAGGGCATGTTGGTGTTTAATGGAGGGTGAAGAATGGTGAAAGGCAGAGAAAGACCATGAAGGAATAAGAGCACCAGAGGCTACGAGTGCCCTTTGTTTGCACACATTTTTTCGATGATACTCAAAAATTCACACCTTCAGTATACAGCAGCTCACACTGTAACGATGCAACGACGCCACGCCCAGTGTGAAGCTTGCTGAGAAAATCAACTGGTGCTTTTTAAAATATAAGTTAAATAAATTTTTTTTTTTATATCTGCCGAGTGACATCCTTACATAAGACAAAAAACGCACAGTTTACGGTAGGATTAGATTTGAATCAAACCGATAGATCAATAACTGGACATTGGGAGGGACCAACAGACAACACGACAACACGGGTCCAGATAGTTTGAATTTGTTTCATGTCTGCCAAAGTGTAAAGCTGCAGGGTAACTGGTCCTATAGGCCGATTGAGCACAAGATCTGAATCCAAATCAGTGTAAATGGAAAAACTGGGAGCACCAAGGATTCCTGAGAGCCATGCTGTCAATACAATTTATTATCAACGCATTATACTATACTATATATACTATACGATAAACTTAGGAAACTGGTTCTATAGAAGATTGGCCAGGAACATTTATTTTCAGTCACAGGCAGCAGTCAAATTAAACAGGGTCACAGTTTCCTGTGCGGTGGATCAGGTTGTGTAAGGAGTGAGTCACACTTGGAAGAAGATGGGTTCACACTGAAGAATAACTTTTCAAATCCTAACCAACCGTGAAAAAGAAAAAGTTCCATTTTTAACTTCAAGTTCAGTGTGTTCAATCTTCTGTAACCATATCAAACTGCGGCATATGATCTGTGTCTTACTCAAGCCATCATGTAGAAGATGATCTTTAAAAAATCAGAACCTACTTGCCAGAGAAACCAAAGCAGTGAATCCCAAATTTGTTTGTGCATCAGAGGAGAAGTGACAGAAATACAATAAATACATTTAATTAAATAAATTAAATAAAATTAAATAAATGTATTTGTTTCCTTTTGCATTGTAACTTTGGGTTTATTACAATTTCATCATGATTCCCTGCCTTTATTTTCATAGTATTACCCATCATTTTAATCAGTATTGATGCAATTGTCATTGCTGAGATCTTGGAACATTGCAACAGCGCCACAATGAAGTGTTAAGTTGCGAGAAACAAGTGGTCAGAAAGATAACGTCATCCTAACCACATCTGGAGGTCAAGAGGCCTGCACCTGAAATGTATTTTATAATACCTGATTGCTCAAAGGATAAAATAGGCAATAACCAATAACCAATGTGCAAAGTACCAAACACTGCAACAAAGTCACTTATCCTCACCTCTAGAGATGTAAAAATATGTACGATTGTGACTGATCGATGTTTCTTGCAATTTTCTTAAACTGATTTTAGTGATATCAGCTAATTTCCCCGATCACGACAGCATCAGGGATTTCAACCTTATCGATAGGATATACGTACTGTCCAAAAAATAAACCCCAGATAATACTAAACCTGAATTATCTCTGTCTTTGTTTCCACGTATAGTTGTCAGTAATATTCAACTCTTCTATCTTCTTTTTTTGTCCCTCAGGTGTTGCTCTCTGGACTGATTGGAGTGGTGTCATGGAAGAGGCCGCTCTCTCTTGTGGTGAGTGTCCTCACACATACTTACCTTACAACTCTGAAAGAAGCTTTAATACCCAATAGGGAGTATTTTAGTGTGCTGAAGGGCTTGATGGAGATGTGACAACATTAACATACTGAAACAGATTCTTTGCTCCTTCCCCGGTTAGGGTCACCACATGTAGATTAGTACACACACTGCACCAGAATACAATTCATGGCCAAGCAATAAGACGACATCATTACCTACTCTATAGGAACACCTGGGATGAATACAAACAGTCCCCACGCTGTCATCCTGGTTTATTAATTGGATGTGACAGAGTGCTGAAAAGTAAAAAAAACTTGCTGCTGGTCACACATTAGCAGCTATTGGAACTGACGCTGTCTGTGAACAGGATTTAACAACCCATTGATGACTATTGCAATCTAGGATGCATGTCCTTAATGCCCGAGGGTTTTCTGAAAAAATAGTAGGAATTGTCAAGTCTACCAAAACCTTAATATCTAAGCCTGTGTAGCACATAGAAACATGAAATAAAATTTACATTTAAAAGTTAAGGTTCACAGGTTTTATTTAAACATGCTCCCTTAGCGCTTACAAACCAACACATTTTTCTAAAAATCGTCAAAATTAGATGGGGGAGAAAAAAAAATAATAAATAATATAAAATATTTCAAAATAATGTGCTAAATGAGGTTATAATCCTGCTTCCTTTTAGCATGGATAGTAGTGACTGAGTGTGCAGTGGAGGGATAAAGATAGACAGATATAGGAAGGAGGAGATAGCTTTATTTTATAATTTAGTTCAGTTATCACTGGCACCATAAATCCGACTTCCCTGTACAACTGGAATGCAGACTGACTCCTGCTGTCGGGAGCCGATCAGCTGGTCCAAACTAGGCCTATACCACGGAGATGAAAACGAAACTGAAACTTAACTATCGCCTGGCTGGGCTGAATTTGAGTTGGAGCAGCAAAATATAGCCTAAATTCTTAAATATTGTTAATAAATAGATGCAATGTGTTGTGTGATTTTCGTCAGTAGTCTATAGTAGGCCTAGATTCTGCGCTCTGAACGCCACTAACTGTTCTGTAATACACTATCGCCGACACAGCCGGCGTATTTTTTTTTTTATTATTTTATTATTAATATTTTTATTATTTCTTTTTATTGATGTGATTTTCGGCAAACCACACAACTTTTGGGTGGTTACGTGGTCTTAAAAAATCAACAAAACCCACATCATGTGTATTTGAACCAGTGACGGTGCATTCTATGCTGCACACGTTATGAAAATTAGATAAAGTAACAATGCTGCGCTACGCAGCATCAGACAGGAGATACAATGTGGCGTCGCACAACAGCCGTCATCAATGGGTTATTAAGCTTCAGGGCTTGTCCAGTTTGTGTTGTGATAAGATTCCTGGATCGCTGCTCCTCCAGCCGTTGTATGTTTTCACCTGGAAACTACAGGACCAAAGTCTCTCAGAAGTCTTGGAATTATGGGACATAAATGTCTGATAGCTTTAGACTTTTCTCAAGTTGCTGAGGAGTTGATGGTAGATGACTGCAGCCATGCAGCATGTATAGACGGCGCGCATCAAAATCCAAGCTATGGCACGAGCACTTCCCTAATTTGCATTGCAGAAGTATGTTGTAAATACACAAAGCATGTTGAGAATTATAGAATAGAATAGAATAGAATTCCCCAAAAAAGCCAAGTCAGGAGTAAAAACGATGTGCTATTATGAGATATACTGTAGGTAACAGTTATGAAGCTACTGACTCGTCCTCACAACCAAGTCAGTGATCTTTAAAAGCAACTCTGTGATCACATGATCAATCACATCCATGCTCTAGCACAGACAGTTTATAAGGATTGACCCTCCATGTCGACCATGTTGTTTATTCTTTAAATGTTAAATAAATTATACATTAATTAAATGCATGTGCATGTTGTCACCCACACTCCCCATACGTGCATGTGTAAAACATAAATCCCTCTTTTTCCACTCCTTTGCTCAACAGAAATACTTAAAGATGCATTATGTTTTGCCTGTGACAGAAGACTTTGATCTCTGTCTACATAGAGCTGTTAAGCAGAAGTTGCTTACTTCCGGGGCATGGGACCTATCGGCTCGAAAAATTACAACGGTAGTCAATGGAAAGAAATGTATTATTTTCTGGTCCCAGTCATGAAATGCCTTCGATTACACATATGTTTTGTATGGATTTAGATGGTATTTTTTCGTGCAAAGAATGGAACAATTTAGCGAGTAGAAGCTGGATACGGTCAGGTTTTGTGCAGAGAGCTTTTGTGGACTACAGCTCTTCGCTGCTCTTGACACTTATGATATACGTCACCACCACTGGCACCTGCTTAGCTCAGAAACATGGCTGTGTCTTTAATGCACTTTACCGCCTTCTTTCAATGACAAGACAAAAGTCTTCAGCGTGGCGAAAATCACTACACAAGTGGACATGTGGAGTTTCAATTTCTCGAGTAGGGAGATTGTTGGCGTTGTCCACGCCAGCCATTAGCATTAGCATTAGCACTGTCAGTCGAGAAGTGGAGGGAATGTGTTGAGGTGACGTCACAGAGGCGACAAGACTTGTAGTTGTTCTCGTAACATTTTTTCAAAAGCCGTTAGACGAATAATCATACAACATACCGTCAAACTCTTCACATGAAAAATGATCATTTAGACCCATACAAAACATATATGTAATCCAAGGCATTTAATGACTGGGACCAGAAAATAGTAGATTACTTTCCATAGACTCCCATTAATTTTTTTTCAGCCGATAGGTCCCATGCCCCGTAATTCCGCCACTTCCGCTTAACAGCTCTATATCTTGCAGTCTTTTTTGCCCTTTAAAGTATAGAGAGTAAGGAACGGCACAAGCCCCTGCCCAGTTCTATTTCATGCTCCCTGAGTGCCATAAATAATCTTATTTCTGCTGCCTTACCATATCATGTCGTATACCCCTCCCCTCTCTGCGTATCACTTGTCTCGCTCCCTTTAGTTTTATCACCCTGCTGCACATATCTGCATCCTCTGCACCTCACAATTCCTTTTTCTCCTTCCCATTTCCTTTACCTTTTGCCTTTGTGTAATTTTAGACCAAGGAAAGAGATCTGAATCATTTTGGCTCAAGGGGATCACAGGAGATGATATCCCATCATTGAGTGTATGCATGTAGAAAATGGTCACATGTTGTGCTCTGTTAAAGATTAAAATCCTCTTACCTCTCTTTCTTTAAAAAGCATGACTAATTTACTTGAATAGTTTGTGCCCGCTAGCATTCAGAGGGGTCAGTGTATGTGACCACTGCTTCCTGTCTTCAGATGGGTCTAAAAGCTAATATATGGAATGGATTTTGAGACTGAAGCATAGCATGCAATGTTCTGTGCTGACAGTCAAGCCTTTAGAATTCTGGCCTCGACTTGCAGCACTGACTGGCAGTTGACTAATACATTGGCTGGACTCTTTCAGGCCTGGCAATGCTTCACCAACAGACAGAGGTGGTCATGCTCTGCATCGTGATTGGTAAAAAACGGTGTTGAAATATTTGAAGTATTAAGGACTTTTTATTTTTTTAGCAGACTTAATTTGGTCTTTATATTTTGAAACGGGCTGATCTTTTGATGCTCCTGTATTGTATGTTTTCACAGCTGCTGACCTGGGAACTACAGGAACAAAGTCACTTGGGTTCAGTTTACACGACAACTGACTCGCTAAAATAGGAAAATGCTTCCCTATGTTTTAAAAAAAAATACATCGTTTTGAATACGATCTGCATGCACACAGATCTGCGAAAACAAACCTAAAACGCTGTAGTTTGCATGCCGGGCCAGCAGTTGGCAGTGAAACTTTGTAGTGTTTAATCTGAAGCTAAAAAACAACATATTGTGGGCATTATATGTGGAACTACTTCTTGGCCTGTTGAAAAACGATTTCCTGGAATCACATTAGTTGTAGCCATAAAACAATTGGTAAATATTGAGCTAATTAATTTCTTCAAAACGTAATGATCGTTCTGTATTTTGAGATATGTAAAAGAATTTGCAGCATTTCGAGTTCTCTGCATTTTTACTGAAGTGTAACAGAGACAGACATGAGTTATACATAGTAATAGAGAGGAAAGCTTGTGCAACATCTTTGGCTCTGACACATTGCAGTAAAGGCAGCGTGTAGGACATACAGTGCAATGTTCGGGTGGTTCCACACTGGATGTTTGCATGCCGGGGTTAGAAAAAACCCACATCAAAGAAATAGATTGATATATCGTGCTCAGTGGAATGACTCAGTTTAAAATCCTCTTCTTCCACTTTATCTGCAATAGCTTATAAACATATTTGGGTTTTATCCAGTCAGGTTTCCTGCATTAATCCCACAGCAGATTTACTCTGTATCACTCAGAGGCAGACAAAAGACAAGACGACCTGCAGTCTTCTGCTGTGTGTGACTGTGATGGATTGTGTTTGGAGAGAGACAAAGAGAGAGTTGGAGGGCAGTGTATCCTTGTTTGCCCTGTTGGGAAACAACACAGTCATAGTCAGGATGCAGTATTTGTCTCAGTGAGCCTCAATTGTTGCCGATTTATTTTATTTTTTTTGTTTGGGTGTCTGTATTGTATGCATTTACTTGAATTGTAATGATTACAGTTGCGATGCAGCACTTTGCTCTACCAGAGGAATTTTAGAAAATTGCTTCATTTCTGATAGGTGGTGTCACAACTTTAATTGTATGTATCTTTAAAGTGCCATGCTTTGTACGGTATGCACGCCATGGTTAAGAATTTGTTAAGCCATATTGGTGATACTTCCTCTGTGCTGATCTATAATACTTCTCTGGACAGGAGTATAGCATTGTAGACATTTGAATAATTGACAGGAACCAGCAGCCTTAAGAAGAAACGTTCAGTGCACTTGTGAGGTGTCGGGCAGTGAGAGAGTCTAACATGTGCAGCTACTTTACATTCCTGTATTTCCACAGGGGTGGAAGTACAAGTTGTCCTTTAGTGGCAGTGTGCAGTGTTGGAGCAGGGCTGAGCAGCTGAATGTCACACAGCGCTGCACTGCCTATGTTTGCATTGACTGTGACTTTATCGAGCTTATTCAATGAAGGACAGGTTTTTTTTGGATCAATCTATTCCCCGCGGCTTATATAGAACTGTATTTATTTGCGGAACCCAAGATTGAAGATGATGTCGCTTTTGCTTCTTGTTACACTGCTACTGTGGTTCACTCGTCATCATGCCAACCAGCTGTTTTTCGCTATTGGAACAGAGGACATATTATCTTTACTATACTCTTTGAAACCTTGAAGGGGTTTTAATTCCACATTGAATCAAGATATGAATTCAAGTTCAGGGCTGCTTTTGGCTTTCACTATAATGCATTAATCGGCGGAGCTGCAAAGGTTTATTTCGATGCCCGCTAAGTCATGCCCTATAGTGTATGCCCTGATAATAGTGAAGCTGCTGCTTCCCTGTTGGCAAAATCTCTTTGCTGCTGGCCTCCTTTTGCTCATTGTTTTCAATTGAAATGAGACACTGCTGTATGTTCCCAAGAGTGCTTCAAGCTAAGCATGTTTTGAGCTCTGGTAACACCATGGGCTCTCTAGGGAAAATACTTGAATCATTGCAAACAACAGCCATGACTAGCGCTTCTTGAACTGGGGAACTGCTGGCTAAAACAAGAAGCTTTCAGCAGTCAGAGCCAGGAGTTACTGAGTTAGTGTGAGTGATAGGTTTAACCCGGAACATGTTTGTGGACTGATCCAATGGATATATGATGTAAACTCATCCCTCTGCTGCTACTCGGGACAAAAAGAACAATCATGACTGATCCCTAAAGATTAAAGCTTGTCATCATGTCCTCTCACCTCCCATATTTCTTACGCCATGCTATAGGTACATACAGGATCATATAACTACCAAGGAAGACATTGTATGACAAGCTGATTTTATTGTATCTTACAGTGTACTCTTTCTGTATGTATTCAACTATTTTAAGGAGAAATGGGTAACACTTTACAATAAGGTACACAAAATTGTAGTACCTACTACATAGATATGTGTTACCTACTACATAGGTTTTTTTTGTGCTACATAACACATAGGGTTTTTTTTGGTGTGTTACCTACTACATAAGTTTTTTTTGTGCTACCTAACACATAGGGTTTTTTTATGTGTTTGGTAGCACAAAAAAAACTATGTGTTAGGTAGCACAAAAAAAACTTATGTAGTAGGTAACACACCAAAAAAAAACCCCTATGTGTTAGGTAGCACAAAAAAAAAACCCTATGTAGTAGGTAACACAAAAAAAAACCTATGTAGTAGGTAACACATATCTATGTAGTAGGTACTACAATTTTGTGTACCTTATTGTAAAGTGTTACCAAGAAAAGGAATCCATCAGTTCTAAACCTATAAACCTTTATGTCTAGAAGCACATTTAATTGCTAAAAAGGAGCAAAAACAAATGGTACCAGCCTTTTTCTGAGGAAAAAACTGTGACAAATGAACATGTCCTTCCAGTCTAATAGCTATCCTATCTTATATTGTAAGTGGTTGCTGAAATACACTATTTTATTAACTTGTTCTCCTCTTATTATGTGTACTAGAGGAGTTTTGTATCTAGTAAATCAGTTGCCACCCCAACACTGCTGCAGCATTTGTCAGATAACAGCTCCAATAGTTGCCAAGGAAAGCCAAACCCTTGCAACAGTTTTGATTTGCAACATGAGGCGTCTCAAAAATAGTGCCTACATCTTTCTTTGGATCTCACAGCCTGAGAATGAAACATGGGAAAATACTGAATATGTTAGAGTGATCAGCCCTTCATTTAATGACAATCTAGGTGACTTTTAGAATAAAACAGAGATGGAAAAATACTACTAAAGAGTATTTCTTTTCTTGCTACTTGCCACTTGCCAGTGGCTCCGAGAACGTTGGCGGCTTGTGGCCCCTTTGGACAAAAGCAGTAGTATTTTTATGATGTCAGCTGTCGTAAAGCTGTTTTCTAGCGCGTGCTGGCCGGGGATAAGGACGCAATATAGTGCATGTCCGTGTTGAAAGTGTGAGGGCACGGAATATTTTCGGCTATGTGAGAGTGGTTAGTGACACTGCATCAATTAATGCCAGTCAGTGCCACACACACCTGATTGCAATGAGTTGATGCAGTGTCACTAACCACTCTCACGGAGCTGAAAGTTTCCATGCACTGCCCTCACAGAAAGCGAATGAACGAGAGACGGCAGTTAGTATGGATCATAATGAGGTAATGTGTTTATGTTGTTGTAAATAATGACTTTTTCAGATGAATAATGGTCATCTGATGATGATCAAACAAAGTAAACTTTGTTTTAGTACCGTTCATTCACTTAGGAGCAGTAAACACTGCAGGACTAGTTCACTCCTGTTAAATTGTTTACACGTAGCTTGGCAACGCCTTCCTCCCGCCCGTCTATCACTCTCCCTTTTAGCTTTTAGTTGTTCTTCATTGAATTGTCTTTTTTTTTACTATAAGTAACTGTCTCAAACAAGGCTCCCCTTCCCTTACCTGGAGGGATAGGCAACTCAAATTGCATCGCTGCGCTACACTGAAATCTGCGACCAATACGAATATGTGACCATAGAGCTTGCATGCGAAAGCCGAAAATCGGACTGGGTGTGCGACCAGACCAAATGCATTAATTAAAACTATATAAAAACTGCTTTCTTTGCACTGATGGTCTCGTTTGCTGTTAAAGGTAATTTATGATTATCAGAGGGAAAATGAGGCTGTTTTAAAGATATTTAAAAGTTCCTCGTAGCCGCTTTAATACTACATTTGATAGAAACTAATTACTTCATGCTGCAAATTTGTCAGATTTAGTTACTACCGGTATCTACTTTACACATTATGTGCATATAAAACATTTTACGCTATACAATACTCTATTGTACTTTATTAAATTTTACCACATTACTAAACATTGAGCATACAATTGGTCAATTTGTAGACTTTTTTTACGACTATTTTGATATTCGTCAAATATTACTTAAACATAAAATAATGTGTTACCTTTGATGCTGAACCCGTTACATAATGATTTTCTAAAGTTATTTTTCAAAGCACTCTGTAAAGGTGCGAACATACCAAACGCGTTGGGTGCCGTGTCCATTGCGCCCAACACATCTGATCTGGCGCTTGGTCATTTTGTGTCAAAAAATGGTTCAACGCGCCCAACGCTACGCAGCTAGTCTCCCCCCCCCAATATATTTATTCCCCTAATCAACCATGGCTGCGATCAGACCCGACCCGACACAACAGCGATCATGTCCACACAAAAACAACAACAACACGGCCAACAATTGTGCCAAAAGACAAATAAACAGCAACTGAACGGAACAAATAGCCTTAAAACAGCATTGCAGATTCACGCCACTCGGAAATGAACACAAACAGCAAGGCAGCACCATACCAAACACATTTACTGCAGCATTGTGTGCAGGGCAGTAGAAAATAATGGCAAGAAGCCTACATTACCCTACCTGGCTGTGACGGGACCGTGGCTGGCACAGATATAGGCATAAACACCGGTGCTTCGCGGCTGTACTCGTTGTGAAAGTTCCCCGGACTTAGCCGTTATGTTTGGGTTCATTATATGGAGGTGGTGGCCGCACACAACTGGGTGAGTTAACTAACGCTATCCGACCGGTGCTAACTTGGTTCATCGGCTAAAGCACAGCCGCACATATTCACTGAATTAACCAGGAAGCCCATTCTCCTGGCTCACTTTCCCCACGTCTTCTAACCCAACCCCGAGCGGCTTCATATCACCAGCCAGCCGCAAATACATTTCCCCCTCTGTGTTTCTCAGCCTCTGTGTTGTCCTCCCACCGTGCCGATGTCCGTGACGTCGGGTTAAGCTCACTGTTGATTGGCCAACGCGGCTAAACGTCACGCGATGGAGCGTTAAAAGTTAAATTTTTTGAACTCGCACGTTGGTGCGATGGTGCGGTGACGCTTTGGTAACGCGGCTACCGCGCCCAAAGCACCGCGCCCAAAGCACCGCTTTACCGCGGCTAACGCATCATCGCGCCTAAACCAATGGTTCCCTATGCAAAAATAGGATTTTTCAACGCCGCCACCGCACCCAACGCGTTTGGTGTGTTCGCACCTTAAGGTTGGAGCGCAGGGCTGGACTGGGACCAAAAATTGGCCCTGGCATTTTGGACCCAGACCGGCCCACCACAATTGATCGACCACCCACCAGAACACATTTATCAGGGTCCCTTAAAGATGACTGTTCCATTGAATTAAATTAAAATGTTGGTTTATTTTGAACAAGTGTACAGACATATAATACAATAATATTTACAAAGTTTTATAGTAGCTATAGTATTCTGTTGTAGCCTGGCTCCGCCCGCCTACCTACTTCCCCCCAAATTTCATTTTCCCTTCAGTAGTCAGTCTGGGGCTGCGGTGAATTCATGTGTTTGAGCTCAGGAAAATGTTCGGCCGTCCAATCAGCGAACAGAGCGAGTGGCTGAGAACGATGACGTCGAAGTCGCGCTCCAGTTTCAGTTGAATGCTGCGACCAAACGTTATGCGATTGGTTGGCAGATCCAGAGTGGCACTGGGCAGATCCAATAGTTTTAAACTTCAACAGACACCCGCCTCTAAGTGAGTCAGTGAACGTTTGCCAAATAGAGCAGTTCCAGACCTTC